>JABAEC010000005.1:465793-501077 GCA_013435705.1 Claviceps paspali | reverse complement strand
AAGGCATCCCTGGAAGTAACGGCACAAGTGCGCCCGCCACACCCCCCCCCCCCCCCCCCCCCCCCTGGCCCCCCCCCCCCCCCCCCCCCCCCCTTCCTCCTCCTCTCCTGATGGCCACTCGTTGCTTCTTTGCAGACATCTCCAGGCCGCCTCGCTCGACCACCCCGATCAAATTACCAATAAAACACCTGCAGACCAGTTTGGAAACCATGGCGCATCAGCTTCCCGGACAGGCAGCCCGTCGGGGCAAAGTCCGTGGCTTGTTCGCCGTCGAGAAGGTCGGTCGGTCGGTCCATGCCGCAACGCAAGAAAGCAAAGCCAAACCAACCGACCAGAACGAATTTTTTTTTTAAAAAAAAAGGGGGGGGGGGGGGGGCGAACCCTGGTACGGGTCCAGGAACACGATCTGATTTCCGTTGCTTCCTGCCCTGCTACTACCTTCTCGATTCCGAGAAACCGCCCATGTACAATAAGCGAGAAAGGGTACGCAAAGGGGGGGGGGGAAAGGGAGGTCCATCGTGTCTTTAATGTTTCGTCTCGTCTTGTCCGCCAGGGCAAGCAGTTACCTCTACAGTGGTAGGTGGACACGGGTTGGCAAACTCTGATGTAGCTTGTATCTCGTCACTCGGACCCAGATGGCATCGCATGGCTCAAGCGCAAAATAGTTCGGCAGGGACAAGGAAGGGCCAGGTCGTTGTCTCCGACGGTGTGGTTTTCCCATCCATCCCCATCGAAGGGGTTTTGCGGGAGAAAAAAAAAAAAGATAGGGAGGCGAGGATTTTTAGTTGCGCGCGCGCGGGCGGCGGCCGGAACAACCGTGTGGCACGATTGAAAACCCGAAGATCCCCCCATCAAGAAACCATGGTGGGTTTTTTTTTTTTTTTTTTTTTTTCTCTCCATATTACCGGGAGCCAAAGCTATTGCCCTTTGGGACAGCCATCTGAACTAATACGTCAAAGTTGTCAAGTGATGTGAGGACCCCTGCCAATAACCAAACCAAACCAAACCAATGAACCTGCTAGGCAGAACGGCTAGTAGTAGCTCATTCGATTGTTTGTGTTTGCGCACGCGGGTGCCACACCAACTCGCGACGACGGATGGTCATCCCTGGCACCACGAAGAAAAAAAAAAAAAAAAAAAAAAAAAAAAAAGAGGAGCTCGATGTCAGGACAACTGCTGCTACTAATAGTTACTTACTGCTGCCACTGCTACTTGCTGCTGCTGCTGGCAACATGCGCATATCGACTCGCATTACATGGGCGCGTGATTCGCTGGGCCGGGAAGACAGGCCTTTCCAACCCAAACTATGATGATGTGATGCTGTTTGACCCGTCTTTGCCTCGCTCGCTGGTCTTACTCCCTTCATCGGAATCGTCGCCTGCTGGGTATGTCGGGCAAGGGAGGCACATGTGTGCGTGTGCGTGTCTGGTGTCTGGTGTCCGGTGTCCGGTGTCTCTTGTCTATGCGTCTCTCTGCACTTGTCGCTACTGCGAGGTACGACCTCCAAGGGGTGGTAGCAGTAGGTATCCATGTACCTCCCAGTATCTAACTACTACTGTACTAAATACTAGTAGTAGTACTAGTATGGGGAGGAGCGACCTTTCAGACGACGCGCGGGCCGGCCAGACTTGATTGGCTCTGTCTCTGGCGTCGTGACCCCGCAGCCCGCAGCCCGATGGCCTTAGACGGGTTCGTCCCTGCCAGGTTTCTTTCCAGGGTTCTCTCCCTTTTTCAGTCTTTGCCCCCCTTTCCCCCCTGCACATTCTCTCATCGGCACTCTGCCGGCGCCGTCGTCTCCACCAGGCAAGACGCCACCAAAGGCCCCGTTGGATGGCCGCAATCTCTGTCGTCGTTCCCGCCTGCCACGGGTGGGCCGCGGCTGCTGAGGACCACCGTCTCCAGCTGCTCGCTCCAGCTCCATGCAGGCGCCGTGGGGTTCCGATTTACTTGTCCGTGTAACCTGGTACCCACGTACCCATGCTCCCTTGTTTCTTGATCGTCTTGTCGTGCGCGAGGGCCTACCTAGTCTGCTTTTTTGTCTTTGCTTCTCTCGTAGTATTGGGGTCGCGCAAAGAACGAGGGACAGGAAGAAATTCTCCCAATTTTTTTTTTCTATCTTCCTGAACTTGTCTGTCGGGTGTGTCCATCTTTGATGGCTGTTTCTTCGGCATCTTCTCTCTTTCGCTCTTGCCAAATGCGCTCTTGCCAAATGCGACCGAGCTGAAGGACAGGACAGCTGATATTTTTTTTTTTGAGGAGGGGGGGGGGGGGAGATCCGCCTCCGCTGGCTTCTTTCCTTCATTACCAAAAGGTCTTCACTTGCTTCGCCCTCATTCTATCTGCTACCCCACCACTCTGCCGTCCGACACGTCATTGGCTCAAGACAACGTTGCGCTCTCTCCCTCCCTCCCTGGTCATCAACCCAGACAGATTACCACGCTTGTCGACCCGCAAAAAGAAAAAAAAAAGAAAGAAAAAAAAAAAAAAGGGCGAGGAGGCCTGGTCTTCCCTGTGACCCCTGCTCTGAACCACCCACAACAGGTCACCCACACACCACACAAGGTACTGGCCTAGTAGGCACACCTTCCCAAGGTACCTAACACGTTACCTGTGTGCCACCTTGGTTATCTTGTCTACCAGGTTCCTACCACACAACCTACCAGGTCACCACTAGTAGTAGTTACTACTACGCACTAGCTTTGCAGCTCTGTAGCAGCCGCAGCTCGTCTTGCAGCAAGCAGCTGCTCATTCAACTCGTCTTGCAGCGCCTCGTCATTTCAAAGATACCTCTCAACCCTTCTTCTCTCTCCCTCGTTCTTTTCTCTACAATCAACCTTTTTCAAGAGCCCTTCCTTTTCATCAAAACCCTTTCTTCTTCTTCTTTAGCTTGCCGGTGCTTGCTTGCTCTATTCCCGAGATTGAACCTTCTCGTCCGCCGTATACCACAAGACGCTGGTTTTTTTTTTTCTCGCCGGGGTCGTTTTTTTCGGGGGCAAAACGGCATCAGGTGAGAAACTCCTTTTTTCTTTCTTTTCTTTTTCTCATGACCACGTCTTCTTCTTCGACTTTGTGCTACATCTGTTTGGCTTGGAGCCCCAAACTTTTTTTTTTTGTCACACACAGCCTGATTCATTTCCTTACCCCCCCCCCCCCCCCCCCTTTTCCCTCTCTCCCGCAATGTCCAGCAGAATCCTTCAAAACAGGCCCGGAGTACCGAATCTTGAGCATGCCACCACCACCTCCAACATTCCTTGAGATGTCATCTCACTTGCCTCCACTTGCTCATTCCATACGCGAAACCGGCCCGCTTCCCACAACATCTAATAGCGCGTGCACTTGCAGACAATCTCTGATAGTTGTTTAACTTGATATAGCATACTCTTCGAAACAGAACATTCGCCGCGTTCTGTGGTCGTCGGCCTTGAATCATCCCCCCTCCAAAAAAAAAAAAAAACCGACGTCCCTCAACCAACCCCCTCGTTTGTTCAATCACTTATACGGCCTTATACGGCCTCTCCACTCAACGGAGCCTCTCGACCAACCCCGCTTGGGCTTGGGGTCACATATCTCATAGCAGAAAATCGACTCAACGCAACAACGTCGTCAACTTTTTTTTTCTTCTTAATTCTTTTTTTTCCTGCTGGATCTGGGTACGGTAGCTTGAGCTCCGCTTGACTGGCCGGCGACGAATTGTCACATGGGACATTTCTTTCCAAGAGGTGACGAACCCTACTTTGCCATTGCTCCAAGGCTCTACGATTGCGCCCCCGAGTGTATAGCACAATGTCGACCGACGGAGCTCTCAATGTCAACATTCGGGCAGCTCAAGAATTTACCCTACACGAACAGACGCACGACGACCCGTATAGATCGCATCAGCCTATCCAGCACACGACATCGTATTCCCAGCACATGACGCCCCCAACAACACCAAATGGATCACAGGAGAACCTTTCTCCCCAATCAACATACCCACCAATCTTCCACAATTTCCTGAGAGCTTTCTATCCCTTTCACCCGAGCTACGTCACGTCAGACTCCAGCGTCACTCTGCCTTTGGAAGAAGGAGACGTCGTATTGGTACACTCCGTCCACACAAATGGATGGGCAGACGGAACCCTCCTGACTTCTGGCGCGAGAGGATGGCTACCCACCAATTACTGCGAAGCCTACGAACCGGACGACATACGAAGTCTTCTCAAGGCTCTGTTGGATTTCTGGGACTCGCTCAGAAGCACGTCTGTCCACGACGGCGAGATGTTCAGGAATCAGGAATTCATGAAGGGCATAATTGCCGGAGTTCGATTTCTCCTGGTACGTTCCGAAACTGCCGCAACCCGCCCCGGCATCCCTCCGTGGCGAGGACATGCCAGTGAAGCAAAAAAAAAAAAAAAAAAAAAAATCGTAACTGTGCTCACTCGCACACCTTTCGGCGCACCTGATCTGACCTTGTGTAATGTAGGAACGAACCGGTTGCCTCAGCAGGGAGTCGACCGTCGTTCAAAGAAGTGATGCCCTCCGCCGAGGTCGCAAGTCCCTGCTCTCGGAGCTGTCGTCCTTGGTCAAGACGGGAAAACGCCTGCATGAGAGCAAAACTGGCACATTGTATTCCCCCGAGGATGTAGTCATCATCATTGACGAGCTGATTCTTCGGGCATTCAACATCGTGACGAGGGGCGTTCGATTCCTCGATGCATTGGAGGAAGAAAGGAGGGCCCGAGTCCCGCCGTCGGTAACCGTCATGGCCACCGTGGCCGAGGAATCATGCGTGCCCCCTACCCCCCCCGCAGACCGAACTGCCTTTGGTGATGACCACAGGCATGGAGACCCGAGCGAGGCGGACTCCCGTGCCACGGCGACAGACGAACTGGCATCCGCCGCTCGACGCTCCCACCGTCTGTGGAAGAAACGCGGCTCGTCACTCAATGCCCTCATACGTCCCACCGCACTCATGGCACCACACCCGAACCGCAGCTCACTGGGTGGCTTCTGCCCCGACCGTCGTCTGTCGACTGGGATGGCACACAGGGTGTCGCTTGCGGGACCGTCACCCCTGTCAAGCACCCAGCACCTCGTCTCCGAAAGGCTGAACCGCAGCCACGATAAGTTCCTGTCCCATCTTGGTTCCTTCATCGGCCGACTGCACTTGCAGTCACACTCTCGACCCGGATTGGCTCTGGCCATCAAACAGTCCGCCCTCTCTGGTGGAGAGCTCTTGGCCGTCATGGATGGCGTCTGCACCTACAACAGCTCGAGCGTCATGGTCCTGGGCAGAGTTCGCACTGCCATGTTCGAGCGCATACAGGTCCTTGTCCTATCCGCGCGAGACACGCTAGTCAATGCCGCGACCGAAGGGGCGGACTTGATCATGCCGCAAGACAACGGCATCATGCTCATGGCTGCTACGGGCTGTGTTCGAGCAGCCGGAGAGTGTGTGGCGAAGACGAAAGCCGCCATTGAACGAATAGGCGATTTCGAGCTCGAGCTGGATGGCGTGACGTTGGGCATAGACCTCGGCATGCTCGACCTTGCAGACGACCGGCCCATTTCGGGCCCACCCGTCCCGAAGGATCCAGACGCCGCCGCCGCCGCCGCCGCCGCCGCCGCAGCAGCAGCAGCAGCAGCAGCGTTGGAAACGTGCGAGTCGACCGCGACAACATCGAGACCGCTCATTGCGAGCACATCCGACAAGCCTCTCCCTCGCGTGCCGCAGGCCGTTGCTTCTTCCGTCGACGGGACCATGCGACATCCGTCGCGGCCCTCATCGGCACACGAGGACAAGGCGCTCAGCCCTCCACTCCCCGTGAACCCATCCATTCGTGCCGCACTGCCGCCTCTGCCCAGGCTCATAACCTGTCTCACCACAACCGATCAGCCGGTGTCCATGGTCGAGGAGGTCGAACAAGAACAAGAACAAGAACAACGTGAAGAAGAAGAAGAAGAACAAGACCGGTCTCTCTCGCGGTATGATTCTCTGGTGGCTTCGAGTGCCGGTAGCGACGGCACCTGCTTGAGCAGGGACTCCGCCACCAGTGTAGTGTCCCAAACCTCGACTCGCGCAACCACGCCGGATCACTCTCTGGCTCCGCGAAGCCAGCCTTCCTTCTCCAGCTTGAGCGCCACCGGCAGCACTTCCCAAGCGGACGAGCAAGACGACGTGGAGTCGAGACTGTTGGAAAAGACGTATGCTCATGAGCTGATGCTCAACAAGGAGGGCCAGGTCACCGGCGGCTCTCTTCCCGCCCTGGTCGAGCGCTTGACGACGCATGAATCGACACCGGATGCCACATTTGTCTCGACCTTTTTCCTCACCTTCCGCCTGTTCTGCCGTCCCCTGAAGCTGGCGGAGGCTCTGATGGATCGATTCGACTACGTGGGCGAATTCCAACACATGGCTGGTCCGGTGCGACTGAGAGTCTACAATGCTTTCAAGGGTTGGCTCGAATCCCATTGGAAGGACCGGACCGATCGTGAGGCTTTGCAGCTCATCATTCCCTTTGCCGAGTCGAAGCTGACATCCATCTTGCCATCTGCCGGCCGGAGGCTGCTGGAACTCGCCAAGAGAGTCTCCAGCGACGGTTCCCTGGTGCCCCGGCTGGTGTCATCCATGGGCAAGGCGAACACGGCCATGGGCCACTTCATCCCCGCCGATGCACCCGTGCCCTCGCCCATAATATCCAAGAGTCTGCAAAACCTCCTCACCTCGTTCAGGAACGGAGGACACGGTCCCACCATACTGGACATCGACGCCCTCGAGCTCGCCCGCCAGTTGACCATCAAGCAGATGAGGATATTCTTGTCCATCATGCCCGAGGAGCTGCTTGCCTCGCAGTGGATGAAGAATGGTGGCGTCGGCGCGCCCAACGTCAAGGCCATGTCCTCGCTGTCTACGGACATCTCCAACATGGTGGCCGAGACCATATTGCAGTATCCCGAGATCAAGAAGCGGGCTCTGGCCATCAAGCAATGGATCAAGGTGGCCCACCTGTGTCTCGAATTGCACAACTATGATGGCTTATTGGCCATTGTCTGCAGTCTGAACAGCAGCACCATCAGCCGGCTGCGCAAGACGTGGGATGTTCTCTCGTCGAAACGCAGGGAGATGATGCGAAACCTACAAGATATCGTGGAACCAGCACAGAATAACAAGGTGATGAGGACACGTCTCCACGACCATGTCCCCCCGTGCCTTCCATTCCTCGGCATGTACCTCACCGATTTGACATTTATCGACCTCGGCAACCCACCCACGAAGCAAATGTCCATGGGCGCAGACTGTAACGAGGATGGTTCCGGGGGATTGACCGTCGTCAACTTTGACAAACACACACGCACGGCCAAAATCATAGGGGAGCTGCAGCGCTTTCAAATCCCGTACCGATTTGCCGAGGTTCAAGATCTCCAGGATTGGATATCTGTGCAGATCCGACGCGTCCGAGAAGATCAAGACAACGTTCAGGTCACATACTACCGCAAGAGTCTTTTGCTGGAGCCACGCGAGAGCGGTTCTCGCCGCGACATGGAGCCTCCGACTCCTGTATCATCTCATCCGGGCGTCTCTCGAGATTTGTTCGGATGGATGACGCGTGATCGCAGTCATCAATCTGCAACTGCTGCGCAGTGTTGAGATGACGATGGCTGTCTCATCCCCCCCATGGCTTTGTCGTCTTTCTATCGCGATCCGACCATGATGACGAAGAAGGCTGTGTCAATGGCCAATGCCACAAACTGTGTTTTCAATGTGTAATGCGCGCGCGCGCACACACACACACACACTTTCTCTCTCTCTCTCTCTCTCCCCCCTTGTCTACCCACCTCCTCCGAGACACCTACGACTCCTTCCTCATTCCCCCCCCCCCCCCATCCTTTCTTTAAAATACCGTTTTTGATACCCCTGCGTTATTATGTATCATGTTCTTTCTCCACGCGTCGTTGTCCTCTCCTTCAATTTATTGCCAAAATCGAAACGATTGTTTTTTTTTTTTTTGAATCAACGAAAGCGTTTCCCAGTGCTTCGCTTCCCCTGTTTCTCAAAAAAAAAAAAAGACCAGAGCGGGTTTATGCCTTTTTGTTTTAAAAAGGCCATCTCTGCTGCTCCATGCATCAGCGTAATGCGCGGTTTCGAAAAAAAAAAAACAAAATCTCAGCACTTCTGGTTGATACTCCTTAGTTTGGCATTTTCGTAATGCCCTGCAACAATGATATTGCGGATCACGGCGGATAAGACGCCGAGAATACAAATTTGAGAAAGATTGTTCAACGATAATATTTTATACCGCAATGAATGCAGATCGGCCTTGTCGTCCGCTTCGTTTACCACTGGAGCTTGGTTTATTTTTATCTTCATATCTTGCCTGCTTGTTCAAGGATATTGGGAACGTGGTTTTTTTTTTTTTTTTTTTTTGCATATTATGGTTGTCTGTCCTTTTTCGGGCTATGAGTGCTACGCGGTATATAACTTGTTGTCTTGTCGACACAGTACAACTGGGAGATTGGTCAGGCGTTCCGGGATTGTTTCATTGTGGGATGGCTTTTGTTTAAAAAAAATGGGCAAACCAGTGGAAACCGCGGCAGGGAACAAGTGACAATGATGAAAGGCTTTGTGCTTTGCGTGTAATAAATGATGGGTTATGATGGACTTCTCACAGTTGCTCCTGTGATGCAGAATATTGCGTTGGGTTTTTTTTTGTCTCTGTAGTGGCCATGACACAGTGCGAAAGATTATAAAATTCACTCGCACAGTATCCCCCCCCCCCCCCCCCCCTGGACTACTACGTAGTAAGCTGTCGGCTGGGGGGGGAAGGAAGCCCCATCGTGGCAACGTCACAATACAATCAAATTCGATCCCTTGTTCGTGACGGTGGTGTTTCTGCACATTATTGGCTTTCTCATGGAGGCATCGCCGCTCTCTCGTCAGCCTCAGCCTGAGGCGTTTACTCCCAAGATCATAGAGTTGTATGCTGCTCTGTTCAAGGTTCGCTGCCCTCCCGTTCATCCATCCATCCATTCCGGCTACATCCAGCTGGTAAGCTAACTTCCCCGTGCTGAAGGTATGGATTGGAACAAGACAAGACAAGACAAGACAAACACAATCATATCGACAAACGCACGAGAACTGACTGAGAAAAAAAAAAAAAAAAACCTCCTTCCCCTCCTCTCTTTGGCGCGAAAAAAAAAAGGATGACTACGATGGCGAAGAAAAGCCCGACGGCTTCTGGAGGGAATTCTTCTTGCTCCGTCCAGACCGTCAGGGTTTGCGGAAGTCGCTGAACGACATGTCACCGTCTGACGTGCTCTCGTTCGAGGGGAGGACGAGGGAAATATTCTGCAGAGCTATCGAGGCTGTCAAGATTGGACAGGGTCGAGCGCCGGAACATGCTTTAGACGTGAGACGTACATTTTGACCGGAGAAACGATTATACACACACATACACACACACAGACAGACAGACACACACACACACACACACACACACACACACACACACACACACACACACAGACACACACACACATATATATATATGTATATGTATATACATATCAGTGTGTATATCAAACCCCAACGCTAACAGCCGTCGCGGCCAGTCTTTAAGCATTTTCTTCTCTTGTCTGCTGTCCAAGAGATACGCCCATCCGAGCTCTGACATAATCACCCTCTTGGCCGGCCTCGACCACATCGACGCCGTATTTACCGATTTCACAAGCACGTTCGATTCCATCATTGGGAACCGCGACTCCTGTGGGTTGGCCCCCATCTTGTCTTTTTCTCGAGGGCTTCTGTGCTGATGACTTGACTTGACTTGACGACGACGACTTTAGTGACGACGCGACAGAAAGCAATCAAGGTGCTCCTTGCCGTCACTGCCGGCGCATATCAAACGACTCTGCTCACATACTTGATCCAGAGAGACTTGTTCCCAGCTGTCATGAAGGTATATTTCTGCCGTGTCCCTGAAATGGAAACGTGTCGATGCACAAGCAAATTTTTTTTGTTGTCTCGTTGACAAAAAAAACAAAAATGAAAAAAAAAAAAAACAATAAATAAATAAAATGTCCCCTCCTCCACCTTTCACAGTTGATACAAGACTCGGAAACACCAGACCATGCCGTGGAGCCGTTCACTCTGCTCGGAATCCTGGCCAACTACAACAAGTTTGAGTTTCAAAATCCTTATCAGACTCGATTCCACGATTTTGTCCACGAGGGCACGATTCAGAAAATCGTACAGTCCATTGGACACACTTGCCAGGCCCTTCGACTGGACTACCTTGACGTTCAAGATGATCTTCCCGAGGGCTGGACGCTGAGCAATACCTTGGACCTGATCGGCCTCGGCGTCATGGTTCGAGGCTCGAAGCCAGAGAAGAAGCCCGTGTACGATGCCGAGACTGCGAAACAACTCTTCTCTGACCTGTACGTCCAGCCCCCCCCTCTCTTCACATCCGAAGCTTTTTGTCATTGGATTGGTTGGTCACCAACATATGCTGAATCTTGGGGGAATGAATGCCAACCACCTGACCAACCAGGCCCGGTGAAAATGCAGCCGTTCTGCTCGCCACGTACGACTTCGCTCATGTCAACAAGCTGTTCTGCCTCAGGTTTGTGTCGCTGCCCGGCGAGCAGGGAAGCGAACGACCCATCGCAAGCTACCTCTCTCTCACGTCCTACTTGCTCCAGCACGCCCATCTGTCGCAGCGGGCTTCCTGTTACGCGCATGTCAATCTCATGGTGTTTCGCCTGCTCATCGAAGATGGTCTTGTCTGCAAAAAGATGTGCGGCGACGACACGAAGGCGTACGTGCGTCTGTGCAGACACCGACCTCCATTCCTGCCGCTGGCCAAGGAAGAGCGTGTGCTGGCCGCCAGTTTCCTCGACTGCATGATTGACGGGATCAACCACAACCTGAGACGTCGGCTCGACGTGAGTCTCTACACACTCTGCCTGGGGATCCTGCTGCGCATCATCTCGTACCTGTCGCGTTCGAAAACGCGACTCGTCTACCACTGGTCCGAGTTCTTCAGGTCCCTGCTGTCGCTGGTGCGGTTCCTGGCGACGTACACGTCGGACCTGAAGGACCTGCCGCACATCAACACGCTGCTCGACCACGTCGTCAACCTGCTCGCGCTGTCCATGTCGGCCGGGGAAGCGTTCCTGCCCACCCCGGCCGCCTACGACGACTTGTTTTACAAGATTGTCGAATCGGGCGAGGTTCTCACCCGCTTCAGGGAGAACTACCGACTGCAGAACAGAAAGAGCAACTCGATCGACACGCTCATCAGCGTCAGCAGGCACTACAACCAGCTGCTCCTCTCCGACCCCGAGGGGAGCGGCGGCTCGGCCAAGACGAAGAACGCGAGCAACCTGACGACGCATCAGGTCACCGAGATCATCAAGCAGGGATACGAAACCCTGAGCATACAGGCCAAGGAGGGCCTGGACACGTGGGACAAGTTTCGCGAGGCGGACGAGAGGACGCTTCTGAAGCGAATGGCGAGGTTATCCGTCGGTGATGTCCGGGTCATGGTTGAGAAGCAGACGTAGGAGATGTTGGGGATTTTGTTTTTGTAGAGATGGATGTCTAAAAAAAAAACAAGTTTAAAAAAAAAACCCCCACCTCAAGTTATTTTGTTTTATTTTGTTTTATTTTGCATTGTTATTCTTTGTTTTCAATTTTCAATCTCGTTTCCCCTGATAAACGTAGTGGATGGGCACCCCCTTTTCCTTGTGTGAGGTTGAAAATGCCACCTATCTATGTACTAGTACTAATCTACCTTTCTCATCTACCTACCTACCTACCTACCTACACCAAGTTCCATCCAACGACGAACAAGTCTGACCGAACCCTATTCTCATTCCCATCTTGTTTATATTTTCATCTTTGATGAAGAAGAAAAACTATATATATTACATATCGATATATGTATCAAGTTTTACATATATAGATATATGTACATAGAAGAACCAACAGAACCATTATTCAAATCCCCCCCCCAAAAAAAAAAAGTATTACAAATTACAAATCCACAAGAACCAGCATCCCAGCCAAACCAAACCAGTCTCTCTCCAATCGATATGAAATAAAACCAGTCTGGAAAAAAATAAAAAGGTCTTTTTCGTCAGGAACATCCCTTTCCTAGTTCCTGGTTTCAGGAATTGAATGCTACGACCACGCTTTCATGTGACGCTGCTTATGCTATAAAGCTGGCAAACAGTCCCCTTTCCCTTCCCTTGTGTACTCACCCTAACAGACAAAGCACTTCTTCAAAAAACTAGACGAGATAAAAAAAAAAAAAGAAAAAAGAAAAAGACTTCCAGCATCATAACGGGTGTAATTCTCAATTGTTGAGCATGCGTGGTATCTAATAACTGAAAAATGTATGCAAATGCTCTAAGAAATAGTATGAATAGATCTTTGCCCCATGTGCCCCGTTATACCAAACCACTTTCCTCCCTTTCTCTAAAATTATAACAAAACAGACGCCACGCTGAGGCGCCTTTGTGAAGAAGCAAGTCGCCAAATAGGAAAAAAAAAAAAAGCAAAAAGAAAACAAGAACAAACAATCTCTTGGCTAATCGGTCAAAAGGTGGAGTGAAGGATTCGTCGCCAGGCTGGCCATGAGGCAACCTTGGCACGGAATGCATTAATCTCATCCCAGTCAATTTCGCGTCGACCAGTGTCAACATCCATTTGTTCCGTTCGGAGCCAGCCGGTTCGCTTCCACAGATAGCCGATGGCCCAGAACAAAATGACAACGGGGAAAGCAAGGTAAGACTTGAAGAAGCCTTCAACAGTACCCAAGCCTGACTTTCCAGGTGGCGCGGCAATGGCAGTGTAGAACTGGTACGGAAGAAAGAAAAAAAAAATGTTAGAAACGACTTTGATCAGAGAGCGGTGGTGATATGGCGTCTCTTTGAATTGAAGAAGAAGGAATCCCATCTTACCTGAGCAATGAGAACGACAACGCAAAGACCAAGTCCGAGCCAAGAGCCATAAACGCCGCCGATAGCCTTGAAAGGGATTTCATCCAGGGTGTGGCCGTGGTATTTCCAAGCCTTTCGGAATCGGATGTGGGCCAGACAGATGGAGCCCCAAGTAAACAGAGCAGCGAGTCCGGACAAAGCCAACAGCCAGTCGAAGACGACGGGACCCTTGTTGTCCAAGCTTACAAAGCCCAACAATCCGCAGACAAGAATGGCGATGACGGCCGGGAGGGGACGACCTGACTTGTCAATGTAGGTGAAAATCTTGGGAGCATAACCCTGCTGAGCCAGGGCAGTCAGAGTTCGCGATCCGCCATACACGCCCGAGACACCGATAGACAGGACCGAGACCAGGATGACAACGTTCATAAAGTGATCGAATCCCTTCAAACCGGCATATTTTCCAACCAGAACAAAGGGCGACGCCTTGGCATCAGCAAAGCCCGAGTCCGAGAGGAGGGCAGGGTCGTCGGGGCTGATCAGAAGACCGACGAAGAAGAGACCGAGAATGTAGAAGATGGTGATACGCCAGAAGACCTGCTTGATGGCGCTAGGCAGAGACTTGACCGGATTCTTGGCCTCAGCAGCGGCCAGACCAACCAGCTCAGTTCCAGAGAAGGCGAAGGCAGCAGTGACAAAGACAGAGCAGAATCCCTTGAAGCCGTTCTTAAAGGCACCGGGGTTATACCAGTATCGAGCACCCCAGTATTCGTTGTATCGACCGGATTCCGGGCCACCGCCAAGGACCAGGACAAAAGCAATGATCATGAAGATGACGGTTGCGGTCAGCTTGAAGACGGAAGAAACAAATTCCTCCTCAGCATATCCCAAAGCGCCGAACAAGTTTATGATGATGATGGCGACCAGGAACACTGTGATCCAGACACCGACGGATATGTCTTGATTCCAGTACTGGATGGTGATACCACAAACCGTCAACTCGAGCGGCAGGACGACGGCCCACTGAAACACATAGTTCCAGCCCATAGCGAAACCCCACGAAGGATCAATGAAGCGCGACGAGAAGGTGTAGAAACCACCAGAGACGGGATACATGACGGCGAGTTCACCGAGGGCATAGACTACAGCACCAAAGGGTTTGGTTTAGTCAGAGCAAAGAGAGGAGAGAGAGAGAGGAGAGAGAGAGAGGAGAGAGAGAGAGGAGAGAGAGAGAGGAGAGAGAGAGAGGAGAGAGAGAGAGGAGAGAGAGAGAGTGTGTGTGTGTGTGTGTTCGGGCGTGGAGGTGGAGTGTACTCTCCCGACCCGTATAGGAGGTGACTACTACATACCGACATTGAACATCATGATGCCAATGATTAGAAAGTCGACCAAAAGACTGCCAGGGCCCTGCAAGAAATTTCGTGTTAGTAGGGGCTGGTCAGGAGACGGGAAATGGTCAGCACGGCAAGCAACAACCACTTACACCTTTGCTGAGAGCACCGCCGGAGCCGACGAAGAAACCAGCACCGATGGAACCGCCAATGGCGATCATGTTCAGATGCCTGGCGCTCATGGGACGCTCGAGCTCGACATAGCCCTTGCCATAATGGCCCTTCTTGAAAGATTCCACGTTCAAGCCATTGCGGGTCATGAAGTCGGCATCGCGAGCGGCACCATCATCTCTGCCAATGACTTGAGACGTGCCTTCCATGGTCGCAGTGTGACCCTTCTCCACGACACTGGAGTCGATTTGCCCATCTTTGGACGACATGTTGTTGATGAGTAGGAACCCTGACGGGATCTACTCCTCTGTAAGTGGAATAGGTGAAGGGGGGGGGGGGGGGGGGGTTGGGCGGCGGCGAGATCCCAACAGCTCGGATAGAAGGAGGAGAGAAGGGGGGGAAGGGTTGCCGGTGTCAACACGGATAGGGACACAGACACCGCGTCCCGAGGAGGGAAACTGTCCATCTTAAAAGGAAAAGAGACGAGGACTTGAAATTATGGAACAATAGTAATCGGCCACCAATCTTTGGAGTATGGGAATGATTCAACCGTTTATTCGGCAGGTGGATAATAGGCCGGGGGTGTTGGAGGAGGAGGAGGGGGGGGGGGGGGGGGGGGTAGTGTTAAGAGAGGAGAGGGAGGGGTGTTGGCTCACAGAAAATGTGGGTGGAAATCGGCAGGAAACTGGCATCAGATTTGATCCTTGAGGCGGAGACAAATTTGGGGGGAGTGGGTGGTGGCCGGCAGGGATCCTTGGTAGCGAAGGTCGTGAGGGTGTCTGTCTGGTCTGTCGGTTCACGGATGGGTGGATGGATGAAGATGGATGGAGAGTCTAGAGACGACGATATCTGATAGCGGCAGGAGACTAGGCGCACCTTCCAAGTTTGTGAAGAGGTTCCACTTGCGTGCGTTAGCCCTACGGTATTGTAGCGGGTACAAAGTTAAAGTTATGAGTTGTTGCAGCAGGTCTTGCAAAAAATGGAAAATGGCCGGACCTGTGGCTTGTGGCTCTCCGACGGCCGACTGGAGCTTAACGCACAAGCCTAAACTACTATGTACGTACTACGTAGTAGTACGCGATGGGGTGGGTGGACGCTGCAGACAAGAACGGCCAAAAAAAGAAAAAAAAAAGAAAAAAGAAAAAGAAAAAAACAACAATGTATGTAAAGTGAGACACCCGCCGGAAGCATGTTTGCATTCCACAGCTGATGTCCCTACTCTTAGTACGTACAGAGCGGGGGAGTTCGCGCAGTAGTGCGGTACGTATCCGTCTTGCCACGCGACCAGACCGATACCAGCAACAGCCCACTAGATATCCTCTGCCGGCAGGTATCACGCGGGTGCTTTGGCGGGGCCAGCGCGTAGCGAGTATAGTCTCTCTTATGCCACCAATTTCCAACCCTAGCTCACGGGGCAAGATAAGGGTTCCCTCCTCATGTTGACGATGGGTGTGGTACTTGCGTAGTAGTGGCGCGCCGCAGAAGAATAACGCAGGAATGGTCATCGCGTATTGTATTTGCCCTGCTCATTGCCGGCTCATTGCCCTCCTCCTTCCTGCTCCCCGCAAACGGCCTATGCGACGCCACAGTCTGAAACAGCCTGGAACTGTTGGTCGCGTGGTTATGTTATGGCTTGCGCGCCGAGAACGCCTCTCGGCCTGTGGCTGTTGGTGGTGGTTGATAGACCGAGTTTGTCGATTTGTCAATCTGATGAACTTGCTTCTCTTCCCGCCTCCTCAATATTCTCGGAATCTGCATCTCCTATCTTCTGTGCGGCGGCCACAGTCAACGTTTGGTCTTTTGGAGCCTATCCACTGTCCCGATATGCCATTATTTTGACGCGTTCATTCATTACCTTTTGCGCGTGTGGGTGTATTCCATGCTCAGCCATGGTCATTTCAGACACCAACCTCTCTGATTGGACCCCACAGTCGAGCTGCATCAATCCGATTCCCCCGCTTGACTCCAGCCTAGATCCTTGTCGTAGCCGATAAAAAGATAAAACCACCATTTCTCCAGACTTGACGAGCGCTGTGGGGCTGACAAGACTCAATTCACAATTAGCCGCTTCCCTCGCACTTGCTACAATCTGGCGCTCGACTCGCTCGGCTCGCATTGTCTTACCAGATTAGGCGCTGGTGAAAACTGGTAACCAGTGCGTTTTCGAGCATGGTGCATAGCCAATTGGTAAATCAACCCCTGTGGAGGAGGAGAGACCGGCCGAGATCCAGACCCATCCACAGGGGCTCTGTCTGGGTTTGGTTGGGCGCGTCCATAGATCGCAGGATGCCGCGAAACGCCTCCGTGCACCAATGTGCGCGGACTAGCAGTACAATATCTGGCAGTAGCTATTCGAGGCCGTCGCAAGCCTGAGGATCTCGATATGAAGGATCTTACCCCATAATCTATCATCATCTATCGCATGGTCTATCTTTGCTTTGGGACACACAGCTTGACCCTACAGAAAACAGAAATCTGGCCTCTCTCTTTGGTCTTTCGTCGATCGGGATGCGATGTGCGTCGCGAGGTCAATCGAGGTTCGATAGGGTGGCGACAACCGTCAAGCTCAGCAACGCCACAAGAGAGAGAGAGAGAGAGAGAGAGAGAGAGAGAGAGAGGTGTACGTTGCACAGTCAGAAGATGGAGTTTGAGGCAAGGAAATCGAACAATATTCTAGGGAGGAAAACAAAATTGCGCGAGTGGCCTTTGCTTTTCTTTCCCTCCCTCCTCCCTTCCTTCTTTCCTTCCTTCTTTCCTTCTTTCCCTCCTTCCTTCTTTCCCTCCTTCCTTCTTTCCCTCCTTCCTTCTTTCCCTCCTTCCTTCTTTCCCTCCTTCCTTCTTTCCCTCCTTCCTTCTTTCCCTCCTTCCTTCTTTCCCTCCTTCTCTCTTTTATCTCCTTCTTTCATTTCTTCCATCCGCACATCATGGCGAGTCGATCAAGAGGATCATCACAGGAGTGGCCAAAGACAACCAACGGTTGATAAAGATAAAGCCATCATCCCAGACAGATGCATCACGTGGTCCACTCCATTCAGGCAAACAACCCCCGAGACTGCCGGATGACAGTACTAGATCGACGTGGGGGGTTTCACAAAAACAGAAAACCAAGACGGCTCTTTTGCCATCCGACTACTGTGCATGCATGGGTTATCGTATCCTGATAAACGTTCACATATTGGCGGTAGATGGAAGGATCAAGCCTGACGCAAGCAGATGATACACGTAGATAGGATGAATTCGGCACCAAGGAAACATACTACTAAATACGTACACTCACTCTATCATGTATGCGATGTCTCCATTTCAGCCTGGAGAGGGTCAAGTGGGACGTAGATTGCAGGGTTTTTATTTTTATCCGTGCCAGAGGGGATTTTATTTATCTATTGATTTTTATCTACTAGTCTATCTAGTAGTTACTGTGTTCGTTCGACGCGGTGTGTGTTGATCTGTGGAGCAGCCCCCAACCCCCAAGACAACAGATAAGCATGACTCGGGGACAGATAGAATAATCGACCGAATGAATTTGAGCTCCGAAAAAGAAAAAAAGAAAAAAGAAAAGTCAAAATCATCGCCGCAGGCGCCGAGTGAGATGAACCCCGATGTTTCTGTCAAACGTCTCTCTTCTTTGCGCTACATCTGCCCGGAAGAAGAGAGAGACAATCAGAGAATAGAATGCCCCCCCCCCCCCCCACCAACTAATTCCAGGTTGCTGTTTAGCCTCTCATGCGAATATGCACTACATAGCTAGTACGATATCACGGAAGGGGTTTGTTACCATTATTGCTATTATTATTATTATCATCACAGCTATCCGAGTACACTATTCCTTTTTAATTGCTCTTTTCTATGCTCCTCGAGTTGTTTCCCGGAGCAGCCGGCCTTGCTTGTCGACAACATGTGTATGTACTAGTAGGCTATTCCATTTGTCAACGTGTCAAAAGTCCCAACCCTCTCACAACCATACCGTCATCCTCATCGCGGCGGCTCCCACCTCTGCTACGGCAGCTCCCGCCGTCCAGATGAGAGAGAAAGCTACCGCTCCGGTCCAAGGAGCAGCAGCCCATCCCGGGTTGACCAGAGGCAGCTATCGCCCTCCGAGGACCGGCATCCGTCTCGGCTGGAGAAGCAGCTTCCGCCTGTCGCCGTACCTGTCCCAATGGCCCCTCTCCGCTCCAGTACATCGGGTCCGTGGCCTTGTTTCCTGCTGCGTCGACGCCAGTGGTGATGGTCTCGATGGTGTCGTCGTCGTCGGGAGAGCCGCGGCCGCCGTGTCGGTGTCGATGAATGGAGCGTGCGAGGAAGTATACTCGTATTGGTCAACGCGGCGCTCCAGCTGCGGTTTTCTTGCCCCCTCTCGCGGCGATTCTTGTATCCCTGCTAAAGTATTTTCTTCTCAAGTCGCTGCGCCTGCTGCCCGGCTTGGTTTTCCCAGACCTGCGGGGAGTGGGTGGAGAGCCAGGCTCACGTCCCAAGAAACAGGCGTCGGTCTCTGCATCCAAGATGGTAATGGAAACAATGAGACGGCAAGACGGCAAGACGGAAAAGCGGCGCCCGCCAGAGATTATGCCATGTTCGAAGTTCTGGACCTCGCCGCTATACGTCATGATATGGTCAGGCTTCCTCATATGGCTGGGGCCAGCCAAGATCTTCCTCTCTCCCTCGAGGATTGTCTGGCGATAATGATAATGTTGTTGGTGCTGTCCAATATCTGGCATTTGAAGTCTGGAAGCAGACAGACGACTCTTATGAAAGCCCATCTTCCCCTTTTTCTTTTTTCTTTTTCTTGTTCCTTTTTTTCAGAAAGAAATACCGGCACCGGCACTGGCACTTCCAATGCGCTCGCCGCTCGTCTACCTCACTATTGTTGGCGAATGGGACGCCCAAGTAAACCGAATCGTGCAGAAAGACGGCATCGCAGTGACGCCACTCGCATCAGCAGCGGTACAGAACGAAGCAGAGAAGTCTCGATTCGACTTCGGAATGGCAAATCAAGCTACTTTTTTTTCCGTCCTAGAAGTGCAATACAATACCACAACGAAACAACGAAACATCTTGGGGACATTCGAGACTCCGATAGAACATGTTGTTGCCGTTCAAAACTGCAGCAGTTCTTGATTTTGATTACGTACACAAACGCTATCAGTTGGTGGACAAAGAAAAAAAAAAGCAACATCCCGACACCGAGACTCGTCGTGCTATCTTACGTTTGAAATATCCATCGTACCAGCACCAGTATTTTTTAGACGCCCAGGCAGTCAGATCCTGCCACGATCCCACAAGCCAGCCAGTTCATGCCCAGAACGCTAGGCAATGACAATGATGCCTGTGACGCATATGCCATTGACTCTTAGCAATCGAGGTTGGAAACTTGCAGGTGGTCTCTAACCCTTCTGCTCGTTTCGCCCACGCAGGAAGGTAAGCATGGCATTTCCCTTCAGCACGCGTGTCAGAGGAAATGGTATATCTCAAGCCTCTGACGTTGTGCGGAGCAAATCAATGCCCCGAAATGTAAATACCCCCATTTAAGGGTTATTCATTTGCGAGTCCGGTTCGTCGTCCTCGTTACAGCTGGACTCGATGCCGCTCTTTCTCACGTTACTCCATGTAATTTTTTTGTCTCTCAGCCCTTCCCCGACACCTGATGAATCCACCATATTTATCCCACAAGCGCTGCGCCACCAGACTCGACAGCTTCGATTTCTGCCAAATCAATGGGAGCTCGTCGGAATCTTGCAGGCAGTTCAGAAATGTCGAACAAGATTCCGCTTGGAGGATGAATGGAGCCGAGTTGAGAGCCCGAGGAGCCACCGATACCAGCTTCGACGCTACGAATGGTTTTCTGGAGGGGGCCGTGTTGCTGAGCATGGTCGCGGTAGGAGCTGAAGGAGGAGTGTCGGGATGTCGAGGAGCGGTTGACGGAATCTGCAAAGGACTCTGGCAGCTGTCCGGTGGGAGAGGCAGGATGAGGTTTGGGTGTATGATCGATGGAGGCTTGTGAGAAGAACAGCGCGTCAGTATGGCTTCTCTTTGAGGGGGAAGGGGGGGGGGGGGGGAGGGCTCACAAGGGATTGATCGGGGCCCAAGGAACTTGATGAGAGGCGTGCGCTCAGCATGCGCAGCAGCCTGGCGGAGATTTCGGGTTGCAAACATGACTTTTGTTGAGGCCACAGGAAACGAAGAAAAAAAAAAGTCGGAAACAAGCGTATGCTGAATTGTACCTGGCGGGTTGTGCAAAAAGTAGGACGTTGGAGGATGCAGAGTTTGAGGCAAAAAAAAACCAGAGGAAAGTCGGCGGCAAGGTGGATGGACACCTCCTACTAAAGTATCATACAAGGTACCAAGGTTAGTAGTAGTACTAGGTACCACCTAGCCACATATAATTATGTATAATGGTTTTTATTAAGGAAAACTAACGGACGATACGCAGATTTTGCAGAAGCGAGACCGGCCCATAGCACGGCTGGGAAGTGGGCAGTGGGTAGTGGGCAGTGGGCACTGCCCGCAACTTCCCGCACTGCAAACTGCCTGGCACCTGCCTGGCACCTGCGAGATGAGATTGATACCCTTACGATTAATTGTGGGACTGGGGGAACGGCGACATCAAGAACCCCAAACCCCAAGCGGTTGTTGATGATGGTGCGACCTGCGAGCATCAGCTGTTTTCTCTCTGCTTCTTCTCTTCTTAGCGGCGATGTTCCCATCATAGACTGTCTGATTGGGCCCAGGTGTCATCTCCTCCCATTCTTGATCACACCATTCCATTGACAGCCGCAGCCCCGCAAGCTCAGTGGGACCCCATCGCATTAGGCACATCGCGTTGGGCGACGGACGGATCATCGGTGTCAGCCTCGTCATATCTATGGGCAATGTCGTGATGCTGCAGCCTGTGTCAATGTCGACAGAATATAACCGATGCGTTCAAAGCAAAAACTGCTGAACGCGACCATGACTTGCTTGTTACAAACTGCGGAAAATACCGCGTCCTTACCACTATCACCTACCTTGAGCGGGGCTTCTCGGCATTGCACGAAACTTGTCTGGCGGCAAACTCTTTTTTTCTTGTTTCTATTCTTCTTCATCTTTATTTTATATCTTAACTGGTCGTGTCATTCGGTACCCATCATGGCACGTCATCTGAGTAGGTTGGCACGTACACATGTCTAAGCATACACAAAATCACTATTGAACCATTTGCAAAAAAAAAAAAAAAAAAAAAAAAAAAAAAAAAACACTGTCGGCGGTGACTGTAGGTGGAGCTCTTCTTTTCTAATTCGTATACTACGTATGTAGTTCGTCCCAATCGCATGAATCAAGTAATAGGTGGTGTTGGCTGCATAATTGCGTCCATCTTGTGCGCCTGCCAAACACAAGCAAGCCCCTTTCGTCCAGTGCCGAGGTTGTTTTTTTTTTTTTGGCTGCCAAGCCTACCATCCCTCTTTCAATGTTTGCTTCACAATATCCAAGCACTCAGCCGGGTCTTCAAATACATGCCAAGAGCGACGCGGAATATGTGCGAAAGCCTTTTCGAATCTCTCCGGTTCATTCTTCTTATCTATGCCAATTTCTGCAGTATTTGTGGCCTTTCTGATAAGAATCAGACGAATCCAATGCGGTGCTTTTCGATACCTAGGTGAATGATTGTCAGCTGCCTGTTTATGTTTCAGACGTTCGTGGGCAAAGCAGGCTCAATCACCACGTACATTTCGCCATAAGCTTCAGGATCGGATTGCGTTGAATCTCCAATCACAATCATCCTTCTTTTCGGTAGCCATGTGTTTATTTTCTCCATCCGATCTACTTTGTATTCTTGCGTTCTCACGGTCAATGCAGAAAGAAGTCCAGCGACAGTTTTCCAGCTCGAATCACGAAGAACAAGGGTGCCCGATGGATAATATTGCCTCCGGAACTGTCTCAAAAATGGATAAAGATTGTACGGGGAAGCAGAAAGATAAAACCATGCAGTGTCCCGGGGCAACAATGACTTGATCTCTGCATAAAGCTCAGGCATTCCATTGATGGGACGTGGTGGGTTGATAAATGTCTCGCGCAGTATGCCGATCGGATCGCTTGACATGGTGACTTTGATCGTATCATCTATGTCTTTTTTCTTTTCGTGAGTACCATGAGGCTTGAATGTAAATGATGCAAATGCAGACGATTGTTCTTCATACCAGATATGATACCCCATCCATCTTCACCAGCATAATATGTCTCCATGTTGGTGATACTTCCAGTTCCGCCTCCAACTTTCGTTGATGTCCTTACGAGCGAGCCTAGTTTGGCGCTGGGAATACTCATCTCTTTGGAGGATAAGCCATTGATGTTGGATGGACCGAACTTCAGTTTCGACGAGTGCTGGAAGGCAGTGATATATCTTGCGGGACAGACGTCCCACAAGAAAGGGAGAAGCCTCTCCTCAATTGTCCTTCGCTCCGATGCATCCTCTGCCAGGCCCACGGTTCGAAGTACTTCCGACACCATGTCCATCAGTTTCTGTTCATCTTCTCGCTCGAAAACAGCAACGACAAATTCAGCTTTCCAGGTTCCAGCCTGAGAAGACCGGAAGGCCGTGTTATCGAGGAGCCAGACAATTTCATTGTCGGTGACTGGCTTTGCAAAAGGGCGAAATATGTTCAGCTTATCGAGCCAGTTGGTGAGCTTTGGCTGTCCTTGGGCCAAAGGGACCTTTGAGCTCCTGGCCACGTCGAGGCTGGATTCGACCTGGTCAAAATTGTTTGCCTTTCTTGTTTGGAACTGCATGATGCTGGCCAGATCCGAGGGAGAAACTTCGCTGCTTGACATTTCAAAAAACACAAGGCCGCTGGGACATGAGCGTTCCTTTATGTGCGGTGCAGAATTCAACGCGATGCTTCGGTCCCGTTTCAGTCAAGTCCTGCTTGCTCTTGGGGAAAGCGTCAGGCGTCTCATCGGCGAGTCTCGTGCACCAGAAGAGTGGCCTGGAAGACAGCAACCTAGACCTGAGAAGGCCTGAGCTTGAAGAGGCTGGGGTTGCCAGCAATCCTGGTGATTTCTGGTGATTCCTAGTAGCCAAGCGTGACCACATCGCCATGGCGAACCCTACAAACTACTACTACTAGGTACCTCCTACCTACTACTACTAAGTACCCGGGGCAATGAAAACACTCGGCCGCTACTGCCATTCATGGGGTTTGAATAGCTCTTTGCAGGTGCGCTTGCCTCCATTTGACGTCAACGTGGCCAAAAACTGGAATGAAGAAAGAATGGAAGTGTTGGTCGGGGCTGCTGATGAGTGAGGAGCGCCTTCCCACACCCAAAAAAAATTCCGTTCATTGGCACATGCGTCAACCACGTTCACCAATATCTTGGCGGGGGAAGGCAAGGTGCGCCGAAGCTCTCTTTCCTGCCTCGTGCCAGTCTGTCAGGTGGTTAGCTGGAATCCCGTTTGTGTTCTTCCAGACTTGCACATACCATCTTGGGAGGAGGCAGGAAAGAAAAGTACTAGTAGCTACTAGTTTTTAAACTTCGAGCCATCACAAGCGCAGATGACGTCTTCTTATTTCATTGCACCTGTCTCTGTGCCGTACGGCCTCGTAGCCAGCTGACAAACGATGAAAACTGATCAGTCGCCATTCATGGCCCTCAGGAAATCATATACTACTACGTACACAGTGCACACAACAACTTCCACCCCCGAATGTTCTTTTTGTGGAATTTTCTTTTTGTGGGACCGAGGGAGGGGCGACGGCAGGGGCCTGTCAGGACTGCAGCAACCTCTTTGAGATTCCAACCATGATGTCTCTGCTTCTGCCGTGATGCTTACATGCTACATGTCGCAACAACAGGCTTTGGGTTCCGTCACAAACACCGGCAGCCAAAAGAAACCGTTCGCGCACCGCAAGCTGTCCACCCCCCCCCCCCCCCCCCTCTTCTGCTCGCGCCTTTGTGATCAGCCCTTGCGCTCGACCTCAAACTACAGGTGCTACCATGGGCCGTCCGTAAGCCTCATGAGTCGCAACATGAAGCTTCTTCGTTGCATCGGATGAACTCGGGCGCCCCTCTATCGAATCTAGTTGCTAGTGTTTCGGTTTTGGAGGGCAACGAGGCCCGCAGATATGCTTTCCCATCTTCGCTTCCACCGAAGAGGCGCCTCAACTCCGTCATCTCCGGTGCCAGAACATCCACCTTCATTCTCATCCGTCAGCACCAACGAGTCACCGCAGCCTCTGGAAAATGCTTCACCTCTGGATGGAGCCTCAGGCTCGGCAGCACCCGACCATCCGTCCCCGCCACCCCCGGCTGCGAGAGACGTCTCCTCGGAATCAAATCCGCGATTCGAGCGACGAAACACTGCTGGCCTGGTTCCCGAAGGCCGACCACAACAGGCACAGCGCTTGTCTTACAATGGTGATTCAGGGTTCATCGGAGGGGCTGCTTTGCAGAACTATCGCCGGGATGTGGAAGCACAGCAGGCGCCGACCAAGGTCGATACTATGGATAGGGCAAACAACAATCAATTCGAGGACAAGTCACAAAACCACCAAAACAAGGACGCCGCCACCGACTCCCTCCCCAACGTCCAGCTGACGAAACTGATGTCCTTCAGCAAGCCGGCCGACCTTCAGGTGTCTCCATCGTTCAACCTCGGACGACGACCTACTGGTGCCAGACTGCCTCCAGAATCGCCCGTGTTGACGTCCAATCCTCCATCTGCTGCGAATGTCGAGACCCAAAGGAGCAAAAAAGGCCTTCCCTTTTTGAAAAATCCAATGTCAACTCTTTTGATGAGGAGGAGGAACAACCCGCCTGCCCCAGATTTACGTCCTTTGCCATTGAAAAAGAAGGATGAGGAACCCGCATATGACCCCCGAATAAAGGGAACTCGAGTTCACGATTTCAGCGCGCCGCGGAAATCACGCGAGACACACGTGAATAAATACTCTGCGCCCGCGCCCCACGTTATATCGAACACGAGCCCTCGGACTGGACAAGAAACCACACCAGCATCCTCCTGTCATGCCAGGAGGAGCATATCTTCGAAAGACCAAATTGACGTAGCACAATCGCCAAACGTGTCCTTGATGAACCAATCCTCCCAGCCGATTGAAAATGCATCACGGACCCCGTCAAGAAGCTCTGCCAACTCCGCAAATGACCAAGAACATGGTGTAGATGCTGGCACCGCGACAGTATTCTCACCAAGTAAAGATGACGACGGCGCACTTCCGCGCAGAGACGTTTCCGTCGAGGCTTCGCGCGAGCACATGGAGGCCAGAACCGGGTTGTCGTCTTCCGTACGGACTGCCGGATCAAGAAGCATAGCACTGCCGGAGATGTCGACCTCGGCCATTCCAAAACACATGAAGAGCACGTCATCCAGATTTAGCTTCGACATGACAGGGGCTGCAAAACAGGAGAAGCTCCTGGAAGAGCGACACCGCCAGCGGGAGCTTGAACGTAAAACAACAGGTGGCGATGGCAATATCGACTCGAGATTCGACGAGTTCGACGAGGACACTTTTGACTATGATGCCATGATGGACGATGACGGTTTGGAGGAGAAGATCCCTGGGGTCAACGCAGACTTCGAGGACGACGATGTTCCATGTTCTGGTGTTCTTGACAGCGAAGCCGACCCCGACAACGACCAAGAGAACTTCGCCGGCTTTGTTTTCCAGCGCTCGAACCCAGTGTCTAGCTCCGCAAGCCCTCTCAGCTCCGGGATGATGTTGACGCCTCGGGATGCTGACGGCAACGCCATCGGGTTCGCCATGTCCAAGGACCCTCCTGGGACCTCGACGTTTCCAATCCCAGGTCCGCCATTTGGTTTCCATAAGATGAATGATCACGAACAAGACGCTTCTCTGTTGAGGGCTCACGAAGCTGCCACCGATTCTCTGTCCCAACAACTAGGCCATGAAGACGATCTTTATTACGACGATGGCATGATTGGCCTCGAAGAGGACGACATTTGTGGAAACAATATGACGCCACTGGAGTCAGACGGCCAGCCCTTTGATGAATCCATATTCGACGAAAATGACACGGATCAGTTTGGACGTCCGGTTCCTGGCGCGTTCCAACAAGCACAGTCTCTACGGCGGGCAGCACAGCAAACTGGCTCGAAGCCATTTTCTGATGCAAGAGCATGCATGCCTCACCCATCAGCCATCTCTCGCAACATCACACGCACGTCTTTGGACGCGGATGGCGGTGTGCATGAAAGAAATCATGCTCCGCGCGATGAGACGGGCGACCAAAGCCAACCGCAAGACTCTCAGGCCCTCAACGGCGGCTCAGGGTCTGTTGCCGCCTATCAAGCGGCTTTGGCCGCCGCTGCTTGCAGAGCAGCTGCCACTGGCAAGTTTCATCGGAGTTCTTCACCGTCCTCGGCATCCCTTCACACGGAAGACGATCCTGCCTCGACAGTTGATGGCGATGATGTTCATGACGGCAAAGAAGTCCATGACTACGATGAGGTGGACGATGACTTTGATTTCGACGACGATGCCATCATCGCCGAAGCAAATGCAAGCGCTCTGGCCAACGACTCGGACGGGTGGTATGGTCAGGAGTTTGGCTTCTATTCTGCACCGCCCAATGCATATGCTTCGTCGCATGCTACCGGTACATGCAGCCCCAAGGACTACGAATACGCCAATGGGGGCTTCTTTGGTCCTGGGGGCACGCATGGACCCAATCAAAGCACCAATGGAAGACTGATATCCCGCGAGCCGAATTTAACACCCATCACGGAGAGATCTGAATACTCCAACCGAAATTCGTTCATGAGCTTGGGATACCCGCCCATCAACACATCAACACCTGTCGTGCAGAGTCCGGGACTCGCCCAACTTGCAATGATGTCTGATGCTCGGGACGATCAGATGACGCTATCAGCACTTCTTCGACTACGATCTAAAGCTTGGGGCGGTTCACAAGCGAGCCTTTCCTCCAGCCGCGAAGGATCTCCGCGCTCCGAGCGTGGTGATGCTACCACCTCATCATGGCTCCTCAATCCACATGGGGTGGTCGGCAGCCAGACGAACCACAGTCACAGCTGGAAGCCTTCCACGTGTCTTGCAGTGAGTTATGATGACGAATCAGACGGCGCGAGTGCTTCTGGAAGCCCCACGATGACGTTGGCCACTACTGCAGATGCCGGTCATTTTCAAAAATTATCATCGTCCGCAGAGGAGGACACGACGCAAGCGTTGGCTGAAGACGGCGGCATCGAATCGCACGAAGCTGGTTCCGAGCCTCATCTACCAGCCGATGACATTTGTTTTGGCGATGCGAATGGATCCTGTTCCATCCAGAGCTGCGTGAAGAAGTCTCCGGATACCACACATGACAACGATGAAGAATCTGTGGGGGGGTTGTGTAGGAACAAGGCCGTCGGATGTCACCATGATAGAATTTCGGCCGACAGCGTTTGCTACATTAAGGAAGAGGACAGAGGCGAGACGCGATGGGTGCTTGAAAGACGGCGTACGGCAGAATCTGGCGAGATAGAAGTGCTTGATCGCGAAGTCATCGAGGGGAGGAAAATATAGTGATGAAGACCAAAAGAAATAAAAAAAAATTGGATACTTGTTGTCTTGGATGGGATTCGAAGATGGGACTATTTCACAAGCGCGAAGAAAAGAGAGTGAGGGCGTTTGAACGAGTGAGAGAAATCCGTTTTCATCCAGGGCATGAACCCGTCCGCAATGGGGTGGGGGGGGGGCTATTGTTTAGTTGCGGGGCTCCGTGGAGTTGGAAACAGCGCGGACGCATGCGGAAATGGACCGAGGTTGAATTAGGTTGATGCCACAACCAACTACTACGCTCATAGAATTGATCACAAGGGGATCGATCGGTAAGTGTGGCCAGAGACGCGTCAAACCCGTAAGCATAAGCATGCTGGCGGACATTGTCTTGCCAAATTTGTTTCACCCCGGAACCTGTTCATTGGTCGCAGCTCTGCGCCGCCGACTAACTTCAGCTCGTACTAGTAGTAGTTACGCAGAGAGGTTCGAAGAAAATCAACTCTTTTCATCAAATGCCGAGTTGTCGGAAGGCCCCCCGTCTACTCAGTCCCTACATCACCGCTTTCATTGTCGATTTTTTTTTTTTTTTTGCGTCGATCGATGGTTGACTATTCGCGCCAAGGAAGAAGAGAAGAATAAGAGCAAAAACCTAAATAAAGAGGCCCCCCCCCCCCCCTTCCTCAGATAATCTCGCGCCAAAGACTCCAAGCCTGTAGCCCCTTCGGAAATGACTCTCCCAAGGCATGGGAAATCCGCTGTGGACTCTGCAAAGCTGGAAGAACAGGTGGTCAGCCGGAGCAAGGATGAGCGAAACGCTGGTGAATCGTCGATTCACGCCGGTGAGGATGTCCTCGCCCAACAAGATCTGGATCCGGCTCTCAGCATGAAGATGCACCTGGTGAACAATGTGAGTACTGCGACGATGGATAGCTTGCTTGGCACGGAGAGAAAAGCCCATGGCGATTCTATCAGCCTGTGCCATATATGTTCCCGCTTTGGCGTCAAATCACCAAGCTCATGCGGCGCTGACCCGATAGTATCAAGGCCATCGATGATATTGGGTGGACTCCGTACCACATGAAGCTCTTCTTTCTCAATGGATTCGGGTGAGCCATGCCCCGTCCACCGCCCTTTTCTCTCTCCTCTTTCGGAAATTGACATGTCAGACGAGGGGGAAAAAAAAAAAGTGACATCCCGGTGGGTTCAAGCCCGAGCTGGTGACTAACATGGCGGCCGAAAAACATAATACCAGATATGCGGTAGATTCCATGATTCTTCTCTTCCAGTCGATTGTCGCTGGTCCGGCGTTCAGGGAGTTCCAGCCAAGGGGATACGCCAACGCGCTCACCATTGCCGTCTACAG
The DNA here is from genome assembly GCA_013435705.1 of Claviceps paspali. NCBI lineage: Eukaryota > Fungi > Ascomycota > Sordariomycetes > Hypocreales > Clavicipitaceae > Claviceps > Claviceps paspali. The sequence goes on along the minus strand of JABAEC010000005.1, from coordinate 471,777 downwards.
TGGAATGCTCTCGGGTGCCATGTTCTGGGGCTTCAGCGCTGACATGATCGGGAGGAAATACGCCTTCAACATCTCTCTGTTCATGTGCTCGGCGTGCTGCATCCTGGCCGGCGCAATGCCCAGCTGGCCAACTCTCGCTCTGTTCATCGCGCTCCTCGGCTTTGGCGGCGGAGGCAACCTCATCATGGACACGACCGTCTTTCTCGAATACCTCCCGGGGAACAAGCAATGGCTGCTGACCCTCCTGGCCTGCTGGTGGGGGGCCGGCCAGGCGCTCACGGGATTCATCGGTTGGGGCTTCTTGGTCCCCGAGAAATGGAACTGCGCAGGAGCGGCGGCCACGTGCACCAAGGACAACAATTGGGGCTGGCGCTACGCTCTCTTCACCGGCGGCGCCGTGGTGCTGGCCATGTCCCTGCTGAGGGTCACGGTGGTCCGGCTTCGCGAAACGCCCAAGTACCTCCTGGGAATGGGTCGAGATGAGGAGGTGGTCGAAACGCTCCGCCGCCTGGCCAGCGAGTACAACCGCCCGTTCTCCTTGACGCTGGAGGAGCTGCAGGCCTGCGGAACAATCCGTGGCGTCGTCGTCGTCGTCGAGCACTCCAAGGGTTTCTCGTTGAGAGCATCTGTCATGCACATCAGCGGGCTCTTCTCCACCAAAAGGGTTGCTGTATCCACGACAATGGTGTGGCTTTCCTGGACCTTGATCGGACTGGCTTATCCGCTGTTTTACGTGTTCTTGCCGTATGTGTGCCTCTTCGTGCGTGTACCGGGGTTTTTTTTTTTTTTTTTTTTTTTTTTTTTCTTTTGCTGACGACATCTAGAACGTACTTGGAAAACAATGGCCTGAGCTACGACCAGACTCCGTTTGAAAAGTGGCGGAATTATGCCATAACGAACGTCTGCGGGATTCCCGGACCCATCATTGCTGGATTCATGTGCAACACCAAGATGCTCGGCAGGAAGCACACCATGAGCATTGGTGCCCTGGCGACCACGGCCTTCTTCTTCGCCTACACGGCCGTCGAGACGAAGCAGCAGGATGTTGCCTTCACATGCCTGATTGCTTGCTTCCTCAACGTCTACTACGGCACCCTCTACGCCTACACCCCGGAGGTGCTCCCGAGCGCCCACCGAGGGACGGGCAACGGCGTCGCCGTGGCTTGCAACCGGATCATGGGTATCGTTTCTGCCGTCGTGGCCACGGAGGCCAACACTGCCACATCAGCGCCGCTGTATGTCTGCGCAACAATCTTTATTGTTTTGGCTGTCATCTCGTCCCTTTTCCCCTTTGAACCGTATGGTCGACGAAGCTCTTAGGGACTTGCCAGCTTGGGCAACGTCTAGGCGCTCCACTACTCCATCGACACGACGGACGGAGTACATGATGAAACAAAGGGTGATCCGGCGGCAGAAACCTCGTCCCGCCATGGATCGAGAAGAACCAGCAGGAGCGGACCAAGGCCGCGCGAGTCTTCAGGGGGGGAGAAGCCGAGAAACGAATCGATCGACTGGAGGAGATATGCTAAGCCTGCGGTCACGACAACCTCATGGCACGCGAGCCGGCCAGAAAAACCATACATTTTCCCCCCTTCCGAAGTGCGAGCGAGCTCAACTCTTTTCCTCTCGCGGCAAATGAGATTGGGGAGCCGGGGCCGTCGGCGGCCGCACATGGACGACGGCTGACAAACGACTAGGCCGGAGGCGTCGAATCTGGGGGGGGGGGGGGGGCAGAATCTTGGGGTCAAGAATCTTCTACAAAGATGCCACGTCAAGACGGGCGAGAAAGGTGTACACAGTATAGCCTGAGGGGATGGATTTGGTGGCGGGCCATTTTGGAAGAAATGGCTCAGGTGGACTGGACTGTGTTTTGTGGCGGCGGCGGCGGCGGCGGCGGCGGGGGAAAAAAAAAAGGGGGGGGCGGGTGTGTTATTATTATTCTTATTTCTATTATTCTTATTTTTATTTTAAATCGTTTCTGTCATTTCCCACTCGATGGCCACTAGGGCCAGATGCAATGGTGCGAAAAGAAAGAGTCTAATCCATTTCACGACGGGAGCACCGCCATGCCATCACGATGGAACAACAACGCCTTACTATTTCATCTCGGCCCATAAGTCCCCCCCATTATTCCCCCCATTCCCCCCCCCCCCGGTTCGGCCCAGTTATTTCCCATCCACCGCGTCCTAGAAGCACCTGGCTCGTTCCACGGATGGGAATGAGCAGGCCGAATCTTGCGGTCTGCAGGCAGTCTCGCTCGGCAAATTTGGTCACCCGATGGATGCCGCTGAGGGACCGACAACAAGGAGAGGTTTCGGCGGCTAGAACTCGATAGCCCCGGCGTGGTTATTTTTTTTTTTTCTCCTCTGTTCTCCTGGCTTCTCTGCTGTTCTCCTATTCCTTTTTTCCTTTTACAACGACCGCCCTTTATGACTTGGGTCTACGCCGTCACCAGCCAGGAATAAACCGTTCGGTGCGTGGTTCGTAATCGATGCGCTAGGTTTTCGCGGTGTCGTCGTGGATTTGTTATTTGAGTATATTTTAATATTTGCGGAGAGGCTGGGCGATCCGCGCCGGGGGAAGTCACGCACGCTGTGTGTGTTTTCTTTTTCGTTTCTTGATTCTTTTTTTTTCTTGTTTTCTCCGACAAACCTTATCAGCTGTCGCCAGCTGTTGCGGTAGCGAGCGGGCTTGGTCGACGGGCCGTCAGACAGTTGGACTTTCTGCCCCCGTGCGACGTCGAACGGAGGCGATATCTGACAACTCTGGCGCTTTATTACGATTTGTCCGCGCTTGGATCATCATCGCCGTCATCGCGTTGAGGAGAATCGCAGGTCTATCCCTGTGGCTCTTTTTTTTTTTTTTTTTTTTTTTTGTCTCCTCATCTCTCCCCCTCTTCTCTAAACACCCTTCCCCCCCCTTCTTCAAATTTACATTGGAAAAGAAAGAGGGAGGGGAAAAAAAAAAGGAGGAAATCATCGCCTCATGACTTCCGACAACAAGCAGTCCGCCAAGGCGGCGGTGGCCGTTGATGACGTCCAGCAGGGTCGCTCGGATTCAACCAAGGCAACCAGCATTATCGAACATGCACGAGCCGCCGCTGCCAAGGAGCAGGACATGACCCTTTGGCAGGGCCTCAAGCTGTATCCAAAGGCTGTCGGCTGGAGTCTCCTGATATCCACCTGCATCGTCATGGAGGGCTACGACATCAGCCTCGTCAACAACTTCTGTTAGCACCTGTTCTCTCTTCAGATCTGTGTTTTTATTCTCACTAACCAGAGGTGCGCATAGATGCATTCCCCCCGTTCACGCGGAAATACGGCGAGTTTCAACCAAAGTCGGGCACGTACGAGGTCCCGGCCCCTTGGCAAGCTGCTCTTAGCAATGTACGTTGTCCCTTGCTGCATCTCGCCCGGCTCGTCGTCGACGGGCCGTGGTGTGGCTGACCGCACACCTTTCCGCTGACCCTTTGCAACGCAGGGCGCCATCATCGGTGAAATCATCGGTCTCTTCATCAACGGGTTTGTCTCGGAGCGGTTTGGCTATCGGTACACCGTCATGACATGTCTCGTGCTCATCTCGGCTTTCACGGCAATCTTCTTCACGGCCCCGAATGTCCAGACGCTCCTGGTGGCCGAGATGCTGTGCGGGATTCCTTGGGGAATCTTCCAAACGCTTGCCGTCACGTACGCCTCCGAAGTATGCCCCGTCGCCCTGCGCGGCTACCTGACGACCTATATCAACTTCTGCTGGGGCCTGGGACAGGAGATCGGCATCGGCGTCATCCGAGCCATGCTGGACCGCGACGACGAGTGGGCGTACCGTATCCCCTATGCCCTGCAGTGGGTGTGGCCGCTGCCTCTCTTCATCGCCGTCTGCTTCGCGCCCGAATCCCCCTGGTGGTTGGTGCGCAAGGGAAAGACGCAAGAGGCCAAGCAGGCCCTTCTTCGCCTGACCAGTCAGGACAAGGAAACCGATTTCGACGCCGACGAGACCATCGCCATGATGGTGCACACCACGGCCCTGGAAGAGAAGATGACGTCGGGCGCATCGTACTGGGACTGCTTCAAGGGCGTCGACCTGCGCCGCACCGAAATCGTCTGCATGACCTGGGCCATCCAGAACTTGAGCGGCAACTCGTTTTCAAACTACTCGACGTACTTCCTGAAACAGGCCGGCCTGTCGGACAAGAACGCCTACTCCTTCGCCATGGGCCAATACGCCATCAACATGGTGGGAGTCTTCGGGGCCTGGGCGTTGATGACTCTCGGCATTGGACGGAGATCTCTCTACCTTTACGGACTCTGCGGCCTGTGCTCGATGCTGTTCATCATGGGCTTCTTGGGGCTCGTGCCTCACGACCATCGACAGGCAGCGTCTCTCGCGACGGGCAGCATCATGATAGTCTGGGCGCTCTTCTACCAACTGACCGTGGGGACGGTGTGCTATTCCCTCGTCGGCGAGCTGTCCTCGCGCCGGCTTCAGATAAAGACGGTTGTGCTGGGAAGAAACCTCTAGTGAGTCCGACCGAGAAGAGTCCAGGAAGAATAAATCCACCGGGCTGTGCGCAGCCCCCATCTCTGCGTCCAAACGACTAACCGCGGTTTCCTCAGCAATGTCGTTGGAATCATAACGAGCGTCTTGACGCCGTACATGCTGAATCCGGGCGAATGGAACTGGAGCAACTATGCCGGCTTCTTCTGGGTAAGTGCGAGAGTCGTGTATATTTTCCCATACCCACCCAGCAAGCCTGCCCACGATGGGGATGGTGGAAGCGAGAGAATAAAAAAGTTGAAGAAGAAGAAGAAGAAGAAGACAACAAAAGCCGCCAGTTACTAACTCTGTCTCGTGCACGCCACTCGTAGGCCGGCATCTGCTTCTGCTGCATCGTGTACACGTACTTCCGCATCCCAGAGCCCCGCGGCCGCACATTCGCCGAACTAGACGTCCTGTTCGAGCGCGGAATCTCCGCCAGGAAATTCTCAACCACAGAGGTGGACGTCTTCCGCGAGAGGGTCGACGACAAAGTCATGGTGAGCCAGTATGATGTGATGGCGGAGCCTCGCTCCGAGAAGGGCCCCGGGTTTTTCACCACGCAGCGCCGGTTGGTACCATGATGCATGGATATGACATTTTCACGCGGGGGGGGGGGCTTGGTTGTCCGACGATTTCAAAGCCACTGGCAGCCCATCTAATCTACCATGGTGCGGTGTGTGTCATCATCTTTTGTTTATCTTATTCTTATCTATTTTTCTAGCGATTTATTGAATGAATGAATTGAGAAACGAATCAACGACGGCAAAGCTTCGCAGAAACAGGGCAGAAATCGGTTGTTTGTCTCTCCCTATCTCCATCTCTGTCTCCTTTCTCTTCTCTCTTCCCTCGTCTTCTCGTCTCTCCCCCCCTCAGTACCACCCAAATCACCCCCCCAACCACAAGTAAACCAAATTGGCAACTCCGCAGTTCCCCCCACCAGGTTCTCACAAGATGCAGTGCAGAACGGTCCGGTCCCCCCCCACGGTTCCTCGGTTCCTCTCCCCCGCCAATCCGCTGCAGTCCGAATTTAGAGAGAAGGGGGGTCGCGGTTTCCGACATCGGACTTTTCATATGCATGTGTTGGTTGTAGGCGCAGCATGGTGTGAGACACGTTTTGATCTTCATGGTCCAAGACTATCAGGTTGACTGGCCCTGATGACCAAGGACGGAATAGTCCGTCTGAGGTTGAGAAACTACTACGCAGTACGCACATCTGCTTACACTAGCCTGCTGGCGTGGCTCTTTTCGCATCCCGACAAGATTATGAAAACGTGACTCTTGTTTTTTTTCTTCTTCTTCTTTCTACTGGGTGAAAAATCGGCATCGTCCATCCAAGTCCACTGTATTGTATACATGCGCCATGTCCGTCGTTTTCCCCTTTCCAAGCTGGCCATACTACATACAGCGCCATGACGCGGGGGGGGGGGGGGGGGGGGGGCCCACCCGGG
>JABAEC010000005.1:0-465783 GCA_013435705.1 Claviceps paspali | reverse complement strand
CCCCCCCCCCCCCCCCCCCCCCCCCCCCCCCCCCCCCCCCCCCCCCCCCCCCCCCCCCCCCCCCCCCCCCCCCCCCCCCCCCCCCCCCCCCCCCCCCCCCCCCCCCCCCCCCCCCCCCCGCAACGGGAGAGAAAAAGGACTCGAATTCAGATTCACCCATCCTTCTATATTATCAGACACACAACACAACACAACACAACATCTCCCGTTTAAACACTGAGCTGTGCCGTGGTAGACTTGAGGATGTACTGCTGGTACGGCGCGAGAGCCTTCTCCACTACGCCGCCGGGACCGCAATACTTGTCTACAATCTCGACGCTGCGGCCGATGTACAGCTCGGGCTGGAGCATGGAGTCGAGCTCACCCCAGATGGGCTTGAAGTACTCGTTGTTGCGGATGCGCTCGATAAGGTCGTTCGGCTTGCCCTGTGAAAGAAAAGGTATCAGCACACGAGTTTTGCTCAACTGGCGGCGCCAAGACGCGTGGCGTCGTCAGGTTTCAAACAAACCTCGTCCTTGACTGTGCTTGCTGCTTGAACGGAGAGAACTCGGATTTCCTCGTGCGCCCTGCTCGGTTTAGTATAGGCCACCACTACTACTACCATCACCACGATCATGATCAACTCACTCCTGCCTGGAAGCACCCTTTGCCACAAGCTTCATGATGATCTGCTCCGTCGTCAGCCAACTTCTTGTTCAGCTTCATTGGAAAACAAAGTCCTCCTTCAAGATTTTGTATTCATCGTAAAAAAAAAAAAAAAAAAAAAAAAAAGGCATAGTTTCGACAGTATATGAAGAGGCTTACGGTTTCAGTGACCATGAAAGGAAGTTCTTCCAGGAAGCGGCTGCGAATGCGCTTGGGGTATACTACGAAGCCGTCCGAGACATTATCCAGCCCAATCAAGATGGCATCGGCCAAGAGGAACATCTCTGGAATGTCAATCCCTGTTGTGTGTGTCAACTACATGGCCGGCCAGGAAATCGACATTGTTTTATGCCTTGGGGTAGGTATCATTGGAAAGAGCCAGCTCGAGCAAATGCCGAGCGTTCTGCAAATGATTCAAAAGGGGGGTTGAAACTCACGTCGGATGGCCGAGTCATCGAGAGTCCTCTCGAACCACTGCGTCGACAGAGTGTTGGCAAAACTCGCCGGTTTGGCCATCAAAGCACGAGACAGTGAGCAGATTCGCTCGCTTCTCATCTGAAGCCATGCAATTAGCGGTCCGCTCATGAAGGAAGTGCTGTATCAAAGATACGATTCTGCGGCAAGACACTCACTGGGTTTCTCTTGTACGGCATAGCTGTGACTTGTCAGCACTACTTGCGAGTCTTTTTGCACACGAGAATTGACAGAGGTGAAAAGAAAGTCGGAGAGAGAACAACTCCTGCTCCCTCTGCCCCAAGTCGAAGGAGAATCGACCCAAAATGGAGACTTGCCTGATGAGCCAATCTGGCTGGCTTCTTTGGGCTCTTCAATCTCCTTGTTGCTCGCGAGCAACCGGATGTCGGAGCAAATCTTATGAGCGCTGGCTGCCAATCCGGCGACCGCGTTTGCGACGATCAAGTCGACTTTGCGAGTGCTTTCCCGGGAGGTGAGCACCATTTTGTGAAAACCAATAGTTGCGAAGCAGGAGACTTACTATGTCTGGGTCGAGATGTCCTATTCATCAGAGTCAGCAACTTGACTCAAACGATGAAGTCATGTTCGTGTCGAAAAATGGCGACTCACATAGCACGCAGGAAAGCCGAACTTTTCACACAGGAGTTCGTTGAGCTTGTCACACTTGGCATGATCGCCTTGGAAACTGCAGACAAAGACATTAGCCCAAGTTCATGACACGCCCCGAACTGTTTACAGATCGCTGGCCGGAACACAGGAAGACAAACATTTCCAAGAAACTGGCCTGTGTTCCGGTTGTACCTATCAGCTGTTAAATGACTGAGACTATCCGGGAAGACGCGAACTGAACACACCCTGGGCGCCTCGGAACTTGAGTCCGTTGCGGACGGCCTCGAGAGCTTCCAAGTCCATCATAAGATCCTGGGCCCATTGAGCCGCTATTGTTGTTAGTTAAAAGGCGCACCATACAGTAGGAGAATAAGCTTGGGGACCTACCGCGACGTCCAACGGTGATGGGTCTAGGAACGTGTTAGCATTTCGTATTCTTTCTCTTCTACTGACCCCGAGCACTGGAATCCCGGTAAAGCGGAGAATGCTCCTAGATCCTGTGATGACGGGTGACTCACTGGGCGCTTTGGAAATGGGTGTAGGCCAATGCCGGCTCGGCTGTATGGCATTCCAGTCAGTCGGGTGTTTGCGAACCTCGGCAGTGGCGAACGGTTTGAAATGAAGCCGCGGAGACCTTACACTTCCACTGGTTGGCGAAGGCCGCCAAGTTTGAAATAACCTTGGCCAACTTGTTCCGCAGGATATCGAGGGCATCCCGCATCAAGATGAGCTCGGTGTTGTCGGTCACGAAGCACGAGGTACTACCCAGATGGATGATACCCGCTGCCGCCGGCGCGACAAGCCCAAAGGCGTGAACGTGCTGCCCTCGCCAGTCAGCCGCCTTCTAAGGCACAAGCTCAAGCGCGTGTAAGGCGAGACTTACAGCCATGACGTCCTGGGTCAGCAGTATTAGCACACACATGGATCATGTCAGACTTTCTGGATATATGTCCGGAAAACTCACATGGCGTCTGATCTTCTCCTCAATGCGCGCAGCGTCGAAGTCTTCATCGCTGACAACGAGATGAGCCCTCATCTGATCCAGGGCCTCGGGCGTGACCACATCGATTCCCAAGCTCGCCTCGGCCTCGGCGAGTCCCAACCAGAGCTTGCGCCAGGTGGAGTGCCTTGATCTCTGGCTGAAGAGACTGGTCATCTCATTGCTGCAGTAACGACTTGTCAAAGACGTCTGGTACGTATCGTAGGGGCTCTTCTGAGGGGCTTGCGCCTGGAGCTGCTTGATCTTGTCTTGCAGCTCCTGGATCTGGGCCTCGGTGTCTCTGGTCTGATCAACCATGTTGGCGGTGGCGAGTTGCTTCCCCGTCTGTCGATAAGAAGTAAATGGAGAAGAAGAGAAAAGAAGAGCAACAAGACGATATATCGATCGGAGAGTTTTCAATATGCCTTGTTGTGAGGGTACTGATGTCGAAATTTTTACCCGTCAAATAAGAATCGAGTCATGGGTAACTTTTTGGTGCATTTGTGGGGGGGGGGGGGGAGGCAGACTAACCCTCTCTGAGGGTTCAGGGTCCAGATATATCTCATGCCGACCCACTTTGTGAGCAAGTGAACAAGTTGAACAGCAGGAAAGATTGCCAAACATGCTACTGAAAATAATAAGAAAAAAACAATTACGAGGGTTTTTTTTTTTTTTTTTTTTTTTTTTTTTACAATTCGGTCGCTTGTTATGTGAGACTTGAATGCTCTCAATGACGACTCATAATGAGGTGGTTCGTATAGCTACTATTGAGGAGTATTTGATGAAGCGGTAGGAGAAACAAGTATATTTGATGACGAAACATATCTATAATTTTAGTCGCGAGTTATTTCTAAGTTATACTAAAGAGCATGATATTAATAGTGGGTCGCGCGCACCCGGTCCTACGGTTCTCGAGGAAGATGCTAGACCAGTTCTGGGCTAGATCTGTTATGAGCTAGTACGTACCTCGACTAGACTGGTTCCTAACCCTGAAGCCCCCGTCAAGTCGGAGGCGGGCGGACCAAAACTCGTACCACCTCGGAGCCACTTGGTCGACCTTTGTCGTTTCCCCTACTATTGCAAACTCCAAACGAGGTCAAGCATCGTCACCTTGCTCTCACCACATTCCTCTCGTCCTTTCGCCAAACATGATGCTGTCTACGTTTCGAGTGGCTGCCCGACAAGCCAGCCGTCGGCCAGCTTCTGCCAGTTTGGCAGCTGTTCGCGCCGCACACACGTGGTCGGCCGTTCCTCAAGGTCCTCCTGTAAGCTTCGAATTAGCTGCACCAACCCGCCGTCCCTTCACCCTCCTCCTAGTTTTTTTTTTTTTTTTTGCTAACTCAATTGCTAGGATGTGAGTTCGTCTTAACATTTTTTCTCGATCCGGTACACGAAAAGAAAGAAAGAAAGAAAGAAAGAAAGAAAGAAAGAAAGAAAAAACGTCTCTTGTTGCTAAAAGCTGGGCATTCTGCTCTTCCCCTTACGTAAATAGGCCATTTTGGGTATGTCTCACCGTGCAGCCGCAACAAGGTGCTTTTCCCCGGCTCATCTGACCCCCGGCCACATGCTAATCGGCATCGCAATTAGGAATCACCGAGGCTTTCAAGGCCGACAAGTCCAACAAGAAGATCAATCTGGGTATGTCCATGTCCGCTGATGCCTTGTCACGCCTCACGCCATGGCCACAGAGGAAACGTCTTGACAACGCTCCCATTTTTCTGACGACGATACACCTGTCTCCCCTCCCCCTCCTCACACCCAGCCACACATTGATCCGATCTTTTCGGTAAACGACTTCTCACACTAGTTGCAGGTGTCGGCGCATACCGCGATGACCAAGGAAAGCCTTACGTCCTGCCCTCGGTACGCGAGGCGGAACAAAAGGTCATCAACGACAAGCTCAACAAGGAATATGCAGGCATCACCGGTCTTGCCGAGTTTCCTGCTCTGGCCGCCAAGCTTGCCTACGGAGCTGACTCTCCCGTCCTTGACCGTGTGGCCGTGACTCAAACAATTTCCGGTACTGGTGCTCTGCGCCTCGGCGCTGCCTTCCTCCAGCGGTTCTTCCCAGGCGACAAGAAGATCTATATCCCTACACCATCGTGGGCCAACCACAAGGCTGTCTTCAGCGATGCCGGTCTCCAGGTTCAACAGTACCGCTACTACAACAAGGACACCATTGGGCTCGATTTCGAGGGCATGATTGCCGATATGAAGGCTGCACCCAAGGGGAGCATTTTCCTCCTGCATGCATGCGCACACAACCCCACCGGCGTCGACCCGACCGCCGAGCAATGGAAGCAGATCTCTACCGTGGTGAAGGACCAGGGTCATTTCGCCTTCTTCGACATGGCCTACCAAGGTTTCGCCAGTGGTAACACTGACAAGGACGCTTTTGCCGTTCGCCATTTCGTCAAGGAAGGTCACGGAATTGCTCTCTGCCAATCCTTCGCCAAGAACATGGTGAGCCACGATTCCTCACCTTACTTTTTTCTCTCTCTTTGTTTTGTCATGTCTCTGTAAGCTTGTATGACTTTTGTATCTCTATGTGAGCTAAACGTGTGCTTGCGTTCATGACAGGGTCTTTACGGTGAGCGTGTTGGCGCTTTCTCTCTCGTCTGCGCCGATGCCGCCGAGAAGAAAAAGGTCGACTCTCAGCTCAAGATTCTCATCCGTCCTTTGTACTCTAACCCTCCCATCCATGGTGCTCGCATTGCCACCGAGATCTTGAGCAGCCCCAAGCTGTACAAGCAGTGGCTCGATGAAGTCAAGGGTATGGCGGACCGCATCATCACCATGCGGGCTCTGCTGAAGGAGAACCTGGAGAAGCTGGGTTCCAAGCATGATTGGTCGCACATCACAAGCCAGATTGGCATGTTTGCCTACACCGGCCTGACGGCGGCAGAGATGGAGAGACTTGCCAAAGAATACTCGGTCTACGCCACCAAAGATGGTCGTATTTCCGTTGCCGGCATCACTACCGACAACGTCGTGAGGTTGGCCGAAGCCATTTATAACGTCAAGGGTTGATTTGAATGGATGATGGCTGTCGCCTGCTGTTGGTTACCGCAACGGCACACGGTTTTGGGAGAAAAGTATTACTCTTGGGCCGCCCCCCGCCCCCCCCCCTTCCCTGTTCTCATCTGTTAGACTTCTGGTGTCCACTTGAACTTTTTTTTTTTTAAGTCCAGAGTGCCACTATCCACGACATGCATGTATTTGTAGCAAGAATAGATGTGGCAGAAACACACACACACACAAAAAAAAAAAAAAAAACTCTAGACTGCATCGCGGAAGGCAGACTTTTTTTTTCTTTTCTTTGATGTCACGTTGCTGGCGGGTTCATGCTTGTGGTACACGGCACGAGCACAAGGGCACACCTACCACGGCCTCTAGAGCTTGTTTCCGAGTCTTGCCAGGTCCTTCTTCACGTCTTCCATCTGGCTTTCCATTTCATTGTACATCCTAGCCATCTCCCGCATGGTCATCTCCTTTTCCCTGCCCGAATCGACGCCGACGCCATACTCGGCAAGTTCTGCCTGCAGACCGCGCAATCGTTCCGCAGCACGTATATGGGCATCTTTCAGATGGGACGAGTAGTTGGCCAGCGCGCTGATGGTCTCGGGAGAGTACAAGTCCCTGCGGGCGTTGTTCAGGGCAGTCTTGACGTCGACCTCCAGGAGCTGAGAGTTCTGGGAAACGTCGAGCGCCTGCAGCTCCAGTTTCCTCGAGGCGAGCCCGTGCTTGGACTCCAGAGTCCGGACGAGCAGCGTCAGGGTCTGGGTTCGGGAGCGCAGGAGGCTCGTCAGCGAGACGAGGGCCTCGACGCGGCTGTCGGCGAGGGCGGACCTCGTCTCGGAGAGGGACCCGGCCAGGGCGGCGAAATCATCCGGCAGGGAGGGGATGCGGCGGTGGAGGTAGGACGGGTTCGTCGACGGATGGGCGATGCGCGCGACGTCCAGGGCCGAGGCGTGCAGGTCGGCTGATAGCAGGGCGGCCAGGCGGGGGAGGTGGCGCTCGAGGTCTGATAGGGGCGGGCTGCAGAGCGCCGCGGCGGCGTCGTCTGCGTCCATGTGCCGCTCGCTGCTGATGAGGGGGGGGAGCACCGCGAGGAGATGGGCCAGGCTGCTTTCCCCTGGTGGTTCGGCCCTCCGCGCCGGGACGGGTGCCGTTGCTGTTTCTGAAACCTCGGCGGCGGAGGCGGTACGGATGGCCCTCTCGAGTAGGTGGGCTTTGGCGTGGTTGACGCGAGCGCGGTGCAGGTTCTGGACGGAGGAGGAGGAGGAGAATCATCAGAAGGGAGGAAGAAACGATGATGATGATGATGATGATAAAGAATAATAACGAATGGAATATTTTGTCATCAACCCAGCCGCAGCAGCATCCATCCGCATTTCCAACCCCCCCCCCCCCCCCCCACCCACCCATCATAAACAACGACGACGACAAGAAAGGAAAAAAAAGAAAAAAGAAAAAAAAAAAAAAGAAAACCCCACGAACCTGCTGCACAGCGTCTCGTCCAGCCAACGCGCCGCACCTAGCCGACCCATCAGGGTTCAGGACCTCCCCCTTCAGAATCCGGTACAGCTTAGCGAAACCCGGATTGTCGCGGATGGTCCGCTCATCCACCGGAGGCAGCATCGCGCTTCCAGTTTCATCTGGAAAAGAAGAATACAAGATACAAGACACAAGTTGTCCGGGGCAGGGAAGGGCCCAGTTTGCGTTCGATGTTCGGTTCGGCGTGAGGGGGGCGGGGTGGGTCTTTCCTTCCCTTCTTCCCCTTCCCTTTGATTTCACGAAAGCTCCGCGCAGTCACATGATCTAGAGCGAAGCTTCGCAAAGAGGGAAAAAAAAAAAGAGAGAGAGAGAGAGAGAGAGAGAGAGAGACGACGTACGTTGCGGTTGATGACTACGCTTGCGCTGGGGGTTGCGACCGTGTGCTGGATTTGACATTCCCTGGGTACTAGTAGTTTTCTCGACGAAGGCGGTCTACCGCGATTTCTATTTCTATTTCTATTTCTATTTCTTTTCTTTTTTTTTTTCAAATTTCAAACAGAATCTGAACAAGCAGGGGCCGAGCCCAGCTGGGATCCAAATCCAAGCGTCCCCCCCCCCCCCCCGACTCGAAAGAAGAAGAGAAGAAAGATCAAAGATCAAAGATCAAAAAAAAAAACCCAATGTGGACAGCCACCAGACCGTTCAGCAGCGTCCCACGACTCGTGGCCGCTCTGGCGACGAAACCCGCACCATCGGCCTTTCCACCAAAGATACAACAACAAAGACCAGCCTCGTCTCCGTCCCCCGCCGCCGCCGCGACAGCCAGACCCAGAATACAAAGTCGTCATCCCGGAGCCCGCTCGTCCCCCTCTCGCGCCTTCACGACCACGACGGTCCTCCCCGCCAAGACCATCAAGCCCCATCGCCTGCCGTCCGACCTCATCCCGCCCTACCCGTACGGCGAGCGCCTCGTCTACAAGCAATCCAACCGCGGGCTCTACGGCAGCGCGCGGATCCGCTTCGGAAACACCATAGCCGAGAAGCACGACAACAAGTCCCGCCGCTTCTGGCGGCCCAACGTCCACGTCAAGGCCTTCTTCTCCCCCGCCCTGGGTGCCAACATCAAGACGCGCCTGACGCTCCGCGTGCTCAAGACCATCCGCCGAGAGGGCGGCATCGACAACTACATCCTCAAGAACAAGCCCGCCCGCATCAAGGAGCTCGGTCCCGGCGGCTGGAACCTGCGCTGGATCCTGATGCAGACCCAGGCCGTGCAGCACCAGCTGAACCAGGAGCGCGTTGCCCTGGGCCTGCCGCCCAAGGACATCGAGAACAGAGATGACATTATACAGTTTGCCCTTGATTACGCTACGCCCGGTCCGTTGAGCGCCCGGAGCAGAGGAACCCTGGAGCAGATGCGAGGCGCCGCCGAGGGTGCCTTTGTTTTGGGACATGAAGGTTCGACTGGCACGGAACATGTCCAAGAGTTGTCCGACGAGGCAGAACGTCAACTGCTGCAAGAAGCTGAAAAGGATGGTCGTTTTGCTTAAAGGTTCAGACGCCCAAGACCACCTATTGTATCTTATCCGATGAAAACGTTGCATGTATTTAATTTAACACCCCCCCCCCCCCCCAAAAAAAAATATCATCTATAGAAATAAGAGACAAACAAAACCTGTCCTTTCTGCCTGCTATTGTTTGAAAAGGAGAAAAAAAAATCTCCCATTTTCCACACAAACAACAAGACCTACGACCCAAACACAAGGACGAACCCCTTGTTCAAATCCCTAAACAAAAAAAAAAATTGCCATTGTCTCTTTAAAACCTCAAATCCCATCCAATCTTTGGTCCCACCTTGGGAAGCTCTTCGGCAACGCTTTGCACGTCCTTGTCACCACGACCACTCAGGCAAATGACGAGATCCTGATTCTTGTCCATCGTCTTGGCCAGCTCGATCGCCCCGTAAATGCCGTGAGCGGTTTCCAGTGCCGGGATGATACCCTCCAGTTGGCTCATGAGTCGGAATCCTTCAAACGCCTGCGCATCCGTAACCGCAACGAATTTGGCCCTCTCGCTGTCTTTCCAAGAGCTGAGCTCCGGTCCGACACCTGGGTAATCCAAGCCGGCCGATACGGAGTGTGTTTCCGAGATCTGGCCGTTTGCGTCCTGCAAAACATACGTCTTTACTCCGTGAAGCACGCCTTTTGAGCCCCCCGACAAGGTCGCGCTGTGTCGCCCGGTCTCGACGCCGTCTCCGCCTGCTTCCACTCCGAGGAGCTTGACCGAGGCATCTTGCGAGAACGGGTAAAACATGCCCACAGCATTGCTGCCTCCTCCCACGCACGCAACAACTGCGTCCGGGAGCTTGCCTCGCATTTCCATCATTTGCTTCTTGGTCTCGTTGCCGATGACGGACTGAAATGTTCTGACAATGGTCGGGAATGGATGAGGACCAATTGCCGAGCCAATGATGTAATGCGTCGTGTCAAGTTCAGTGACCCATGCACGGAGAGCTTCGTTGACCGCATCTCGCAGCGTCTTGCTCCCCGCCTCAACGGCCACGACCTTGGCGCCCAAAAGCTTCATACGGAAAACATTGAGAGCTTGGCGGCGAACGTCTTCCTATTGCGAGCGTCAGCAAAAGGGGAAGGGTTGGGGGGGGGGGGGGGGGCCAAAGCCCCTTTCCGGCGGAAGACAATAGATATGGCTCTACTCACAGCTCCCATGTACACCGTGCACTCCATGCCAAACTTGGCGCAAACTGTTGCTGTCGCAACACCATGCTGACCGGCGCCCGTCTCCGCAATGATCTTGGTCTTCCCCAAACGCTTCGCCAGTAGCAGTTGACCTAGCGCGTTGTTGATCTTGTGACTACCAGTATGGTTAAGGTCCTCTCTCTTGAGCCAAATAGTAGCGCCACCTGCGTGTTGGGTCAGTCTGTCCGCCTTGTGCAGACGAGATGGCCGTCCCATGTAGTCGTAGTAAGACTGGTACTCTTTCCAGAATTCGGCGTCATCCTTGATCTGGTTGAAACCCTCCTCGAGTTCAGATAGACAATCCATCAAGCTCTCGGGTACGTACTGTCCACCGAATTCGCCAAATCTCTCGGGTATCTTGCCGTGCAGCCCTGCGAGCTGGGCGACTAGAGCGCTATCCTCCTCGGCAGTGATGCGATGGCTGTCTGTGATGACGGCATCAACAGTGGCCTTGTCCCCGTCGGGACCCTTCGCAACGCCGATGGCCTCGACGATGCCAACTTCTCGGGTCGTGTCATCCTGAGGCAGAGAATCACGGCCGCACAAGTAGGAGCAGTACTTCTCGACATCGCTGGGGCCCTGGCCGGGGGCAGCTTTCTGCAGTGTAATGATGATTTGGCTTCCGACGACGACGCCGTCAGCGATGTTGGCGATGCTGAAGTAATGTTCGCGGGTGCTGACGCCGAATCCGACAGCGGCAGGCTTGTTGTTGCTATATTTCTTGACGCGGTCAAGGAGACCAGACAAGTTCGCATTCAGGGATCCAGATGCACCGGTGACGCCTTGTCGGGATACGACATATATGAAGGAGTCTGCCAGCTGACAAAGAATCCTCATGCGGGAATCTGACGTGGAAGGAGCAATGAGCGGGATATACGAGAGGCTGCCGTTGAGAGAACTCCAGTCAGCAGTTCGAACGTGGCAACCAATGGATGCAGGAGATGTTGTCCTATGCATACTTTCCCTTGGAGCAGAGCTTGCGAAATGAGACTGCTTCCTCAGGGGGAAGATCCACAACGATGAAGCCGTTGACACCGACAGCCTGGCAGTCTTTGAGCAAGCGTTCCTCTCCGTATCGCAACAGGGGATTGTAGTAGCCCATCAGCAACACCGGGGCGCGTAATCCCCGGCCCCGAGCCTCCTTTACCATGGCCAAGGTGGATTCGATCGAAACGCCATGTTGGAGAGCCACCTAAAAAGTCAGTCATGGTCCATGAGCGTCGTTTCGGAATGGGTATTTTGTTTCTGTTTTTGCGCCGTACAGTATTTGCTGTTTGAATCGTCGGTCCGTCGGCGATTGGGTCGGTGAAGGGCACTCCGAGCTCGAGAATGTCTGGGACGAGCGATACCTCTGTCAGCTTGTCCGTCCCCTGCGAGAGCAGCTATGCCTTATTTCGGTTCCAAATACCTGCACCGCCCTTCTCCATTGCCAGGAGGACTTCGGGTGTGTCTTGGGGCGTTGGGTAGCCGGCAGTCACATATGTGACCAATGCCGGCTATAAAGGATTCGAATCGTCAGAATTGCTTGGTCCATGTTGCAGTACCACACAGTCCTCGTCATGGGTCCAGCTGCTGCCTCGTGGGGAGGAGAGCCGAGCCGAAACCAGAGAGGCATGTGCTAATTGATGACTGACCTTTTTCTGGGCCTGACATCGCTGGAACGTTTGCTTTATTTGATCCATGGCTGTTGGAGAGAGAAGTGGATGGAGGAATAATAGGATGGAAGGAACGGAGAGCAGTGCTGAAAGCCAACGAGCCGCTGTGCAAGTTCAAAGATGAAGATGAAAAAAAAAAAAAGATGAGGAGACGAGATGGAAGGAAGGTGGAGGGTGGAAGCACTGGGCGGCGGCTTCGAGCTCTTATGAGGCGAGGCGGCAAATGAGTAAGAAGAAGAAAAAAATCTACGTCTGGGCTCCAGACTGGCACCATTCGGGAAATCCCCTAGTGCTTTTGCTCTCCTGCTCTCTCCTGCTCTCTCCTGCCCGTTAGTGACGCAACTGCCGACCTGCCGCTTCCAAACTCCGGTTCCGCAACGATGAAGACTCCGCGGAATGCATACGTATCGCTCAAACAGGACTAGCGTCATGCAGCCGCCATGCATGATCCTGGCAAGCCGTGCATTCATCCGCTCGGACTTGCCTAAAGCAGCAAAGGTCCAGGGGCTGAGGCTACTACTACGTAGTATGCATTTTCGCCGTGCGCTACTGCGTCGTCCTTCCGCACAAAAGTATCAACATCACACACGGGCAGCCGTGATTAGTCTGGCTATTCGATCAATTTCATTCGCGGACCGGCGGAATTAACGGACCTTCCTAACATGACTCTATATACTTCCTCACAATGCATGACCATGACTGAGGTCGATCTTCAGTTCCGAATTCTACAAATTTCCCCGGATATACTGTACACATAGTTCTCAGGGCCTTCCTTGTTCCTTTTCATTCACGCGGTTGGCTGAGAGCGAACCAACCTACCAGCTTGCAGGTGGTTGGGGTTTCTTTTTTTTTTTTTTTTTTTTTTTTTTCCCCTTCACAAATCTTCGCTGCTGAACGACGACATGTCGAGTATTGTCAGTAGCGGCTTTTAAAATCAGCGTGGCCAAGCGTAGCCTCTGACTTATCATAATCAAAAGTCTGGACATGGCTCTCAGCACCATTGCCGAAAGAAGATGGCTTTTCGCTCATCGTCTTCGCACAGTTGTCGTCGTAGTCGTAGTCGTCGTCGTCGTCTCGCCCCGCCATCGCCATGCCAGCCAGGGTCCGACTCACTCCGAGCAGGACAACGATTACGTACAGGAGCAGAATGCCCGTGGAGATGAGCGCCTCTTGAGTCAAACTATTGAGAAGCCATTTGGTGACTTTGTTCACGGCCCCACTCACTTCATCCGTGGTGACGGAGGATGGTGATGCAAGAAAGGACTTGAAGCCAGAGCCGCCGGATGCACTCGCCTGGGCTCCCGAGCTGAAGATGTTGGTTTCAAATAACGGAAACTCCACATGTGCATGATCGTGAACCCAAGTGAGCCCCTTTTGAACACTCTCAATCTTGATTCCAATCACACAATGCAGGACGGCTTTGATCGGGTCGATCAGGATTGTGCCATTGAACACCGTCTCCAGACCTTTCTGCATAGTATCGACGAAAACATTCAAGGTGTTGTTGACGGCATCGGTAGTATTCACCACGTAACTCAGGACGTCTTTGTTGACGTCGTCATTCAGACCCTTGATAACGCCGTTGGCATCAGTTGCCCACTGGGTGGATGCTTGTTCCAGTTTGGATACCACTTCGTCTGCGAAATCTCCGATTTCACTTGCCAGCGCGGGCACCTCTTTTTGAACAGCCTTGAGTATGATGAACTGGCAGAAACAAGAGAAGAAGCCTGCCATGGCGAGAGACAGGACGAAGATGGCAGGAGCAGAAGTGGCGTAGGCAACGCACCATCTGACGAGGACCTGCCGCCTGCCCGTCCATCGAGAAGCTAGCTTGATGCCGCAAGTCGCCGTAAGTGGCCTCGAAGCGATATAAACGACATCTAGGGAATCGTATCGGTGTGTCTCGATGAGCTTGGCATGCTTTTCCTGTCGTCGCCATCTTCGAATTTCCATCCAGGCCATCGGAGCAATGGCAGCAATAGCCAACAGGGACAGGATCACGACGAAGGCAACCCTAGCTTTTTGAATGAGTGTGAAAATCTTGTCGAAGAAGCTGCTCAGTGTGTCATTATCCGAACAGAACTGTAGTTGCTGTTCCTGCGCGAGAGGGAAAATCTGCTTGTCAAACTTGTATGCGCCATAACTCCGGTTCATGGCTTCTCTGGCAAGGTCGAACGGCATTGAGATTGCTTTCTTGGTCAAATCCTGCACTTCCTCGAAATTTGGCAATTTTTTGTTGAGATTCTGCACGTCGGTGACGAAGTCGCTCGAGTTGAGGTTGATGCCTTTCAAATCTTCGAGTGGTTGTGAAAAGTCAACTTTTGGTATTTTGGGGATGAAGTTTCCAAAGACCGAATCTTCGACTCCTTTTGTGATGCCGTTGATGCCTTTCTCGAGCCCACCTGCGATGTCTTTGATCTCCGCGGTGGCTTTGTCGACCACCTTGTTGACGACTGCGGTGACATCTTTTGTCACAGACGCCACAACCTCCAAGCTCCCATGTATCAAAGCCGTGATCAAGCACACGTACGTGGCAGTGAGGAAGTTGATGTAGAATATAATGATTCCTTCGACGCCTTGCATGATCAAGTCCAGGACCTCGACCATGGCGTGCACAGCCTTCTCTATGCTGGACGCCGCGAGGTCGTTGACGCCGGCGGAGAGGTAATGTGGCATAGAAGCCATGGCACTCCCCAAGTCCTCGACCTTTGTGCAAGCTGACAGGGCACGGGATTTGGCGTCGCCGACATTGTCATCCAACTGAGCTAGAAGCAGGATGATTCGAATGAGGACTAGGACAAGGAGGATGGTCCACCTATTGAGCCATATTTGAGATAGACGGGAACGCAACCCGAGGTAAGGTGTACCAGAGGAGGTCTGATGTCGCATGCTGGGCGGAAAGTGTGTTCTTTCTGCCTTGGGTGGAATCGAATCAAGCGAACTCGGGTCGAGTGAGCGAGGTATGTCTGGGCATGATGGCGGCGGCATTCGTTTTCGTGAAGCCATGGCGGCCCGAAGCTGTCAGTTGAGGTACGACGACTCGTCTCTAGAATTACCAAAGTAGAGGAGGGATGTGGAAATCGTGGGTTGCAAGTCGTATTAAGTAAATATATGCGGAAAAGAAGACGCCTAAACCCCTGAGCAGAGAACGGAACGCCGGGCCGCCGTATAGCTCAAAAGTATACAGTATGTGCTGCGAGGAACGACTCAAATGTTTAGAATACAGGTGTATAGAAGATTCGTATAGAAGATTCGAAATCGACCTTGCCTTCACGATAGCTTGCTGGGAAAGCTGGGCAGGCACTCGGTATGTAAGCAAACAGAGTTTGTGATGCAGCAGCACTCACCCAGCCATGTGCCGCCGGCGTGAACATGGCTGGGAAACGATGCAGCGGGCATCCGGTCGAGCAATAACAATGCCTCCATCTCCCCTATCAACATTGACCCAATGGATGAATCGCGAAAGGGTTCAGTCAGAACACCAGCGCTTCCATCACGGACCAGTCAGCCGTCTTGTTATTGTCTTTATGCAGCACTCGAGGTGGGGCGGGGATTTTTAAGCGCCATGCCCATGCCGTTGAACAAAGGATATCCAGTCAGAGTCAAAGGATCCTTGTTCACCCTCCAGCGGCTATTCCAGCCAGGTCAAACAAAGCTTGTTCTCTGGGCTCGGCCATGGCTCATACGCTAGCCCGTACATTTGCCCGTGCCGAGATGTGGGAACGATGGTGGTGAGCGGCAGCTGTTGCAAGACTCAGAAAGCGTCATTGTCAGCATCGTTTGAGTTCCTGTGAACCTCCCGCTGGTCTCATCACTCATAAAGAGAATGATCAAACAGGCTTACCACGCGTGAACAATTACATTGTATTGTTTCCATTGTCCGCCAAGCAGAATGGGCGTGAATGGGGGATCAAACTCACACAAAGGAAAAGTGAAACGGTCTGCCAAGAAAAAAATATCTTGCTGCCTGCCTCCTTACGTAGTAGTAGTATGTTGCGCACGCCACAACGATTGGTTGCCTTAGACCGCCCTGTATATTAGGCGACACATCCCCTACTACTACTAGTAGTAGTAGTACTACGTAGTAGTACTTAGTAGTAGTAGCTACTGCTACTGCGTAGCACTCGTGGTAAGGGCACAAGAATCTAGAGCTTTATGCAAAGCCTGTTCATTGCCATCACTGTAAAACCGGTGCGTGCGCCAGCAGCGATGGAAAACGTTTAGAGAAAGAGGTCAAGGTAAATAAAAATCCATTTTCTACTAAGGATAATCTGCCTTTTAGTCCTACAACTTCTTATTTTTTCAAGAAGAAAGGAAACGGCAAAACTCCCACTCTTTCCAACCACTTGGTAAGCACAGCGCACAGCTTGAGATTAGTGGGAATCGCGATTCTGGCGACCCTGGGCGACATTTTTTTTTTTCTTTAAAGTAAGAGGCTTGATAACTCGTGAACTCATAGCTGTTGCACCAAAAATCGGGCATGGCCACGCCACACAATAATTGGTGCCTCAGAAACCTTACTTTTGTTTCGTTGGGGATAAGGGGTTCAAGCTGCATGGCAGGTGACTAGGTCACTGTGACAAGGAGGTTTCGAAGCCAGAGATCATGAGAAAATTGGTCGTCTTCTTAATGTTGTAGGAGCAATGATTCTTTCTTCCCAGCGATTACTAGTATGTCCTCATACGTAGTAATAAGCAATCTATCCCTTTTCCTGCCCTGCTTCACCGACCTTCCTATATATCAGGTGACACTTTAGGCACCCACCCACATGCAATGCCATGTGATCCATGTGATGTTGTTGTGAGCTTGCTCACGCGGGACCGTGCGCGTGTCAAGATGACGACGTGTCAAAGGGCTCATTGGCTGGTTACTTCAGTGCCCCGCTATTTGCTCGTTCGTGGGTCATCGCCGTCATACAGAAAGAGTCGGACAGAAAGAGGCAGGCCAAAGCGTAGAGTTTGCGCTGAATCAACATCAGAAAACAGATGCGTAAATGAGTACGTACAAAACATATATGTGACGGATACATTTGATGAAGTGTCTTGCTATAAGAAGAAAAGGGCTGGATTTGGGGGAGGAAAAAAAAGAAAAAAAAAGGAGGGGGGGGGAGGGGGGGCTGAAACGCGGTTGTCTTTCATCAATCATAAATTCACCGCCTGTGTGTTATGATCTATCCAAGTCCGTTATCACGCATCAATCGATTACAATCATTTCCCTATACGGGCTTATGAATACTTTGTTAATCATAGCTGGTTAAGACCTGTGTGCTTACGGGAAAGCTGCTTTTTCACAATCACACCATGTCACATCTCGACTTATGCCAAGTTGAAGCCGTTTCATTCAAGCTCGAACCATGCGCAAAAAGGTACTCTACTACTTGCCACCGAGTCTCGCTTGATTAAGATCCTGATACTCAATGTACTAAGTAGTTGGCGCACTTCGCAAAAGAAAACCCATGAAACATCATCGCCAAATTGAATGAAAACTTCGTTGTGTGTAACCGGAACGCCATTGTCATCAATATGAGGCCTTGCGAGCGCATATCATCAACCTAATCTAACACCAAATGTGTTCTCCCCAGAATAGGTGATATAGAGAAACCTACGAGCATAGGCATTAGTACAGGGTTAAAACCATGAGAAATCTTTCCAATACAGAGCTCGACCTACCCATCCTCGTCTTTGTGTTCTTCATAAATGCTGCTCATGAGAGCCGCCGTTGGCGGAAGCACCTCATCCACAAAAATGAAAATGGCCTTCTCTGGGGACAGCTTGATTCTCTTGCGAATAACATAAACAAACTGCCCAACTGTCAAGTCAGATGGCACCAGATATTTCTTTTTGTCGATGGTAGCAATATCGCTCTTCTCCACCTTTTCGCAGATGACCTATGGCACAAGAAGAGCGGCGTCAGCGAGCCCCTTATGCTAGACAGATGAAGGGCATAAATGTTGCGATAGTAAAGGCGATATCCGATCGCGATTCCCAGTTCATCGTGCAGTCGAGATTATACAGTCGGATGAACGTGAAAATGACTTACGGGAATGCGATCTGCATATTTCTGTCGGATGCGCTCGGCTTCTGCTTTGCGCTTCTCGAAAGGGTGCTCGTCCTTGAACTTGCTTCGCATGATCAAATTTGCAGGAGTAGGTTGTAATATTCTGCAACGTCTGTTAGCTTGATGCTGGACTGGGATGCATGCATGTTGATTGATGGAGGTGATGATGTGCAGGCATAGAAGGCATACTAGGTAGGTTCCACGCTGAATGACAGAGGGAAGTACGGGTAGACAACAAGGAGTAGAAAGATGTCGTGGGTGATGCGAGAGCCGTTGAGCGTCGACTTCTAGATGGTTGATGATGAGGCGGCGGATTGTGGCAGGAGGGAAGATGACTAGGTCCAGACGAGGAGAAACCCCCCATGGTGGTATGACGGGCACCAGTGACAGACCAGACCAGACCAGTGACAGGCAAGGCAGCCAAGGCAGGCAGAGGGAACCAGATAGCGCGGGGCAAAAAGCGCCTTCGCTAATCACCAATCCCAATCCGTTTACGGCTACGCGCGCTCCCTACCCTATCCCATTTTACTACTGGCTTACAGCAAGACAAGATAGAAGATCACAGGGTCATGACAAGACAACCTTTGCGTGGTGAACACCTAGGCTTAATATGGGAGAAAATAATAATGCCTACACAGAAACTGTGGATAAAAAAAGCAAAGAAAGGAAATTATGTCGTGTTACAAGATACAAGACTAGAGTAGACTTGGGAGTCAAAACCGTGGGGGTTTTTTTTTTTCTGGGCTATACTATACCATACTATACATACACACATATAATACAAAAATGGCGATTTTTTTTTACTAATTTAGCTTCTTTATATATTTTTTATATCTTGATCAATATTGATGGACGGGTCCAATTACGAACCACTCTGAAGTTGGTGTCACCAGCTCAATTTATATTAGTTACGAGGCTCCCTTTGGAATGCTGGTGGAGCCGCCGCTGTTTCTGACATTGGCAGCTGCGACAGCTGTACATCATTCTCCATCTTCCTTTTATCATGTACGTTCTTTTGTGTCTAATGGCTTGATTCTAACCAGGTTTCATGTATCCATGTAGATAACTTAGCACATCGTCAAAATAACGTCAGGGCAAGATGTAACCGCTGCGCCAATGGATTGAAAGATGCGCCAGTAATCGCACTACTACGTATATACAAGTACTACGTAGTATGCACCTGACACAGATATGTGTGGCCACACATGCCACAGCTGTATCCCACGCACCTTACAGTCAATAGGTTTTTTCTTCTCTAAATTTTACCACAGTTTAAAAAAAAATCATCTTTTTTTTTTAAAAAAAAAAAAAGTAGCACATACGCCCTATTTAGCAAACAGGCAGAGCGTGAAACCCCATGATACATTCGTATTCAGCCCTAAATAGTACAGAATATCGATACTGGACGTTATTATCCGTTTCGACGAGCTCAAAGCCAGTCCTTCGGGTCTTTCAAGATATTCACAAGACGCTGCTCCCTACTCTTAGGTTCGGGCTCGTGCATGTATTTCCAGGTTGCCGTCAGAGGCAGGCTCACGAGAATGCTTTCCACACGAGAACCTGGAGTGTTCAACCCAAAGGCAGTCCCGCGATCGTGAACGAGGTTGAATTCTACATACTTGCCACGTCTTATCTGTTGCCAGTCCTTTTCTTCTTCATTGTAGGGCATGTCTTTACGTTTTTCAAGTATTGGCAGGTATGACGGAATGAAAGCTCGGAGACAGTCTTGAACGAACGCAAATGTGTTCTCTTGATCGCTTTCGGCTTCGTCGAGATCGTCGAAAAATATGCCACCAATACCACGACATTCCCCCCTGTGCTTGTTGTAAAAGTACTCATCACACCATTTCTTAAATCGGGGGTAATAGTTTTTGTCATGGGAGTCGCAAGCGTCCTTGAGAGTTTTATGAAAATGGATGGCATCTTCATCAAACAGATATGAAGGTGTCAGATCGCTACCACCTCCAAACCACCACGCTTGAGAGGAACCATCCGGGTTGGCAGTCTCGAAATATCGGTAGTTCAGATGCACGGTTGGTGCCATGGGGTTCTTGGGATGAAGGACCATGCTCAGCCCGGCGGCAAAAAATTCGAGCGACTCCACGTTTGGGTCTAGCATTTTGTGGTTCGCATGCATTTTCTGGACAGCTGGTCGTGGAAGAGTTCCGTATACCACACTGGTGTTGACGCCAGCCTTCTCAAAAACGTTACCATCTTGAAGGACGCATGTTATACCTCCGCCGCCGTTTTTCCGCTCCCATTCGTCTTTTCGAAATTTGTGACCATCCAATTTCTCCAGTTCCTTGACGATTATTTGCTGTTGATCTTTGATGAATTTTTCCATCCGAAGTCGCATTGGCGAGTCATCACTAACGGCCGCTTCACGCTTCTTCTGCGCGTCTTTCTCTGCGAGTGTTGCTACGTCAAGGTTGGCAGGGAGGCCATTGCTCTGAGCAGAATACAGAAATTAGCAGAAAGTTCAATTGCCTCCAGCTTAGACACCTACCAATGACAAGGCGAATGGAGCAACAAGAGCAATTGCGAGCAGGGTAGACCACGTAAGCCTTGCCCCCGACCGATGCGTATTATTGCTGGATTGATGGATCACCCGTCGACAGAGAGACGGGAGGGAGGCACGTAGACTTTTGGTCGGCAAAATCCTGGGGCGACCAAGTGCTGTCGAGCCCAGTCGTAACACGTAGCGCCTCGAAGACATTGGTGAAGTCAAAGATCTTCAATGTTGCTGGCTTGAGGTTATTCTAGTCGGGCGTGTGAGTTCTGTGCAAGGAGAGCTTGGTTCATAAAGAAAAGCAGTCTTGGTTCATATCATTGGGGCATTCGGCAAGTTCGAGAGCGATTTCATGATGCAATTGGGAATCGCAAGAGGACATGACATGTATGTACCGATCCACAAATCGCGCCATGTCCAACCTCAATGGTTGTGGTATTGGCCGCCAAGCGCACACCACTGAATGCAGTGCTTATTACTAACCACCGTGTCAATAGTACATGGTATATTTATGGATTTACCTTATCGATCCACACGATACGAAGGAAAAAAATACCAGACTGAGGCAGCTAAGTTGGCGAAAAGAGAGCTAGCTGTAGTTGTAGAATGTCAATGTCAATATTTTTATTGATCTCATTTTTGCTGGATTTTATATTATCTTATATGTCATCGGTTTCGTTTCTTTCTCCGTGTCAAGCCTTGACGTCGTATGACACTTTACCAGAGGGTTGGGTTTTAGGGTAGGTAGGGGGTTAAGGGCAGAGCAAGCTTGCAACGTGAGGCAATAAATAGGTCAGAGGAATTCGCCAGTGACTGCACCATGCAATTACTGCCGCACCTTCCGTAGTACACTGATGTATAAGAATAGAATGGACGTGCCCACGTGCATACTTCGCAGCCATTAGCCACGCCTCCTACAGTTTATGTCTCTTTTGCTTCCTATTCTGTCTTTCTACCACATAAAAGTAAAAGCGATAAGGCAGGGATGACGCTGGCAAAAACACTCAACCTTACTAGTACTTTGGAACTTATCCTTAGACTAAATTTCATGTATATGGTTTAATTTTAATACTCTTAGGGCGCGAAACCCCTTGCTATCCACAGGCTACCGTCATATGCGTCCCTGCACTTCACCGCAAGGAGCGCGGCCGTTGCGCGCGGCACGTTGGTCCTCGTTATATCGGTGCAAGGTGCAGTAAGTGCAGTAATAATTCTTGCCCTGACGTTGCTCAAATAGATGTGCCGCGAAATTGTCCAATATCCACCATCATTACACATTTCAGGGGAGATTGTGGGTCACTCTCGTGTGTCTAACTCCAAGGAGAGGTTCGCGTTCGCGGTGAGTGAACCAAAACCCCCCCCCCCCCCCCCCTGTGACGTCCCTCTCCTTGGCCAGCCAATTTCCAATTTCCATTTGGAAACGTCGCCGTACTTACGTAAACCAGGTAACCTTCGCCGTCATGTTCTGACCTCGTTCACATCGAACACCCGACTATTCTATACTCTGGTTGTCTGCGCTATGTACGACCTGCCAATCTTGAACCGAAAATCTAAGCGGAAAACGGCGCATCGCTCCATCTCGGCCTCGGTCGAAAAATGACTCCTACACCGGTTGCCAAGAATATGCCAACCTACAGCACCGGAGCGCAGGTCGCTTTGCTCAAAGCTGTAAGCAGCTACCCGTGGAGGCTCTTGACTTGGTCGTCTCTTTTGCTTCTGTTGATCTTGTCACCACATTGTTCAATCTAATGCGTTATTCCAGGCAAACCGTGTTTTCCACTTGGACCAGGTTGTCGAATCTCTGGACGACTTCACAAATGGGCTTTTACTCGGTCAAATCCTGCACGAACTAGATTCCGAATTCGAACCGTCTCATCTCGAATCAAGTCAAGGAACTCCAAAATATCTGACACACAAACGTAATATTCAGACAGTATACAAAGGTCTCTTCAGGTTCATTCGCCGACAAGTTCCCGAGCTGGGCTGTCAAGCGAAGAAGTTCGACTACCATGCTGTCGCAGAGAATCCGGAGCCGCAAGGCATCAGCCAAGTGTGTATACCATGAAAGGAACTGGCTCATCTGGAAATACTAATTGGCGTCTGATGTTAGCTACTTGCTGTCATGGTGTCTGCTGCCGCGATGGGTCCCGATAATAGCAAATATGTTCCTAGGATCCAGAATAGTCTTGACCGCGAAACCCAGGCCGAAATCATGCAGATCATTCGTATCATGCAACAGGACGTTGCTGCTTTCAAAGACGACACTGATCTAGACGATGCTATCGATGCTGTGATGGAAGCTCGAGATATCGACCTTCTAGTAGAGGAGCAGAACGCCGCTCTGCGCCGTCAACTCGATAGTACGAAGAAGAACCTTTCGGATTACATCACACGCTTGGAATATCTCCAGCAAAGTCACGAGGAACTCAAATATGAGAAGGAAAAAAATGATCGCGAACTGGAGGTCTTGCGCAAGGCTACACAAGATGGAGTCAATAGCGCAGAGGCTATCAAGCTGCTCGAGGACCAGGTTCGCGAACAGATGGAAATAATAGCCAGGAATGAGGAAACCATCCGGAGACACGACCGAACAAAGGCGCAGCTGGATGCCGAGGTACAAAGATTGAACCAAAAAAGCATCCAAGCGGATGAGCTCCGAGACCAAGTCGCAGAGTGGAAACATAAGGCTGAGGAGCTTGAGAAAAAAGCAAACACGGCAGAAAGATACAAACAAAAACTCGAGTCTCAGCAGCATCTAGCGAAGGAGGTGCAGAATCTTCAGTACGAAAAGGGAGAGCTACAGGAGCAGCTGCGCTCCCTCGTGAACGATAGAGAGAGAATCGAAAGAAATCGAAAGGCCGAAGACGAGCTTACCAAAATGATCACTCAATCAGAACAGCATCTTTGGGACGAGCGCAACCAAAAAACTCAACTGATCAAAGACCTTGCCACATTAGAGGAGGAACTAGTCAGACTGAAAGCACAAAGGACGCATGATGAGCGCTTCATTCAAGACTTGCAAGAGCAGGTCCAGCAAGCGCAACACAGCTCTTCGGGAGAGAGCCTCGGCGCCGCATCTGCCACGTTCAACCTGGAAGACGAGCTCAATCACGCAACAGATGAGGATATGCAGGCTAACCTTCCCTTAGAGCTTTCGCGACTCAAAGCCGAGAATGATTTACTCAGGCGAACACTAGGGTCAACAGGCGATGCTGCATTGTTGCGAAAGGAGCTTGAGGAACAACGGCGCCATCGGGACCATCTCCAGCAAAATTTCAACGATATATTTGAAAAGCACACGATATCTCAACAGCAAGTCACTGCACTTTTGGAAAATTCCATCGGCGAAGAGTAAGGACGATGAGGCCATCGGTACCCTTTGGCCAAAAAAAAAAAAAAACCCCCCAATCGATGGAAATCAATACTAAGTGGCTTTTCACAGGTCTAAAGTGTTCGCGGACTTGCGAAGTCAGCTACTTCATTCACAAGAGCACCTCGAAGAGACGAAGAAACGATCCGATGAGCTTCAATCCAAGGTCATGGACATGGATCGGGAGTTGATGTCAGCAAAAGCAAAACTCTCGGCCGCGCAAGAGGGTGGAATCGAATACATCGAGGAACTCGCAAGCACGGACAAGCTCATTTCCGAATCTTTGAAAGCAGAGCTAGACATGCTGCGAGAAAATTACAGCTTCGCTGTGATTGAACGAGACGCACAGAAGTCTCAACTGATCGAGGCCCTTCTTGCCAAGGACAGATTCCGAAAAGAAATTGAGGATGCCAAGGAATTGCAAGAAAATGTGACCGGTGGCCATGCAGATGCGAATGTGTCGGAGGCGATGAAAAAATCGGCCGAGAAGATTGAAAAACTTCGCACACGTCTCAAAGAACGCAAACAGGTAAGTGAGATTGATCAATTGTTTCCCCTGAGACACATGTGCTCGCTCCCTCACTTGGCCTCGTGGGAGCTGTCTCTGGATGAAAAGATCATTCACGTGAAGCAGTCAAACCTTGCCAAGCAGTGGATGTCGCCAACAAGTACTTTGTGACTTCCTCTTGATGCTTGTAAAAGAATGATCTCAGGGGGGGGGGGGGGGGGGAGGCTTTCCAGCCGCCGATCATTCAAATTCGTATCGAGTTCGACGTGGCTGCCAGGCTCGCCGAGTTGGCAGCTCTCACGTGGTGCTACTCCAGCTTCAACATGTACCTTGCACTATCCTTGTTCTAACGTTTGCTACTAAACAGCAACTGGAGCAGTCAGAACAGGAGAAAATGTCTCTCCAAGCCCGACTCAAGTCAAACCAGGGCGGCGAACAATCGACTTCAGAGACGGTTAGTAGTACTGTCCAGTGTTTACAGTGATATTCCATCAGGCTTTCGCCACAGCGGACCGTTTGAGCTAACCGTGTTTTCAAGGCCTCTCTCGACCAGATCATCAAGAACCTGCAAAGGGAAAATTCCCTCATGGCGACAGCCTGGTATGATCTTACCAGTCGTTTACAGAGCAACCACGTTGTGCTGCAAAGGCGGCATGATGTTCCAAGGAGCTGGTTGAACAAGCAGAGGCAGATAGTCAATGGTCAGTTGCGCCAACGCGACTTGCTGTACCTCTACTGACCAAGACTCTTCCAGCCACACCACGAAGATAGGATTGCTTGGACCAAAATATCACTTGCTGCAGATTGAGTCTGCTCAGAGCAAATTTTTTTTTTGACATACAGGGAGGGAGGGGAGGGGGGGAAGACTGATCAGTTGACATGGAAATCCGCATTGAAACCCCATTCCTAAGATCTCAACTATAGAATTTGCATGGACTGCACGCAGGCAGGCCGCATGGTCTTCACTGTCATGGAACATGGGCCAACATGCCGAATATATTGCCATCAGCTGCGATAGCATGATCACAAACCATAATTTAATTTTGCCACTTCAAAAACCCCGAAGATGAACAGGTCATCCCCGTGAAGAATCTTCCATCTCTTCCTGATTTGCAGGTCCAGCGCCTTCATATTTGCTGAGTCGCCTTTCAGTGAGATGTGTCGATACTTATATTCCCAAATTATTGTTTAGTGCCTTGCGACACCGGCAAGGAAGGAGTACCAGGAGAAACCCGCGTTGAGAAAAAAAAATGACGTGTATTTTTCTTTTTTTTTTTGAACAAAGAGAAAAAAAAAACGTCGTGACGAGACGTTCAGTGTGTATAATATAGACATGATGTGTATAGTGGCACTACATACATAGTGTTTGCTCTGACGAGCAAAAAACCTTGAGGCTAATTTACATGACTGTAGAGTCAGTCTACTTTTTGCCAACAATTCGCCCTAGTATACCTGTGTCTTGTGTCTTGTTTCGTTCCAGGATATCCAACATATGCTTCCAGACCTGGGCGGGAGGTTGGCTTGCGTCAACGCCCTTCCAAATGCCAGTCTTTTGGTAGTAGTCGACCACGGGCGCAGTCTGCTTGTGGTAGGTGACGAGACGCTTCTTCAGGGCATCCGCGTTATCGTCGCTGCGCTGGACAAGGGGTTCGCCAGTGATATCGTCCTTCATGGATTCCTTAGGAGGATTGAAGGTACTGTGGTACGATCGACCAGATGCGGGGTGGACCAGCCGGCCCGTGATACGAGCTACAAGCAGGGAGTCGTCGATCTGTAATTCGACAGCATGCTGGAGCTTTTGATTCCTTTCTACCAGCATCGCATCAAGACGTTCGGCTTGAGGAACGGTTCGAGGGAATCCGTCAAGGATAAACCTACAGCAAACCAACGTGTTAGGCAATCGACGAGCGACAAATCTGTCCGTGATGCGAACTTACCCTCCCTGGCATTCCTTATTGTTCTCCAACTCTTCCTTGATCATGCCAATAACGATATCGTCACTAACGAGACCGCCTTGGTCCATGATCTTTTTCGCCTCCCGACCAAGGGGCGTCTTTTTGGCAACCTGGGAACGCAACATGTCGCCGGTAGCCTACGAAATAGGGAATGGGATGAGTATAGACAGAAAAAAAAAAGAAAAAAAAAAGAAAAAAAAAATAGGAAAAAAAAAACCACAACCAGGGAGAACAGCCATGAGTCGTACCAGGTGACAGCAGGAGAATCGTTCCTTGATCTTGGGCGCCTGCGTGCCCTTTCCTGCAATTCAAGTTACTTTTTTTTGCCCGTCAAAAGCGACTTAGATAGATAGGGCTGGTGGAATGTCCCATACCGGCTCCAGGGGGCCCCATAATGATCATACGGATCTCTTCTGTGGAGGGAGAGGAACCCATGGTGCGCTGCTCGAGTTGCTTGACGCGGGAGTCGAGGCTGCCAATGACTTGCTTGAGCTGCTTGAGCTCATCCTCAACAAAGCCCATGGTCGCGACTGTGCGTGAAATCAGTGACGAAACCTGAATTGCAACGTGGCCAAGGACGAATTGACAGAAGACAAGAGAGGAAAACTGTCAATCAATCGGGCCTGCGCACCCTGCTGCCAATTGACGTGTCGGCAAACTGATCGAAGGATCGATGTCGAGAAGAAAGACCCGGTCCTGATGGATTTGTGATTTCTGGCAACAAGAGGTACGTATAGACAGCTTCGGGCTGGGGATGGAATTCTTGTGATCCCACCTTTGCAAGATCCATTCGTTCCCGGCGCTGTGATTGGCTCGCGACCGGTGCATCCCTCTCTCTCTGCGCGCGGCAGCAGCACAGCAGGGAGTACTATACGTACTATACTAGTACGTACGTAGAGAACGCCGCTACGAAATGTGCTAACACGCAACAGTGAACAGTGACTAGGCCTAAAGCAGAGGAGCTATGTAGTAGCAGTATCTATTTGTATAACTTAGTACCGAGTACCTACTACCTATTTACAAGTCTTTCCCTACACCACGTGCTCTCTATATTGCTATATTCTACATAATACGTAGCAGCTAGATCCAGGTTGAGATTTATAAGTTATCAACACGCCTGGACGCAGATGGAACCACTGTTACCGGATTCAGTAGACTTCCCATGTTGCACTCTTTCCTTTGCCATGAGGCGTCGGTGATCGTGACGTGATGACTGAAGAGGGGGGGGGGGGGGGTGGGAAAGAGCTGGTCAAGGGAAGAGCACTGCATGCACGTGACAAGAACTTGCACCTCATTGACGCGACCGCTGATAATAGGCCAACTGCCTGCAACCCACCATCTATTCATGTTTTGAAAGCCATTATCGTCGGCTGTGCCCACTCACTGGATATTCGGGAACATCAAACACGTTCTCAGGCTTACAGCTTCGACAATAGACACATACCACTGCGTTGCAGCGAGCTGTGCGATCCAAGCCATCCTCTCCACCAACCAGACCGACCGACTGCCAGATCAAGACGAAAAGCGTTCCAAGAGCTCCAAGGCAGCCAGACGTATACGCACACCTACTACCAAATTGCTGGCACACACTGCTTGCCAGCATCAGCCGAAAACTT
This sequence comes from Claviceps paspali, assembly GCA_013435705.1. Taxonomy (NCBI): domain Eukaryota; kingdom Fungi; phylum Ascomycota; class Sordariomycetes; order Hypocreales; family Clavicipitaceae; genus Claviceps; species Claviceps paspali. The sequence goes on along the minus strand of JABAEC010000005.1, from coordinate 438,153 downwards.
CTACGCAACACAGTCCAGCCCCTACTCTACGCTGGAAAAATAAAGCTCCCCGTACAGACGATGCCTACAACAACTGCCGAGACGCTCTCCCTCGTCACCAGGAATGTGTCCGTTGCTCCTCTGGTCCTCCTGTCTGCCGTCGATCACTACAACCGCACTGCTCAGAACAAAAAGAAAAGGCGAGTGGTAGGCGTGCTACTGGGAATGAATGATGGCAAAAATGTGAGAGTGTCAAACAGCTTCGCGGGTGAGTCACTGCCAGCTCCCTCTCCTCCTCTTCCGATGCCACCCATGCATTGGCCCTTTAACTCATGACATATATCCAGTGCCATTTGAGGAGGACGAAAAAGATCCTTCTGTTTGGTTTTTAGATCACAACTACGTCGAGTCCATGAATGATATGTTCAAGAAGGTCAATGCTCGAGAAAAGCTCATTGGGTGGTATCATTCCGGGCCCAAACTCCGCGCATCAGATCTAGAGATCAACGAGCTGTTCAAGCGCTATACGCCAAATCCACTGCTCGTCATCATCGACGTCCAACCGAAGGAATCCGGCGTGCCAACTGACGCCTATTTTGCCGTGGAAGAGATCAAAGACGTAAGCAACGGAACTATTTTTGTGTCATTTTTTTTTTAGCTACATGCATACGCACAATGGTTCTGCTTGTTTCTGAGCGACCTGTACACCGGAAATTTTCTTAAAAAGTCAATGATAATCACACATGAGCTAACTAACTTTTTCTTCTTCTCCAAGGATGGTACCACAACGTCGAGAACCTTTGTTCACACCCCGTCCATTATCGAAGCCGAGGAGGCAGAGGAGATTGGCGTCGAACACTTGTTGAGAGACATTCGAGATGTTGCTGTCGGTACGCTATCAACACGGGTCACAAACCAGCTTCAGTCTCTCCAGGGCCTTCATCTGCGACTGCGGGACATTGGCGCATATCTGCAAAAGGTGTTGGACGGGCACTTGCCAGTCAACCATGCCATTCTCGGCAATCTACAGGACGTCTTCAATCTCCTGCCGAACTTATCTACGCCCGAAGGAGATGCAAAAAGCGGCAGTGGTAACCTGGCGTACGCCATGGGAGTCAAGACAAACGATCAACTCATGGCCATATATCTCAGTAGCTTGATCAGGGCCATTACTGCCTTTCATGATCTCATTGAGAACAAAATCCAAAACAGACAACAACAAGAAGAAGATAAGGAAGCGAAGAAGGACGAAATCGGCGTTCGAGATGAGAATAAAGAGGGTGCTAGCTCAGGCGGCTTGAACGGTGATGTGAAGCACAATGGCGACAAGCAGAAGGAGGGCAAAGATAAGAACAAATAGCCTAATTAGAATGACTGAAAGAAGACGGACGCGATGCGCCGTTGGGGCATGAGAAAGTTCAGAGAGAGGCCAAATGCCAAACGCTGCCTCCATTTCTACTACAAGAGAGCTTTTTTTTTTCCCCCCTTCCCTATCTGACTTAGAAGACAACATGTCAATCCGGCGTGAAAATCTGCCGCTCGTACATGGCTTCAAAAAACCCGACATGGTCGATTATTACGTATTGCTGTCTCTTGGGGATTCTATGTTACACGGAGTCTGGCTGGTCGTCCTATCCGATGTGGGAAAACAAGGTCGCCATCTCGAATTTTGACAAGACCCGACCAGAAGACGGGGCTTGTGATGTCATCAGTCTTTCCGCGATCAAGCAAGCCAGGAGGTGTCTACAGCAGGACACGTGATGTTCCTGGACGGATGCACAGGGAAGTAGGTATGCTTCCCAGGAACCACATGGATCAGAGCTACGTGCACTTGATACCTGGGCGGGCCGCGTATCATCGAGCACACGATGGTGAAACTTGTCTCGATAAAACTCGTTACATGAACAGTGCCAACTCGAAAGGTGTACAATGTGGACTTTGGACATTGTCTTGCACGACAGATCTCCGGACAGAGCCCGGGACGATGTCGACTGAACGGCATAGGCTGGCAAGCGACGCTGGTCGAGCGTCATTCGCTGGCACGTCTGGTGGTAGCCTTGGATGCCCTCGGGGGGGCTGCTATTTGATCCGACCTGCAGTCTGGTGAGGAGCTGCCGGTCTATTAGTTCCAGGGCTGGTAGGACGATGGTCGGGAAGAGCACATGGAGTGTGAGCAGCAGCGTTCGACGTGCCGGTGCTGCGTTGTCCTGGCTAGGGTGCGGATTCTGCGCTTGAGATTGCCGTGGTTCGGGGAGCAGGTCGAACAGCGCTGAGAGGATCTGCTGATGGGTTGGGAGCGAATCTTCCGCCATGGCTGGCTATACGTGATGGAGAATGGAGACTATACAAATGCAATTCGCGTGTGTGAGAAGAACAAAAAAAATAATGAGGACATGGGTTGGGTTTCTGGCGCGATGTGGACGTTGATTCGTGTGTTGTTGTTGGCCTGCTGTCTGCTGCCATTGAGCACAGCCTGGTTCTGCATACTACTCACGTAGTACTAGTACTTGCTACTACTAGTAGTTGTAGTATGTAGTACTTTGTAGTCTTGAAGCGTACTACGTACTGTGTTTATACTGAGCGTTTTCATTGGCTGAATTGATAGATAGGACATACAGACAGTTACGTAAAACAGTTTCGCCATTCTTAGCAGAGGAAAATTCTATACCAATCTATCTATTCATGTGTGCAAGACGAAAAAGAGACCAAAACAGCAAAGCAAATACGCAGTAGTCGAACGGGGAATTCCTCCCAAAAAAAAAAAAAACATCATTGGCATCATGATTCAACAGGCGGACAACGTGTCCAAAGCGCAAGATGAACAGCAGGCAAACTCGTCATCTAAACCATCTTCTTCCGGATGTTGACGTACTGCGAGTCAGGGTAATCGAGCCAGTTCTCCGTAGAGTCGAGCTTGCCAAGACAGGAGGCGCTCGTCACGATAAGTGAGTCAGCTCCCTTGCGATCGGCAGATGCTTCCCAGAACATACTCCCGCCCATCCCCTCTTCCTTGAGATAGTTGACCTTCTCCTCAACCATGGGCGGCGTGTCGAAGGAAATCAGCTCCTTTGTGGCCTCGTCGTAGCTGTAATAGCCCATGGCCGCGCTGTCGTACTTGATGGTTGCGCCAGCCTTTGGCAGAACTTTGTAGTCCCAGACGCCGCTCTCCCAGCTGCCGCTCCCAATACCAGAATAGGGCATCCCGATGCCGGATGTGTTTTGGAAAGAGCGGCCGTAAACGGGCATGCCGAGGACCATCTTGCGGGCCGGAACGCCGCCTTGCACATAGGCTTGCAAGGCATCGTCCGTGTTGAACGGTGTGGCATTGGGGTTGTAGGGAGCAGAGTACAGGTTTGCGTTGTGGCCGCTGTAGTTGCTCCAGGAGCCGGCGAAGTCATAAGCCATCAAGTTGACGTGGTCCAGGACACGGCCCAGCTCGGCCAAGTATAGTTTCTTGTAATGGTCCGGGCCGGCCGGGGCGGCAATGGAAAGCTGGAAGTGATGCCCGGGCGCCGACTTGGCAGCGTACGCGTCGAGCTCGGCGCGGACTGTCCGGAGCAACCGCACCATGTCGGCGGCTTGGGCGTTATCGGCAGGATACTCCCAGTCGATGTCGATTCCGTCGAATCCCCAGTCCTTCATGAACGTCACGGCTGATTTGGCAAATGTAGACCGAGCAGCCGCGCTGGACGCAACGGCAGGAAAGTTGGTAGACCAGGTCCATCCGCCGATCGACAATATGACCTTGAGCTTTCGATTGGCCTTCTTCAACAAGAACAACTGCTTGATGCAACCGTATACGTTGTTTCCCACGTCGTTCCAGGCTGATGGGCAGGTGTTAACATGACGGAAAGTGAACTGAATTATGAAGGGGGGGGGGGGGTTATTGCGCTCGGCAGATGATGAAATACTCACAGTCGTTCGGATAGTGTTTCTCCAGGTCAGCATATGTATCACCAGAGAAGCTACACCCAATTTATTCTTATCAGACGGGCGAATCATCACGGTCTGTCTAGCCTCGGATTACATACACGGTGCCGTCAGCTCTGAGGTTCATGAACGAGTAGAGCACGTGGGTGATTTGTGAGACAGGTAGGTCGGCTGGTTGGAAGTTTCTTCCGTAGATGCCCCTGCAGATGATAAGTTAGCTACTTCCAGTTCGACGTTTGAACGAGGGACCTAGGAATACATGACAAAAGGTGACGGAAACCGGAACCACGTGGACGTACCAGTTCGTAAAATATACAGCGTTGACATATCCATCGTCACCACGTTCCTCAAGACCGGCCCCCGAGACGGGAGTCGTTTTCGCAATACAGAGAGGTGCCTGTAGAGAAATGAAGAGCATGAAAAGTGCCGCAGATCGGCGCAGCAGAGACGGCATGTTGCTCCAGTTGCAGTCGTCGGCCTGGTTAACCTCGATCGATTCACCTGTTCAGGGAAAAGGAGAAACTCGGGTCACTTGGGCTCCTCAAGAGACGATGCAGTCGTTTTTGTTTAGCGATATAAAGGGAGGGAAATGGTGACAATGATTCTCCCTTCCCCCCGAGGGGGAGAGCGAGAGGGCATTAAAGTGCATTTATACAACATTATGGGGAAATACATCACCACCACGATGCGTCGACCACGCGTCGTCGTGGTCGTCGTTGAGCCTGCTGGTATGCGTGTCGTTGGATTCGAGCTAATGATGCCAACATGCTACTGCACCACGTCGATATCTGACAAGCCACATTTGGCAACCTCGATCGTGTGATGGATCCGCCTGAGAAATAAGACGAATTTTGCTGGCATAAACTTGAGGGAAGAACGCCCATGACGTCTGGATCTGGTGGGTTGCAACATACCTCCTGCGTAGATGATGATGCCCTCGACCAGCCTTTTCCCCATCATCATCATCATCATTCATCATCCATCATCCATACAGCCACCGCGTCGAATGGTCTCCTGTCGATGAGCATATTTGACATTGGTCTGGGAAGGGGGATGTGAACACACCACCATCTTTGCACCGTTCAGTCAAGCACACAGCATTCTCCATCTCAAAGGGCTTTCCGAATTTGTCACGCCTAGGTCAACAGAGCATAGCAGTCTGCTAACCCTTGCGTTATCAGCATTCCAGAATGAAGACGCCATCCGCACGCCCCTTGCATTCGGTCTTGGTTACTTGCTCCGGTCATGTAGTGAGAGCGTTTCGCTCTTTTGATTGGTTGCTTCTGATGAAAATCGCTAGAAAGGGTCACATAGAGCTTAGCTTTCCAGATGGCAATCGAGTTGTCCTATCCACTCACTAGAACTGAGACCCCCTTTTCGAAGCATCCCTGCAACTATCAGAGTGCTCTCATGTCTCATGGCGACCGGCTGGGGCACCAACATCCATCGACTGGTAACTCGCAACAAACTTGCGTCATTTCCAACCCGCTGACCGAAACATTGCAAGCCCATATGCCTCGGTGACAATGCTCATTTTCTTCGTCCACGCGCCCCTTCCTTCTTCTCCCCTCGATGTCGAGTCCGGCAGTTCTTACGCGTGCAGTCCTCACTTGACCAGCTCTTGGTTGGCGCAAATATCGGAACCTGGTGACGACTGCTCATGCGAGGCCAAAAGACCTGACCTTGCCTCAGCTGAGGTGCAAAGTTGACCCAACCTAAGCGTTGTAAAAGGGGAAGGTGGTCGTCCCACTCTATGGCTCATTCCTTCCTAATAGACTGGCATTGCTTTCTTGCTTTTCTTCATCATGATGATGTAACTTATCCTCGCATCTTGATTTTAATTTTTCTTAACAACGACACGAAAAGGCAAGTGTATATAGCATAATTACAGAATATGATATGACAATATTTTATCATGTACTAGTCCTAGTAAAGCAGGTCTTGCTTTATTGGGAGGTTTGCTTTACTGTTACGCACCCTCGTTGCACGTTGCACCCGCGCTGTTTGCATGAAGGAAGCAGGGGAGACATGCTAGTATGAGGTCACACATGCCACAGTTACCCGCAGGCTCTTTGTACATAGTACTGCTCTGCCACTGTTACAGGGACGGACGCAGGCGATGCGTCAGAGAACACAACAGAAATGAAGGGGTGGAGAAGAGATTGCACATCATGTCCTAATAACTTACGTAATATAGTGTATGCAACTATTGGGTTATAAACACCAAGCCCTGCATCAGGAGCAATGGTAGCTTAGTAAGAAGGGAGGGGGGGGGGGGTGAATGATTTCCTTTTCCTTTCTCTCTACTACGTAGTATAATCTTAATAAGTACTTTTAACGCCTGCATACAGATACAGCACGATCGGTCTATACGATTGACCTTTTGATTTTTGATTTTTTTTCTAGAAAGAGATAATGAAAGAAAAATGAGTAGTTTTACCACAAGTACAATAAATAGTACGAAGAAAAAGAAGCAAAGGAAATATCAATTTATTTTAGCGACTAAAGCCTCTATAAGTCCTACTCTGCTCAAGAATTTGATATGGCCTCACGACAGCCTATTAATTTTAGTTATAGCCATCATTTTGTAATTAGAGATGCATAAACTATATGTAAAGAAATCACCTTTTAATGTTGCGTTCAAGTCACCAACCCCTTACTGTTCTTTCGTCATCCATATTCCTCGGCACGTCCTTTGTTTTCTGCACGGAGACAATCATTCTGCGGGGCTGCTTCGTCCAGTCCAGTCCAGCCAGCCAGCCAGCCCTGGATAGCGCATCCGTCATCGTCGTCCTAGGGGCTGGCGCTCGCCTTCTCAGCAACTTTCATCATGGCTAATCACGACCAGTTTTTTCTGTTGGCAGACCACATCAAGCTTTCGCTTCTGGAGCGCCAGCGTGCCACACATCTCAATCTCTATGACGAGACTCAAGACGGACATATTTCGCGCTCGTTGGACCAGCTTCGCACAGGAATCGCCTCCTTACGGAAACAGAAAAGTCGTTACGAGCAGGAGGGTGAAGAAGAGTACGACGAGCCAACGCGATCGCTTTCAGGTGTATTTTTTTTTTTACGGTCACACTCCTACTGACATAACCTACGTAGACTAGCTTCGAATCTAGCAGATTCGCTCTTTGACTTGGAGCGAAGATTAAACGACTTGACCACCGAGTTTGACGGCTCTCCAGATGACACTTCAAGAGAGCGGACATCGGACGAGATTGCCGGTAATGCTAGATATACATCGTATACGAGACCTAAAACCGTGAGATTCAACGACAGTCCATTTTCAGACTCTGAACAAAGGCCTGGACTCTATCGAGATGATCCTGAATCAAATTCGGCAGGCTATCGCGGCGAAGCGAAAGACATGACGAACCAACAGCTCCAACAGTATCATTCACAAATCCTCCAAGACCAGGATGAGCAACTCGATCGCCTCGGAGAGTCAATTGGCCGTCAGAGAGAAATAAGCATGCAAATTGGCGAGGAACTTGAAAATCACGTTACTCTGCTGGATGAAATGGATACTGTTGTTGATAGACATCAAAACCGCGTAGATCGAGCCAGAACCGCGCTTGGCAGAGTAGCCAATGGCGCCGGAGAGAACAAACAAATGACAGCCATCATCGTGCTCATCATTATACTTGTTCTGCTAATCGCAATTCTCAAATGATTTCATTCAATGGCGTTCACTATCCGGGGAATTCAACAGTTGGTCCGCATGTCACTGCATTGTGGAGCGTTGCGGAGGTTATTTATCGTGTTACTCAATGTTATAATTAAAACTTGTCTAAAGCCTGATTTCCCATTCGAGGTTATGTACATCATGCCCGATTGGCTTCGCAGGGATGTTATGTAGCCAGGTGGGTTATAGGGGCAATTCGATATTGCGTGATTTTGTACTTCTGCCTTAACAACTTCTCTGCACCATAATCTCATCACCCACTGTGTGTTCAACTGCGTGTATTCGACCCCATGACCTTCGCGAAACCTGACCTTCGAGAAACCGTGTCAACCATGCTATAGACAAAGAACAGGATACGTCCCTCAGCGTATAACATCGCCCTCTTTGATGATTCCCTGCAGGTCCTCCAAAATATCGCTGCCACCGAACATACTGGGTCTGGTGACTGCTTGGCCGCCTTCTCTGGACCACACTTCGTGAAATTTGACGGTTTCATCACTCGAGGCCACTATGATGCATTCATTGATAATGTTCCTGCTAGCTTTCCCAGATTTTCTTCGCTGAAGCACGCAGGGATAGGGAACAGCGTGCAGAGCACGTAAGTCTTCCTCCCATGGAATGGCCGCAATTTGTGAACAGTCTGGCCAACTGAAAACCGCAATCCGGTAAGGATGTTCTGGATGGGCATATCCAAATGTTGCGGCTATCTCTCGCTTAGTGTTCGACCAGATCAGAGAGGTGACCTGAGCCGCGACCGCGATCGAGGCAAGTGAAGAACCAGAAATCGTGTGGAAGAAATGAATACACTTGTCGTTTGAGCCACCTCCAGTAGCCACGAGTCCTTCGAGCCAGGGGCAAAAGGCGATAGCTTTAACTGCAGCTTCGTGATACTATACTTGAAGCTCATAGCCCAAAGCCAGTTGCCGCATACTATCCGGAGGTATTCTGATAGACTCGGGCCGTACCATTGTTGAGAAACTATGGTTTTCTTGCCTTTCAAAACTTCTGTGGTGCAATGGATTGTTGCCAGTAGGATATCGAACTTGACACTGCTGATATGTCCCGTCTCTTGTGGACATATCACTGTTGTTGTATTGAATATCTGGTCTGATGCCGAGATGCTCCGATGATAAAATTTTGTTCACTTCAAAAAGGGCACACAAGTTGTCATTGGCCCCGGAAGCAAACAGCTCGCCATTGGGTGACCATGCCAGACCACATATTTGTTGATTGTGTAAAGAAATTTTTACAACCAAGGTTACCGACCCTGGCCATGCATCTCTTTTGTTTTCGGACCATTCAACAAGGTAATAATATAGATCCCCGCATTCATCCCCAACAATGAGATCCTCTGTGGGCACAAGAATAGTTGAGTTGCACGGCTTGCTGGAAAATCGAAGGACAACGCGAGGGCGCCAGCTGAGACAGGCAACAGCATGAGGCTGCTGGATTTCGAATCTTGGCGTTGGCTCTGCAAGAGACATAATGATAAAGGAACCGTCAGATCTTCCGGTGGCGAGTAGGCCTTTTCTCCCTTCTAACGAGGAGAAGGACAATGATGTGACCTACACACCGTCTTGTTGTGTACCATTGATTGCATGAACGCCTTCTTTGTCTGACCAAGTGTAAACAACATTGTCTAGGCCAACTGCAAGAGTTTGCAAGTTCAGCGAGTAGGCAAGTACTGAGCAATAGAAGTCGTCGCGTAAATTTGGCGCATCCAAGACCCTAGTCCACGGTTAGTTTCACTGTGCATCATTGGACGAATTCGGACAATCGCTTGCTTGAATGGTGCTACTGGCAGTGATCGTAAGCTAGCGATACGATTTTTGGCTTATGTTACTGTCAGCTGTGTAGGTTTTTAGAGTTAGAGAACATGATGTACCGGAGGTTTTTGACAGGGCAGTTGAGCCACTGTTCCATCGATTTTTGCAATCGGCAGCAAGAACCTCGGAGGCAAAATCAGTGAGAAAAGTAGATTGGCGCAGACTAAATCTTGGTATGCTGCATTCCAGGATCCTGCGGAAGATATTGATCTCGAGGGCTATAGCGATGCTACTGTTGCCACTTATTGAATTGCCCTGTTTCGCCAGGCTATGCAGCGCCAGCAAGATATTGGGTGACGCGAGGCGTCGGATCAAGCCTGCCTCTGTATTTCGTCCCAAGAGTATCCGAGACGGAGAAAACGGCGACAAGCTAGATGACAACGCCATGGTTGGCATAGACATGGTTGAACGGAGTTGTAGGCTCGCTTCACACAACGCCTCTTGTTAGTATACTTCAATATCTGGTCATTACAGCTGCGAGAAAGAGTTCTCACTAGTTCTAGCATTTGGCTCAAGTCTTGGCGAAAATAGGAGACCGAGGGATGAGGAAATCCTGAGTAGTGCTTGGCCTATATGGTGGCCTCCCCTGTTGTGAGGTAGACGGAATTCTATCCATCTCTCATCGTGGGTCGATTTGTCTGACCTCAGATTGGTGCGAATGCGCTGAGAATATGGCTCCGAGTGATCTCGGATCGAAACAAATCTATCGAATTTGGATAGTGACTTCTTTATGCCCTTGTTGTAATCTGAACTCGTCACGGCCATGAATTCATCGATGTAAAGAGAGTGATCCAACCAAATGGATGGTAAGCAGACGGTGGGATCCATTTCTCGATTGAAGACGGTATCAGAAAGGTGCACTAAGACTGCAAATCGCATTTCATTAGCCTAGAATCACAAACGTGATGATCAAGCTCGACTTAGTTATGGATTAAGCCAGCCTCACCTTGTGGGCGAAAAATACCCACGGAATGATGCTGATGCTCTGGATTTGGTTGACGACGAGAAGATTCTGGCATTTCGGAACTGCCGAAGAGCTCGTTTTCTGATGTGTTCATTATTTCATATTCACAAACACGCCCTGGAGGTCTCCGTCTGCTGTTTTCATTGATTAGTTGCTGAATTTCTCCAGCAAAGGTCTTTCCCTCTTGACACGTCACGTCGAGTGATCCGACATTGTTCAGTTCGCTCAGAAGTTACCCGAATTAGCCAGGAGAAACTCGAGTAAATATAGAACAGACGATATTGAACCTGAAGGTGCTTTTGTTTGGAAGGCGTAGCGACTAGACGTAGGAAAGGTTGGTCTACCAAAAAGATGCTGTGGTCTTTTAATTTTACCGGGTTCGAAATAGCAAAGCTTGTAAAAGAACTTGCTCGCTAGTACTCAGTGAGAACATTAGAATAACTACTTGAGAGGACTTGCAGCCGTCACTGAACTGATGAACAGCAAATAAACATAGAAATTGAAAATGTGAAGGTCTGTTGAGCCCCATGAAAAAATAAACCCTGGTTGCCGTACTGATTTATTGTAGAGCATCAGTCGCTTTGATGTACTTTCCCTTCCCGTAGTCAGATAGAATGTGCACCTTCATACAGTAGGACGTAGGGCCTGGAATCGCAGCTTCCTTCCCTACCGGTACGGTACCTACTTACCTAGTAGCTACTGCCCACTTTTACACACCACCTCGGATTACATCATGGCGCTATTGGAAATGCGAAGAAGAAGTAATCATCTGTAAAAAAAAAAAAACATAACATGCAGTTTCTTCAACGCGGTAGAAGGCAGTGGCCCAGAGGTCATTATAACAGGTCTCGTCCCGTGTGCATGTGCAATGCAAGTAAGGGGTTTTGCATTGTTATTGTACTACGCCAGCTAGTACCAAGTACTAAGTAGTAGCTGGGGCTGGACGCCTACCAGCTGCTAGGGGTTTGGTGCTAGTACTCCGGCGGATAAAAAAGCCTATGTGTGTAGGTGTGCTAATCGTTTTACTACTAGTATGTATTTCTTGCTACTCTTACAGTTGAACTAAAGAACCAAAAGAGTCATAATTTAGCTTTTTTTTATGGATAATTATGCTTAGATATAAGCAACTAACAGCATACACTTACGTAGTGCTTGCCATAGCCTATCTAGCGTAAATAAATAGATAAATAATAATAATAATAATAGCATACACTTAACGAACGCTTTTAGAGCAATCCGTTTCCCCACTGGAGTGCTCCGCACCCGTCGCTCGAATGGCTGTTTGGGTAGTACTTAGTAAGTAGCTTGTATCGATCGACGCCAGTAACGGCCGTCTCTAACCACTTGCCTTCGATTTACATGCTACTACTAACTAGCTACTACTAGTACTGTTACGTCAGATTCGATGCTCAGACCATCATTTTTTCTCCCATGCGAACATTTATACGTCCACTAGTGATGAAGTTCAAAGCATTGACCCATTTATGGGTAATGGTAATATCGCTCAGCACAATGGCAAGAGCAAATTTGGCTTGGCTGGAGAGGAATCGACATGTTGACCCGAGTTGGTATGCGCCCGCAAAGGGCCACGTCAACAATCTCGAAACAGTCATTTCATCTCAAGGAGTTAACGGCTTTATTTACAACTCTTCCAATACCCTTGACGACGATGATGGAATTTCCGATTGGTGCAATATGCCACATGTCAGACCACTGGAGTATGTGCGGCCAGACAAAGAATTCGAGCTGCAATATGTAGAGTTGGTAGGTCTTACGAGTTACCAAGTTGTCCATTTTACCTGGCATTACGTGCCTACTAGTACTAGGAGGTACTTAGATGCCTAGTTCCCAGGTCGTTCAATAAAACAATCGTCGGCCATGGGGCTGATCTGAACCACCGTCGGTTCTAACCATATTTTAGATGCACCGTCATCATAAACGGACACCATATGCATCGAACGCTTTCCCAATCGAATCATACCAGTGGGACTGCGAAGACGTTCAGCTATTTAAATATGCAAAGCCTTCGCGGCCTAACGACGCCACACCCGTCTTTCGCCAGGGAGATACGTCGCCGATCATGCCCCCCGTTCTATCTGGATGGATCGGTAGCTGTGATTTCCCCCAGATAACCGCTGGCGGCCTGCAAGATTCCTGGCAGCATGGCGCTGACCTCTATGCTGTCTATCATGGGCTCTTGGGGTTTCTTCCTGGAAAACATGAAGACTACAAGTCCGTTGTTAGATACCGTGCCACTAATAACATCATCACCAGCGAAGTCGCCGGTATGGTGATTAACGGCATGTGGTCAACAACAGACCCTTTCCCTCTCCTGATCCAGGCAAGCTTTATCCTCATGACTGGTTTTCTTGGCTTTGCGTTTTGTATTTGCTTCATGTTCCGAATGTCGTATCTTACCCCCCGCCCGCCCCGAGGCAAAGTATCGAATGGCTACGCTACGGCAGCTAATTAGTTCTCAATTCAGCCAGTAGGTGTGGATAGCTTAGAACCGCAGTACCCTTGCAGCAAGGCGAATTCGCTCTTCAACGCGATCAAGTCAAATGAAAACCCGAATTGGAAAAGGCATTTAGAAATATCACACGATGTATTCCACAGCCTTGACAATATCTCTGGTGTACTCCCAGCTGATGAAGATTTTCACGTCTCCTTCGATCACTATTATGACAATCTTTCTGCACGTCAATGCCATGATAAGCCTTTGCCATGCAAGCTTGTTAATGGTCGAAACAGCACTTTATGTGTATCGCAGGAGCTAGCTGACTACGTCTATCGAATGGGACACTGGGAATACAGCCAAGTTTATCGAGATCATCCCTTGTCACTTTCAGCCAGCAGCTTGTCTCTTGGTGTCTGGATCGGTGAACTTGTCAAACATTTACGAGATGCCATGGACGGGCGGTCTAAAATTCGTTATTTCCACAATATCGCGCATGACGGATCAGTTTCTCGACTCCTCTCTATTCTGCAGATTAACAAGATGATATGGCCCGGTATGGGGTCCGAAATTGTATTTGAGCTCTACAAGCGTACCGGTCATACATCAACCCTCCGCCCAGCTGTTCGGTCAAAAGCAAGGTAAGTTGGCAGAATAGACAACTGCTCCTAATACTGAATGAAAACTGGACTGGTCATTATCCATGTCTTCATGTTAGAACATCCGCGACGATAGCTCTACTAACTACATTAATCAGGGCTAGGGAGTGTGAACACCAAACCCGTCCGTCATCAACCCGTACATGCATGTCCAGCCTAGGAAATGCGGACGCAACGTCGATGAGGGGAAAAAATCCCTCGCGGGCGCATTCTTCCAGCTCCCATAGCTTTTATATCCGCGTTCTCTTCGGTGGGAAAGTTGTGGAATCTTCAAACCCAGGCCTCGGGCGCATGGATATGATTCCCGCAGAGGTGCTACTACAATACCTCGATGCATTGGTTGGCAAAGACGGAAAGCTGGTCAAGTCATTATGCCGAAATTGACGAATTCAGTACAGACTGGAAAATATGGATCTAAGTTTAGCAAACATGCTCTGATCTTGTGCGGCAGTTCGACGTCAGGCCGTCATGTCAGCTCTACCCAGAGCTCACTTGCACCTCATATTGATATCATTTTTTTTTCAACGCAGCCGTTTTATAAGCCATTTAAGCTAAGTCTGCTGTTGTAGTTCATCCCAGCGTCCACTGCGTTTTGTGTCCAGTTCTCGCAGCTTTTTCAGCCAGTCAGCCACCAGCGGCTGGCCTGTCTGATGGGGATCGGCTCTCAGCATATTTGCTGCTAGTGTACATTCTATGAGAGCTTCATATATCCATTTGATATCTAAATAGTCTTGAAGAAGGTCATTGATGAACTCGATTTCATCTTGGAGGTATTTAAGCTGATCTTGAGCCGAAAGATTACGCACTATCAGGCCCGTTCCGTTGGCCCCTAAAATGGTATGCACAAGAAATTGATGGTAATACCATAAGGACTGATCTTCTGGGCCAACATTCAAAGCCTCGTGGACTGTGGCAACTTCTATCGCATGTCATAAACCAATGAGTGAGCTTGGGAAAAAAGAAAAAAAAATTAAGAGAGAGTTTAATGATATGGAAAAGTCATACCTTCATCCAAGAACGCTTTTCGGGCAGCTACATCAGCATTTCGTTCATCCAGGAGGCGGGGAATGATCTGACTGCGGTTATGCCATGCGGAGAAATTGGAAAGATCCCATTTGATCATATTGGCCGTAAAAGTAAACTCAGCTTCGATCATGCTTGTGCCGCCAAGGCTAGAAGCTTCAAGCTGGGCCACTACATAGCGCCGATAATCCCAGGCATGGAAGTTCCTGCGATCTCTGTGCAGCATCTTTCCAACTAGTCCCAGCTCCTCTTCCCACACAGCCCTGGCAGAGGCAGCTGACAGTCTCTCAATTGCTTGGACAAGGATCCACGAGCGGTACTTCCAAAGCCAGTAGCACTTTGGAAACTCCACTAATAAAGGCACAGTAAACATAAGCTCAGAGCGAATTGTTTCTTCATCAAATCGAGAGTCGTGACGGTCTTTCACCGCAAGAACCTTGTCGGTGTCATCCTGTTGTTGGTCTTAAGCGTGTCAGCGTGGAAGCTCCTGGCTCCAAAAAAGCGCACTCACCATGTTTATCTGATGCGTGCATGAACGATTCTTTTAAACAACATCTTCGGACATTCCAGATTGTGTAGTACTCCGGATTCATACGCAAAAGCTTAGAAGTTAAACTAAAGGTGATTTGATCGTACTTGGAGCATGTGGTCTGACATAAAGATTGGTTGGTAAAAGAAGTGAAGATAACATTGGTTTTTTTTTTGTGGACGAACCCTTTGGCGAATTTCCTGTTCAAGGTCTCTATATTCTTGGATTTTCCTAAGTTCCTGTTGCTGTTGCTCCTCCGTCCTAGCCTTAGTGGAGCGCGGCACATTGTGCTATTCATAGCATCATTAGCCATCTCGCATTAAACAAGCTCTTTCTGGAAACCGAAAAGAAAGAAAGGGCAAAAGCGGACTGCAAGTTATCATACGCTGGACATCGCAAAATATAGTAGCGAAGAACAAGATGCTCGTGGCTATGGGGTAGATCGTCGATGATGTTCATGAACCAGGCAAGTCACCAGGAAAAGGAGGGGGGGGGCAGCGCGGTGAGAGAGGTGGGGCGAGTTGTTTCTACGTCGGAAGGCATATATATACTACATAGTACATAGCAATATATATATAGTATATGTGGAATTTTCATAATGTATTTATCAAGCAACTCTTGAAAATGATTCAACACACCATACACTTGAAGATAAAACGGAGGATTTAGCTTCATTAATAATGCGTACATATGAATTGATGATTCATGCGGCCTTAGTTGTAATGGAAATGGATACCTACGACTAAACATCTACTACGTAGTACGCACACAGAGACTAGATCACACTTCGCCACACTGTGGCTGGTAGTTGGCCAGGGCTTTGCACCCTAAAACAAAGCCTTGGAGGCAGAATCAATACGGGACGGGTGGTGTATTGAAACTACTGAAGCTTGCCAAGGCACTGCATAAATGTCATAGTGTTCTCGTCGGATCTTGGTAGGAATGACTTAATAGAGTCTATGTAATTAAAGCTGGTTGGATCTTGGTTACCTCTCTGTTTCGCAGTTCTACTATGTACCAGGTGCGGCAACTATATCTCATTTCTACAATTTTTATTACTTACCCTAGTAGTTTCACCTCTTTACGCTACATTTTACCAAGTTACATAACGCAGATTAATAAGCACATTCTCTACATGAGAATGGCTTTTTTTTCTGAGTAATCTCTCGGAACATAAAGAGTAACATGTAGTCCCCATTCAGTAATTCTAATATGGGAAGTGGATATAGAAGGAAGTAGGAGATAATTAATCATCTTCATATCAAAGCTTATTGTCCTTGTTATCAATAAGTTAGATAATCCCTGTGTATTCACCACAAGTCGCTGCCCTAGCCGCGGCCGAATGACCCAGCCAGCATTTGTACGTTCCTGGATACTGGAGAAACAAACAAGGAAATAGAGTCATCATTCCGTGTGTACTAAAATAAAATAAAAAACATCGTGAAAGCATGGCCAGCCAATATTGTCAATTTCAATAAGTTTTTACATGCAGCCAACCTGCCACTGAGAGGCAACCATGGAAAATGATGAAACGCCTTGGAAAATGCCAATAGGAGAAAAAAGATTCAGCATGTTCTATCAACCTCATTCCAAACACATTGGCCCTGTTGTTCCACTGCATGCATGGCCACCGTCACGGCCTTGAGCTTGGCCACAACGTCAATGACGCCATTCTTGACTCTTTGGAAATATTTGTCATTCTCCTCTCGTCGTTCTCTGCCGAGGGCGATATCCATCTCGGATTTGTCATTCAAATCAGGCGCTGACAGGTCTAATCTTTCGGTCTGCAATATTTTCACATCTTCAGGGTTTTGCCGGCCTTGATCAAGACGGGTTTCAACGTTCGAAGGTGCTAAATCGCTTAAAGCATTGTGCTCATCACTACTATTAGAGTATGCAGTCTTGTTTCGCATGCTCAAAACCGCCACCTCATCAGCCTCACTTCTTGCCCAAGCATGGGCAAGCCTGATCTGTGCACAGCGCAACTCAGAGATCATTTGGCTGTGCTTAGAACCGAACACATAAGTTCCATTCGACGCAGACAGATCTACTTCCTCCAATTTGATTTGCATTTCCGCCCACAGAGCGTCGGTCTTGTCCGTGCCTCGAGAGCTCTCAGCTCGGGCCCGATGCTGTTGATCAAAGCGAAGAGTTGTGGATCGCTCTTTACTCGATTGAACCCAACATTCCGCGGGTTTATGCCCAATCACGGGTGCAGTCGAGGCTTTTGTGTCTGTGACAGATACAGGTGAAGCGTCTGTTGAAGGATGTAGAAAGAGAACGGGCGGAGGGTCACGCGATCGATTGTTCGGCTTCGGTCTGGGCATGGACATTATGGACGCAATGATCTGTTATATTAGCCTTGACTGATCGATGAAAGATATGACTCGAAGCCGGATGGTTTGATATGTGCATTCTACATCGGCCGAGCATTTCCACAGCCACGTGACCTTCCAATGGGCCATAGTGGAGTTTTCTTTGAGTTAAAGTCACGTGAAAAATACTCAGTCCCGTGCGCCACATTGGTTTGAAACTTTAGGGTCGCAAAGCCCTACTTACAAACCCGTGCCTTCAGTTCCATTTCTTGTACAGCATTGAGTCACTGTTAACTCATTGACGAGCGCCCTCATATATCAGTGCGTGCCCTTTCCCATCAATTCCAGGCAAGCCGATTGCACCACTCCATCCAGCAACGTTACTGACATTGCACAGCAACCATGGCTGGAGGCAAACCACGCGGCTTGAATGCGGCTCGAAAGCTGCGAACGAACCGAAAAGACCAGAAATGGGCCGATCTTCACTATAAGAAGCGTGCCTTGGGCACTGCTTTCAAATCTTCGCCTTTCGGTGGTTCTTCCCATGCGAAGGGCATTGTTCTCGAGAAGGTTGGCGTTGAAGCCAAGCAGCCGAACTCCGCTATCCGAAAGTGTGTCCGTGTTCAATTGATCAAGAACGGCAAGAAAGTTACTGCTTTCGGTATGTCGATGTCCTTCGTCATTTTTCGATTATTTTCTGTGTCTTAACAGCTGTAATAGTTCCCAATGACGGTTGCCTCAACTTCGTGGACGAAAATGACGAGGTTTTGCTTGCTGGATTCGGTCGCAAGGGCAAGGCCAAGGGTGATATTCCCGGTGTTCGATTCAAGGTTGTCAAGGTCTCCGGTGTCGGTTTGTTGGCCTTGTGGAAGGAGAAGAAGGAGAAGCCCAGATCGTAAAAAAATATGAAACAAGCCGGATTCAAAAGGATGATATGATAATACATCAAGTAGACGGCGTACGAAGAATTTGGTTTGACTTGCAATGACAGTCCAGGTTACGTTTTGACAGATGTTGGGAGCATAAAATTAAAGATACTCTTTTTGTGTTTCGCTCAGTGCAGACTTGGATGACGAAGGCTGTTACCATCTAATGTGTACAATCATCACCGCTGAATGACGCTTCGCCAATGGTTTTTATTATTTGTTTGTGTGTAATGCATCTATCAATTTAATTTATCTGCTGTGTCGAGGTTTCGGTATCGACGTTCATGACGCGAAGTATATAATCAATCGCCAGTCCAAAGCTAATAGCACCCCCAGTAATCCCGCATCCATTTACAAACCACCACCAGCAGTCTTGGGTACTTTTCAAGTTGACCTTCCGGATCATAATACCCAACGTCACCGCAGCGCAACCGCAGCTGCCAACAAAGAATGCGGGACCGGCCCCCGAGGCTACACCGGCTGCAGCAAGAAGAGTTACTTGAGTAGCAGCTAGACCAGTCATTATTTTCTTTGTCTGGGCATGATGTTTCAATACTATGCTTTTAATGCCTGCCTTGGCGTCGTCCTTGATGTCCATGTGTGCATAGATCATGTCATAGAGCACTGTCCAAGCGACATTGGAAGAGTACAGACAGGCCGCAGCGGTTAAGGCCGATGGATTCGACATCAAGTCCACACCTAATGCAGGAAATCCCATGATTGCACCCCACGAAAAGGTCAGGCCAAGAACAATTTGAGGATAATAAGTAACCCTCTTTGCAAGTGGATAGCATCCAACGAATAGGAGACTTGGAATGCCATATGAAAGACATGACGTGGGAAATTGCAACAATACACCCAGGCCAGCCAAAAGTTGGACACCGGTAAATATCACACCTTTCAAGGGAGATATTGCACCACGGGCGATTGGACGTAATCGAGTACGAGAAACATGGGGATCAAGATCTCTGTCCCACAAGTCGTTGATCGTGCATCCAGCTCCACGCATAATTAATGCACCGGAGAAAAACAACAATGAGGTACTGACGACTGATCCAATGGACGCAAGAGGATCTGCCATCGGGGCTGCCATCAAAGTAGAAAAAAGGCAGGGAAAGAACAAATAGTAGGTCCCAGATGGCTTATCAAGGCGAATGAGTTCAGCGTATGGCACCCATGAAACGGGAATTCGCGATAGAATCCCAGATTTCGGCGGCTGATAGTCTATCCGGTCTTTATTTTCGAATGGTATCGGCCGTGTTTGATCAAATGTCGTTTTGACTGACGCTCGACGAAGCCCGTGACATAGCTTCTTGCTAAGATATTTGGAGCAGGTGATCGCTTTCGCGCTTCTGTGCGAAAGAATTGTGATGTGTTTTCTCCCCAAGACAAGATCATGGCGAATTGGCATGTCGAGAACGCCTGGTAAGACTCTAGGAAATTTTACTAGCCTCATTTTGGTCGATCGTCCCTTCTTCAATTCATGGTGATAATAAAACAGCGTCTTTGTTTTTTAAAAAAATTAGTGGCGACAGAAATCATTTGCGCTGTACGAACAGAAAAAAAAAAAAGACGAAGGCTAAATGAGATTGAAGAATGTCACGTGGTATTGGTAGGAACGCGGTCGCGTTCAAGGTCCACCATCCAGATCAGTCGTCATCTTCTCGCCTCTCTTTACGACATAGGCTCGGATGCTTTCAGAAAAAACATCAGCTCGATTCCCCATCTTTGACAGTCTTTTTCATTGATACGTTTTCTAAATCGGTCGAACGAAAGTCAAAAAAACCACTGTGAAATGAGGGCGGTGGCCATAAAATAATGGTCGCATACTTCAGGAACCACATTGACAATGCCCACGTCACTTCACCCTCAGGCGAAATTTGATCCTTTACCTCCGGACTTAGATCTGCAGAATCTGGTAGATCAAACCCCTAATTTTAAATGGGTGCAAAGAGTTTCGAGACATCAAATTCGGAGTCTTGGTCAATTGGAGTTCGAAAAACTTATCAAAATACACGTTGTTGACGGCGGTAAACCGCTTGTCATCGATGGCTGGAACGCAGTGCTGCCAAAGCGGATTTTCAACGCCAAATGGCTTGAGCAAACCTACGATAAGAAGCGTGAGTTGGCCATTACAATTTTTCGACCGTACGACCGCTAATCTTCGTAGAGGAAAATGTGCGTGATATATCTGCCGGAAATGATATACCGATGACAACTGGGCATTATTTGAGATCCATGGAGCAATTGACCAACCAATGGACTCCTCAAAACTACAGAGATGAACGTCGGCAAAGGCTGTATCTCAAAGACATCGATTGCCCCCCTGAATGGTGGGACGTTCTGAAAAAGACTTTACACCCTAGTTTGTTTTATTTGAACGAGAATGTGACCATGCATACGTCGTCGGATGCCTCAGAAAAACAGCAAGACGTTTTGTGTGAGGAGTCCGATGAACAGCCAGATGAATCTGTATTAGCGCCTGCAGGTGATCTGATGTCAAGTCTACCAGAAGGCATGCGAGCACAAAACCTCATGTGTTACATTGGCCACGAAGGCACATATACACCTGCTCATCGAGAAATGTGTGCATCCTTGGGCCATAACATCATGGTCGAGGCATCTGGTTCAAGCCCGGGCGAAAAACCTGGCAGCTCTATCTGGTTTATGACCGAGAGTAAGGATCGCGATGTGGTACGCGAATATTTCTTGTCAATGTTGGGTCACGACATTGAGATAGAGAAACATTTCGCACAAGTCAATGCCTGGAAAAAGGCTCCCTTTGATGTATATCTTGTCCATCAGCGGCCTGGTGATTTCATCATCATACCTCCACTTGCAGCTCATCAAGTTTGGAACTCTGGGACACGGACAATGAAAGTGGCTTGGAATCGTACAACTCCCGAAACGTTACGGCTTGCGCTGCATGAAGCCCTTCCGAGAGCGAGGTTGGTATGTCGAGATGAACAATACAAGAACAAAGCGATCATATATTTCACGCTTGAAAAATACTTTTCGGCTTTGAAAAAGTTAGAAAAACGGGAGGAAGCAACTCAAACTAGCTTTCTTCGAATAGGCAGTGACATCATGAGAAGCTCTCCTCGTGCCAAGCAACTACTCAAAGATTTCAGGACTTTGTTCAGCCTGTTCGCCGAAATCTTGGTGGATGAAACCTTTGCATCCAGAGAGAAGCAGGTCGAAATGCTACCGTTCGACTCATGTGTCACTTGCTCATACTGCCGATCGAACATCTTCAATCGCTTTCTGACTTGCAAGCATTGCCTTCGAACTCTCGCCGACGGTGAGGAGGACGCGTATGATGTATGCATGGAATGCTATGCAATGGGAAGATCATGTGCCTGTGTGTCCCGTCTTCAGTGGTGTGAGCAATGGGACTGGTCGTTATTGATTGAGAAATACGAATTGTGGCGTGAAATGGTCATCGCCAACGATAGTTCTATCGACTTGCATAGCTCCCCGCCACCATTCGAAGTACTCAGACAAAATGCAGGAAAGAAATCGGTGGCACAAATATGTCAGGAAGCCCTAGTTCGTCGACCTTGGAGGGATATTTTCAAGCAAGACAACTCACAAGACCTCAGCGATTCTGACCAAGGAAGCACCGATGGTAAATCAAAAAAGAAGACAAAAAAAAGAAAAAAGAAAGGCTCTGTCCGAAGATGCCATGTTTGTTGTCACAAGGACTATAGTTACCGAGTCCATGAATGTTCTAACGATGATTGTGCTGAAGCATATTGCTACGGTGTTCTCTATAGGGCGTTTGACATTTTACCTCAGGCCGTCTTGCAGGATGAAAGCTGGCAATGCCCCAAGTGTTTGGGTATTTGCAATTGTGGCCATTGCCGTCGCGCAGGAAATACAAACCCTTATACTCCCAAGAACACGTCACTCGGCCTTGATACGAGACCAATTGCTGACGACCGGAGTGTCGAGGCACTCGTTGACTTTCGAATACACAACCTCTCATGGCTCAAAGCGGCCGGGGAAGAAGGCCGTAGCAAAGATAGCAGAAGAATGCAACGCTTGCGGCAACAAGCTGCGAACGCTAAGGCACAACTCTCGATTGACAGAATGGGCGCCGAACTCGATGATCATGGAGATCTGCCAGGTTACAAAACAGAAACCGTATTACCACCGCACTCCGAAGTCTCACACAACACCAACGATGACGCCCAAATAGTCCAAAGAACGACGCAGGGAGTCAGCGAAGTCGACCTGGTCGAAGAGGATTATGGCAACGCGGACACAATAAACGAACAATCAGAACCGACTCTGGGTGCGTCAGGGCGAACGGCGACTGTGCATAATGGCGATTCCTCTTATCCTGATCCGCTTATTTGCTCGAGCTATGGAATAGGGATGGGATATTACGAACAAGATGATACACCGGATAAGATCTTGTTCGATCCCTATAAACTCCCTTCCACTGACGCCATCAGACTTGATGACTTGGACGTTCCCGACTCCGTAAGAAAGTCTATCCGCGCGCGTAAACGAAAAGCGAAGCGCGACAACGAGGATCCAGATTTCAAATTGGCACATTACAGCAACAAAAGAATCCGTCCATCAAGCAATGCTCAGATCATGGACAACATGGATCCCGCTCTATTCGAGACCAGCCCTTCTGTGGCTCCTTCATCATCCAAACACAAGCAGCAAGCAAATAATGAACAATCGGGGGAAACATGGCGCCATGCGAGCAGTGCAGCCACTGAGGCGTGCTCGTCTATCGAACACACTTACACTCCTAATGAGCCTTCGCTCCGTCATGCGAAGCCAATGGCGTCATATGTCGAAGATGCTGACGTGGACTTGCAGGCAGAAGACGAAGATGACATTAGTGATGAAGTGACCGGTGTCTCTACGCATGGACTGGACAATCCGGATCTTACTCGTGAAGCCAGCAAAAATGGATGTTCAGACGACCCCAATACGCGTAGTGAGCAGACTATTATCAGCACCTCTCAGCTGTTAGAGAAAGCCTCGACGCCGGTGCATGTCCCAAGACCGCGTGGACGACCATCTCGATGGCTCATGAAGCCACGTGGAAGACCGGCATCATCAAAAGAGCTTAGGATATCTTCGATCACAAGGCGCTCACGTGGCCGACCTAGAAAGACCCCCATGGCTTCTAGCGATGACCCAGGGAGAAGAAGGAGTGATGCGCGGGCATCAAGTTTGAAAGATCAAGCGCGTGTGGAGGCCGTGTCTGCGTCAGAGACGTCTAATGTGAGGTCACCACGCGATCATGCATCGCGGAGAACATATCTAAGTGTAGCTGTACCCAATGGCACCATGACGACAGCAGAATGTAGCGGAAAGGGAGATGTCGCGAAAAATGAGGTTGAGATGATCAAACGACGTAGGACTACAGACAATACGCGTTTTAGTATTCATTTGCCTGGCAAAAGGAACGAACCATCCGGAGAACAATTAGGAGCAACTATGGACCGACAATTCATGTCAATGGCCGAAAGGCTAGCACTAAAAGGCAAGAAAATGAAGATAAGAAAGCGACAGGAGCCTGAGAGGTCGGTTTCAAAGGAGAGTACAGGTGGGAATCGAGATACGTCTTCAATTTCAGAACAAGGTGGCTCGGAGGCGGCTCAAACACAAGGACAGGACCCTATCGGATCGATGTCTTCCACTAATCCGAAGACGGTAGTGAGACTGAGCTTCCAATTGCCCGACAAGGAGGAATATCAGAGCTGCAACAGTCTGAGTCATAGCGACGATAGTGATGACAACGACGACAGTGACATTTCTGTTAATGTTACACCTGATCCACGGCCAGCTGTATTTCGAGCCGGGGAACATGAGGAGCGAGGTGCTGGAAGTCGTCCAGGTAGGGGAAGAGGCAGGGGCAGAGGCAGAGGAGGCAGAGGCAGAGGGGGCAGAGGCAGAGGAGGCACAGGCAGACGAAGGGCAGCAAGGCAGACAATATAATAGCACTGATAATGCACACTCTCACACCCACCATATCTAGATACTAACTAGTGGCTACTAAGTTGCTGGTCATGACGAAAAAATAAACATGACGTCCAAGATAGAGAAACGAAGGTAGAAAGGAGATGAATGAAGTAAATGAAGTGAAATAGAATAAAAAAACACCTTGTCGTACGCCTCGCTGAGAATGCTATGGTTGTATCTACTTAGGGGAGGTATAGGGCAATGGACTGCCATTACAGAAATGAAGGGGTGCCAATTCCTTCCTGGATGAAGTTTTTTTTTTTTTTTGTTGGTGCTGTGAGCATGGATGTCACCAGCCCGTGGTGAAACAAAGGTATCAGAACGCAGGACCTAATCCATTCCGGGAATGCCTTTTGCTGAATCTATTACGCTTGGATACGGCATCATCATGATTTGGTTGTGATTTACTCAAATGGTTTCGTCCGTTCCGTTCTTGAGCACCTTGCGCGTCAGGGAAGTGAGCTCTTCCGCCCAAGGTGCTTGATGGGCTCGACACAGCAGAAGCCATTTCCCCAAATGCGTCGTCACAGCCGGTGGGGTGAGACAGCGCCATGTCTTTTGCCTTTTCCAGGCA
The DNA here is from genome assembly GCA_013435705.1 of Claviceps paspali. NCBI lineage: Eukaryota > Fungi > Ascomycota > Sordariomycetes > Hypocreales > Clavicipitaceae > Claviceps > Claviceps paspali. The sequence continues at coordinate 413,294 of JABAEC010000005.1, read as the reverse complement.
CTCTATCCATTCGTCAGCTGATGGCTTCCAGTCAACTGCATTCAAGGACGATTTGGTATCCTCAAATGTGTAGTGATACCCGGCCTAGGTCACTGTCAGTGGTTTCTTCTTTTTTCCCTGCACGTGGATACGAAATCTTACGCTATCAACACACCAGACTAGCTGGCCCTTTGCGTCTCGCTGAGTCTTCCATGACGTATCTGGTGTCAGCAGAGACAGTTCCTGCTTCGACCGTTTCTCTTCTCCGCCGGCAGGAGCGAGAACGATCCGGCCACTGGTGGTAACCATGACGAGCCGTTGTCTTTTCTTCGTTGTGCTGCCGCCGAAAAAGCGGGATAGCTTTTTGTGCCCGTCTTCGGAATTCTTTCGCTGTAGGTTATGAGCCAATGGCGTGGACACCACCATGAGGTCTCCTAATTTCAGTATCCGTTCGTTGTTTTTGGTCAACACTGGAGACCACTCGATGTCCAATTGTGTTGGTGGCGGAAGCTCGGTGATCATTCTGACAGGACGACTCGCACCGCTGGGACCGCTCGATTGCGCCGCTGATGGGGGGAAATTGGATTTGCTGTTTGACGACCCGGCTCCCTGAGACAGGCCGTTCAATTGTATGATTGTAGGCTCCGGAGCGGAAGGGATGTGTGGCCGAAGTCGCGGCGCCTTTGTGCGCCAGAGTGCCTTGCCAAATTTCTGTCCGTCAAAGAACTCGTGGTTCTTGATGTGCTCGACGGTGAACCTTCTGGCCGGGTCGAGCACCAGGCATCTCTCAACCAGATCTCGGGCTGGCGCTGGAAAGCCGCTTGGGAACTCGTACTCTAGATTCACAATTTTCTGAAAAGTGAGATACTCACTGCCAGCCTTGAAAGGAGGCCTTCCAGCAAGAAGCTGATATATGATGCAACCGAATGCCCATAGGTCACTGGGCTTTCCAGCACATTTATGTGTCAAGAGTTCTGGGCTGACGTACTCGGCGGTCCCGACGAATGATGCAGCTCGGCCGTCATCAGTTACATCGCTCTGTGATGCCGTTGTCCTGCTACCTCGCCCTCCGTCGGTGCACTGCGTGTCCAGAACTTCGCGGGGATCTTTGAGAAGTTTCGCAGTACCGAAATCTGTTATCTTGACGTGCATTTGGTCGTCTAGGAGGACGTTTTCGGGTTTGAGATCCCGATGGATGACCCCTCGGTGGTGCATGTAGTCGATGGAATCGAGAATTTGCGCCCCGTAGAATCTTGTACAGTCCACATCAAACGTGCCAGTCCTTTTAAGCACACCTAGGAGTTCACCACCATTGCAGAGGTCAAGCACATAATACAGCGAAGTCTCATCTTGGAAGGTGTAATAGAGACGAACAATTCCAGGATGTTCCGTGAGACGGTTCAATGTGTTCTTCTCGATGTTGACGTACTTGATCTTCTTCTCCTTGATAATATGTCGCTTTTCGAGAACCTTGACGGCGTACTCCTTGAGGGTCTGTCGGTCGGTGGCAAGATACACCGTGCTGTAGGAACCTTCACCAAGTACCCGACCAAAGGAAAAGTCGCGCACTCCTTTCTTGACTTGTCGCACCACCATTCGGCCTGTGCTATCCACTTCGCGGCGTAAGCTGATGGCAGCTCCTCGGTCCTTCCAGTCCTCGCTGGACATGTGCGATGGCATCGAGTCTGCCGGTACAGCGGTGGAAGCGACGCTTCTGGGGGGCATGTAGCAAGTTTCTGAGCCTCTCAGGCTGTTTTTGAACGGGGTCGGACTTGTGGCTTCGCGTCTAGCTGGTCCAACTTTTGCTGTGTGGAGGAACTGGCCGTCCTTCGTCGGATGAACATCTCGTGATGGACTCGGAATGGCTATCGAACTTGGAAAAGAAGGATCGATTTTCCCGTAGTCATGCACCCGTCCTTGCTGCGCCGCACCGGTGTCATGTTGAGGACCAGAGACTGGTGCGGCGAAGTTATGTGTCGTGGACTCCTGGACGGCGGTAGTCGAAGTGGTGAGTGTGTTGTCAGCGGTATCGTCGGGATTCGCTATGCGCAATCCGCCCAATGCTTGAGAGAGGCTCAAGTCCCCATTCATTTTCGTTCAAACCAGCGACCTGAGCTGGCCATGAGAACAGAGTCGAGAATTGGCCATCAATAAGTTGAGGAGGGATTTTGGGGGCAATGCCGCACGCTGTCCCATTTTCCAAATTTCGGGTGGCGGAACGAGGTGCCGACCCAGCGGCTGCCTTACCTAATGACGCACATACACATACAATGAATGCCGTGCAACTACGTAGTACTACTACGTAGAACAAGCGCGCAAACACCTTGTCCTTATTTTCCAGTCCAGTCTCGTGGGAATGCAACTGCTCTACAACTGGTGTGATTCTGCTCATTCTTGAGAAACCAAAGCCGGCAAGGGCAAGGAGCAGGCAACAAACCTCTGCACCTTCAGCATGGACCGATTGTCTGACCCATCACAATGGATGTACGACTCGGTGACGCCGACACTTGGTATTCCCACATTGACAGCTATGGAACCGGAACCGCTGTCGGAACGGCCACATTGAACATCATTTGACCAACAGTACACATCAAATTGACCATATTGTGCCACGGAAGTCACAAGTATCGGAGTTTACAAGTCCAACTTAATTTGCTAAATTACATTCCCGTAATGCTTTGTGGGTGGCGTAGCAGCTCACGCCCGAAATGTTGCGTCGTTTACCAAGTCATCTTCAGCATGAAGACTTTGGCCATGAATATCACAGGTCGAAGACCATTGCAGGTCCTGCAAGTGGGCTAACACCTTCGTTGCCTTTGGCCGATAATTCTAGTTCTGGGCCTTCAAATCGAAGGGGCGAGAGCTGCAGATTCTTGAGCGCCCCCTCGGCTGTTGGACTGACAAGTCTGCCTTGACGAAGATTTTCGGCGAAAAGAAAGTAACCAGTCGATGCTTCGATAAGATACGATTGGAGTGCTCTGCTTTCCAAGAATATACGGACGTCTGTAAGCCCGAAGTTGTTTTCAATGAAACGGGCCCAGCCTCTTGCAGCGGCTTGGATGTGATCGTCATCACTGATACTTCTCCAGCCAATCCCCAGGTGGAGAGTAAAGCTATCAATGACTAGACCGCTTTGGCGAGTAGGGTTTGCATCATCTCCTGGCGAAAGCCCTGGTGTGGGTTGGTGTAGTGTACTACAAAGAGGTCCTGTTTCCGTGATCTGATCGAGGCGTTGGAATTTATGGTTGTGTAGTTCAGATTGATGGGCTTGAACATTTTTCTTGGCTTTCTGATCGTTCGCCCAATTTTGTTGTAAGAAACTGTCAAACAGGTTACTGGCATCTGCGAAATTACCACCGGCTGGTTGAAATACGTCCATGTCGTCCTTCTTAGCCCATTCCTGCCGAGAGTCGACGGCAGGTGTGGGACTTGAATTTGGCTCAAGATCGATGGACGCCTCGTCGCGGGATCGTTTTCTGCCTCCAGGTCGCATCGGACTGGGTTGTGTTGAAACGCTGCTTCTACTCTTGTGATTGGTATGCGGAGAGTGGTAATGTCCAAATGTTCCTGCAGAAAGCTGAGTTTGGTAGCAAGGCTGTGAGGAAATTATCACTGGGGATGCGGAAGAGTATTGACGAGAGAAATGAGTCATGATGCGTGAATTGAATTTTTCAGTTCCAACTGCCAAGGATGAATGTCAGTAGCCAATGTGTTCACAAACCGTTTTTTTTTTTATGTAAGTTGCAGTCATGCGAATATAGCTGAACAACAAAGTTGTGTCGGAGCAGATGATGAAAAGATGTGGACGGCGGACTTGCTTGACCTTTTGAGGAAGATCAGATGAATCTCAGTAAGAATTATAGATAGAATGGAGAGGAGAACAAGCGATAAAGTGATTGAGCAACACCGAGTTTCATACGAAGGGATGTAGATGGGAAATTGCGATGAAAGAGGAAGCCTTTGATCTGCCCCATGCGGGTGCGGCCAGCGACTAGTAGACCCGTTAGTCTACTACATACAGTAGTAGTAAGCAACGATCCACACTTTTGATTCTCAAATTGTTTTCAACGCACCTCGCACGAGAATTGAACGTTTCGAACATCCCTTTTTTTTTTATACCTTGATGTAACAATGTACAGCAGATACGTTAATGCGGTTGCTAGCTAACTACGTCTCCAAGATGCATAGGAGCATACGTAGTATGTTAGGAACAAAAAACGCAGGAGTGAATGCTCGCTCTTTCGCTATAACCCTAAAGCGGTTCAGGCTTAACTACTACTACCAGTTAGTAGTAAGTCTATATGTGCACTAATATGGTACTTCAGAGTACTTTGGCTCTATGTAACGTATCGGCAAGGTGTGACCGATACGCCAATGGTCACTGTCAAAAGATCCGCCAGTAATCGCACGTGCTCTGCAGCAGCGCATACGTGTACCTTACAGTGTTAGGGTCTGAATAGCATAATTTAGGCAGTCGATATTAAGTTAAATCTAGGTCCTACATTAGTGTAGAGGCATAATGATGCTGAAAAATCATTGAGTCTACTTTTTCTTACTCCTAGCTATTGTATACATAACAGGTGATAGATGAGTATACTACTAATTACGAAGAGCAATTTATCAGTTATCAGCTTGGTTATTCCGCACCGCAGATTGACTGAGTTCGTAGACTTTTTTACCAGTCACATATTTCTAGTAATATTATAGTCGATGGGAAAATCGAGTTACTGATTTTCTGTTTTTTTTTTTGGGGGGGTTTTTTTTTCTTGACGTGTTTCAGTCGGCGTCGCGTCGCATCGCATCGCATCGCGTCGCGTCGCGTCGCTAGCTGGCGAATCGGCGACATAAATTTTCTTCCTTGTAACTCAACATTTATCAATTATTTTTCAGTTATTGAAATATTTCAAGAAACGTGGTTTATATTGGATTTTACCGAATGAATCATATTTGGATTTGAAAAAGTCAGTGTCGATATAGAACGGTAGTTTTCCTGGATTGACAGAAAGTTCTGTGTTGTCACGTGTTTCGTGCGATGGTGGTATTATTCACCTTAACTTAAGTGCAGCACTAGCTGGAGGACCGATCTATCTGCACGCTTTTCATTCACAATTGATGACATGATGCAACCACAGTACCGCGCCTATTCTCAGCAAATGCCTCAAAGATCCCCTCACGGTGCTAATCAGCGCCGAGGAGGCATTGGTACCCCTCCCCAAACTATCACAGTTCATTACATATGATGGAGCGACTCTAACATCACTCAGGTCCCATGATGTCTTCGGGTCCTCATCCTTCAGTGCCTCTGACTCAAGCTCAGATTGTGCAGCAACAACAAGCACAAGCTCATGCTAACGAACTTGCGAGGCGTCGAAGCCGCAAACCCACCGACAAAAATATCCCTGAAGGAGTGGAGGAAAGCATTATAGACCCCGATGCAGTACAGCGTTACAAAGCGCTGAGAGACATTGAGAAGTCACTCGATGCCCTCTCCACCAGAAAACGGCTCGATGCATCCGATGTCACGAACAGAAGCTCCTACAAAGTCGGTATCAAGTCAACATATTGCCCAGCATATACTCAATAAGGATGACGCAGCTGATCGATCAGTAGCTTTCTAAAACACTTCGAATCTGGATCAGCAATACCGTGGAAGATCAAGCATGGCAAGTGCAAGGGCTCAATGTCGATGCTTTTGACTTTGCACCTAACATGGCGGCGTCATACCGAGTTAAAATCGAAGGATGCCTGCTAGATGCGGAAGACGGTACATCTACAACATCGCCCACCTATGGAAGGGAAACAGGCCTTGGTGTCTTTCCTGGAAGTGGTGAAGTTCCACAGGATCAGAGCAATGTTCGAGAAAGACCATCTCACAACTCGGGGTCATCTGTACCTAAATATCGATTTTCTCATTTCTTCAAGTCGCTGACGGCGGAAATCGATCATCGAGGACTCGCAAGTGGTGGAGAGCAGGTGGTTGAATGGAAGAAACCAGACTTGACCAAAAACTCGGGTACCGCCCCAAGTGCTGGCTCGGATTTTGATGAGCTCACTTTCAAGAGGAACGGCGACGAAAATGTAAATATCACGATAAAGCTGCAACGTCATGAGGTCCCTGAACGGTACGAACTCAGTCCTGAATTGGCGGAGGTCGTCGATATGGCGGAAGCGACCCAACAACAGGCAGTCACCGCCCTCTGGGAATATATTAGACTCTGGAACCTTCAAGAAGACGAAGAGAAGCGTAATTTTCGTTGTGATGAACTTCTTAAAAAGGTTTGGCACCCGCGAAACCCTAGTATATGCAGATTAACAATGATTTATCAGGTCATCAGGAGAGGCGATATAGGCTACATTCCACTTCTCCATGAGTACGTGGCTCAGCATCTTCGTCCGCTATCTCCAATCAACCTACCGTACACGGTTCGAGTAGACGAAGATTTCCACAAAAATCCTCAAGCAACCATCTACGACGTGCAGGTTTTCGTCGACGATCCGTCACGCACTTCAATTCCGTCCCTCATAAACAACGTGGAATATGCTTCCACGCTCAAAGACATCACTTTGCTTGATGAGCAGTTAGCTCGCTTGATTCAAGCCATAGCGGTTTCAAAAGCCAAGCACTCTTTCTTTACAACCTTGAGCAAAGATCCTACCAATTTTGTCAGGAGTTGGCTCAGTTCTCAGAAGCGAGACTTGGAAGTCATTCTAGGCGACACTGGAAGGGTCGGTGGAGATATATTATCAGCCGATGAATGGAGACGAGGAGGTGCCGACAGTGTGTGGACGACACAAAATGCTCGCGAAAGCGTCAATGTGCTATTGTCCAGACAAAGATGAACGTGCATCAAAAGCAACCTCAGGGACAAAACTGTTCAGTGGCAATGCAGAGTGTTGGTAGGGTTGTTTTTATGAAGGCTCATCATCGTACGCAGTCGAAATACAGGTATTGGTAGCGCCTAATGTGAAGTATGAAAAGGATTAAATGACAGCAAGGAGGAAGCTGAGGAGGTTGGTTCTCAAATGCTTTTGGCCAGCTACCGATTAATCGGACTCTGGTAGTGTTGTGTTTTTCAAGCTGCTCATAAACTTATCATCACTGGTCTTCCGGCCATTCCACGCCAGAAATATACATATGTCAAGCTACATGATGGCAAAAGCTACTCGAAGACAGTTTTGTTTTTGAAGATTGCAACTAAGCTACAGTCGTAAAGATGATCGCCATTATCATGTCTATCTTGTTATACATGTGGATGCGATCATGCCTTCTCTTCCGGTGAATCAGAAGCAAATGGATATTGTGATTTATCTTTGCACTTGCACTGGACTGGGTGGCATGTTTCGTATCTGCTTGATAAGGAACTCTCGTTCATCAATGAACTGTTCGTCATCCGTGCGTTCTTCGAGAAAGCGTGACAGAAACGTCAGCAGCTTATCGCGATTCATTATAAGAATTTTCTGCACTGCGATGGATTTATGAGGATTGGCAACGAATACTTTGAATACGTGGAATCCTTCGTACTGAACCATTTTGCGATCATCGCGGAGTAGATTCATGCAAATCTTTAAATGGTCTCCACGATCGACATATGCTGTCATAACGCTATAGTTAGAGCGGTCCAGTAAGATTTCCCCCAGGAGTTTAATAGATTGGCGCTTGGTGACATAACTGCTGGACTGTATTAAAGTACTGTTGTATTTCTCGAAAAACATGTCGAAATTCACCGTGAGGTATCGTGGAACGAGGTCTTTGTGTCTTGTCAAAAGCTCCTATCCAGCATGATCAGCAATGAATTTCGGGTTCCAACTTGAGAAAAGAACATACTCTGAAGGTGGTGAAAGCGTCCGCCGCAGCCTCAAATGAACTCTTGTCGATCCAGTCGAAGAATTTCCAGAAAACGCCTCTCCCACTTTGCGGTCGTTCTCGATCAATGGCGTTCAAGCCTTTTGCGCTGGATCCAGGCTCATCACCATCATCGTAGAGAATTACTGCCGCAGCAGCCTCGTTCTTAATCAGTTCTCGTAGTACAGATCCAGCCGGCATAGCACTCTCTTTATGGTCGTACCCCCTGCACAATTCGACTAGAACCTGCGGTCTGTTGCAAACGACGTAGGACAGAGCGATCGGATCGCTCTTGGGAGCAGCAGACGCAGGGCGGAATCGAAACACATACGAGAATATAACCTGAGTATCCTTTCGCGATTCAAAGGGTAAGCGAAAGATATTGACAGCCAGCAAGTGCAAAAGATCCTCATCTATGATGCCCGTGACAAGTTGATATATTTGTTCAGGAGAGCTGTCGGTTTCTGCCTTGCTTGTCAGAATATAGGTCCTGGCTCCTAGCCGGCGAAAGAGATACGTCACTGCTTCAAAAATTCTACAGGACGATACAAACTTGCCTTGGGTTCCTTGTAGCACGAGTTTCATTTGGCTCAGCACGCGCGCAAGCTCCTCTGCCTGCAAGAGTTAGCGGGAAGGGAAAGCCATGGCATCGCAGCAAAGAGCTGGAACATTGACGAGGTGGTAATCACCTTAGTCGCAGCATTGGGAACTTCTAGTCGCAATATGTGCTCGCGCGCTTGCCTGGGCAGATCCGCCGTTGCTCGAGACTTTGTTCTACCGAACAAAAAGGACATGTCGGGACCAGAATCTTGATTGTATGGCCTGATGTAAATATGAAGTTCTTTGAAGGCCCTGTCGCGGTCTTTGGCTATGCTAAGCTCTCGCCGAAGTTAGGGGATCCCAGCACGTCCGTTGCCTCCTTGCATGTGGTGGAATTAGACTGGGCACGGGTGCTGGACGCTGGACGTCACCCACCACCGCGTTCTATCCCCCCCCCTCCCCCCCCCCCCGCTTAGTACCGCCACCATGTGTTCAATGTTTGAGCAAGTCGAGTGTCTCTTTAGTAGCGGATTTTCGTATGCTCGATGGCCTCTACTCTTATTCTTATTCTTTACTTGTCTACAAGGCAAGTACTCCATTGCACATGCGCCCACGTCCGTGTGTGCGTATGTATCACAACAGTTTACCGCCGTCATCTTAGAATGAAGCCCCGCCCCTCCCCCACCTTGACACAGACGCCCCCCCCGCCTTGACTCTTACAACGCACCATTTTCTTCCCTGCCATCTGAAAACTTATGTTTTACTCAAGAGCAGAATTTTCGACATCGTTTGACTTCGAAATTGCGAGCTAGTTTTGCTTCAGCACGGTGAAGTGAGGCGGTGCTGTATTCGCAGTCAAGCCGCTGTCAATTGCAGCTGGCTAGAAAAGCTCGGCCAAATAAAGTGTTTTGAAGTTGAAGAGCCATGTCGATAGACTTTCCCAAGGAGGAGGTAGCCACCATCGAGAGATGGCGCTCCATCGATGCCTTTCATCGCCAGGTACGTCGAATTCCGGCCTCTTTGCCGATTTTAACCTTTGACTGGACGTCGCTAAAATCAATTCTCTATAAAGCTTGAACTGTCCAATGGTCGCCCTCTTTACACGTTCTATGATGGCCCGCCTTTTGCAACAGGTCTTCCTCACTATGGACACTTGCTGGCATCAACTATTAAAGATATAATTCCGCGATATTGGTCGATGAAGGGTTACCATGTCGAACGTCGCTTTGGCTGGGACACACACGGTTTGCCTATTGAGCACGAGATCGATAAGAAGCTGGGCATATCTGGTAAAGCAGCAGTCACCAAGTTCGGAATCGAGAAATACAACGAGGAATGCCGTGCGATTGTTATGCGCTACGCGTCTGAATGGCGATTGACAATTGAGCGCCTGGGTCGCTGGATAGATTTCGACAATGATTACAAGGTGAGCTAGTTCCGTTGCTCAGTCTGGTCAGTCGGAAGCTGACAAAGTTTTCAGACCATGGACCCCAAATATATGGAATCACTGTGGTGGGTCTTTAAACAGCTCTTTGAGAAAGGGCAGGTTTACCAAGGCTACCGAGTGATGCCATACTCAACTGTACTCACAACTGCACTGAGCAATTTCGAGGCCAACCAAAACTATCAAGATGTGACCGATCCGGCGGTTGTCGTGTCTTTTCCTCTTTTGGACGACCCCAATGTTCATCTACTGGCATGGACAACCACACCTTGGACTCTACCTTCTCATACGGGTCTTGCCGTCCATCCCGAGTTCGATTACGTCAAAATCCACGATGAAAAAACGGGCAAAGTCTTCGTTCTTTTAGAAAAGCTTTTATCCACCGTGTACAAGGATCCAAAAAAGGCCAAATTCTCCGTTCTTGGAACTGTCAAAGGGAAAGACATGCTGGGCTGGAGATACAAGCCGCTCTTCGACTATTTCTACGATGAATTCAAGGACCATGGCTTTCGGGTTCTGAACGCAGCGTACGTTACAGCAGACAGCGGTACTGGTATTGTGCACCAGGCGCCTGCGTTTGGTGAAGAAGATTACAATGTTGCTGTAGAAGCAGGGGTCATCAACGAGAAACGCCCACCCCCTGATCCGTTGGACGACACTGGACATTTCACGGCCAAGGTCTCGGATTTTGCGGGCTTGCATGTGAAGGAAGCGGACAAACACATCATAAAATATTTGAAGGCCACAGATCGACTGGTAGTCGAATCCCAGCTACGCCACTCCTACCCCATGTGTCCTAGATCCGATACGCCACTTATCTACCGTGCAGTGCCTTCCTGGTTCATCCGGATTCCCGAGATCATTCCCGATATGCTAAAAAATATCGAAGGATCGCACTGGGTTCCATCTTTTGTTAAGGAGCGTCGATTTGCAAGTTGGATAGCAAATGCTCGAGACTGGAACGTCGGCAGAAATCGCTATTGGGGTACACCAATTCCTCTCTGGGTCAGCGACGATCTAGAGGAAAGGGTTTGCATCGGCAGCGTTGAAGAACTGCGAGAACTTAGCGGTTACCAAGGCGAGCTGCACGACATTCACAGAGACAAGGTCGACCACATCACTATTCCGAGCAAAAAGGGTAAAGGTCAGCTGAAAAGAGTGGATGAAGTATTCGATTGTTGGTTTGAATCGGGCAGCATGCCTTATGCCAGTCAACACTACCCTTTCGAGAACGTGGGGAAATTTCGAGACTCCTTTCCGGGCGACTTCATTGCTGAAGGCCTTGACCAGACAAGAGGTTGGTTTTACACACTTCTTGTCCTGGGGACACATCTGTTTGGACGTTCACCATTTCAGAATTGTGTCGTGAACGGAATTGTTCTGGCAGAAGACGGCAAAAAGATGTCCAAAAGACTAAAAAACTATCCGGACCCGTCCATTGTAATGGATAAGTATGGCTCTGATGCTCTCCGACTGTATCTGATCAATTCCCCAGTCGTCCGAGCTGAGCCTCTACGATTCAAGGAGTCTGGTGTGAAAGAAGTGGTGCAAAAAGTCCTTCTACCGCTCTGGAACAGTTACAAATTCTTCGAAGGTCAAGTTGCACTGCTTAAAAAGACAGAAGGTGTGGACTACATGTGGAACCCAGACATGGAATCAAGCAACGAGAATGTGATGGACCGCTGGATTTTGGCGAGTTGTCAAAGCCTTCTGGAATTCGTTAATACGGAAATGCGACGTAAGTAGCCTCACTATTCAACGAAGGGCATTCGCTAACATTCTGTCAGATTATCGACTTTACACGGTTGTGCCACGACTTCTTGAACTTATCGACAACACGACCAATTGGTACATACGATTCAATCGTCGACGACTTAAAGGAGAAAACGGTCTCCAAGACACACAGGACGCATTGAATGCTTTATTCGAGGTTCTCTACACTCTCTGCCGCTGTTTAGCCCCGTTCACACCATTCCTTTCGGACACCATCTACCTCAAGTTATTGGCCCACGTTCCAAAAAGTCTTCAGGCAGAGGATCCCCGCTGTGTTCATTTCCTTCCTTTCCCAGAGGTCAGAAAGGAACTTTTTAATTCCGAGGTCGAGAGAAGAGTTTCCAGGATGCAAAGAGTCATTGACTTGGGCCGAGTTTCGAGAGAAAGGAGAAGCATCGGTCTGAAAACGCCACTGAAGACTTTGGTTGTCATACATCATGATGCACAGTATTTAAGTGATGTGAAGTCACTGGAAAGGTACATCACAGAGGAGCTCAATGTTCGAGATCTCGTTCTTTCTAGCGACGAGGCAAGCTACGACGTTCAGCTGAGCGTGACGGCGGACTGGCCAGTACTTGGCAAGAAGTTGAGAAAAGACATGGCTCGTGTGAAGAAAGCTCTGCCCAGCCTAAACAGTGACCAAGTCCAGGAGTATCTAAAGACTGGGAAAATCCTTGTGGACGGCATCCCGCTAGAGGCAGGAGACTTGGTGGTGCGACGTGGACTGCGTGAGAATGCAACATCTAAAAGTTTAGAGATAAACTCGGATAACGATGTTCTCACGATCTTGGACTCGGATATCTATCCTGAGCTTGCTCAAGAAGGATTGGCCCGAGAAATCATCAATCGGGTTCAGAGATTGCGCAAAAAGGCAGGTCTCCAAGCGACGGACGATGTAAGGATGGAGTATCAGGTTCTGTCCGATCCAAATGACATAGGCTTAGTCCGAGCCTTGACTTCACAGTCCGGCATGTTTGAAAAAATCTTGCGGCGACCCCTTGAACCAGTTGATACAGGGAAAGAAAGGGGACAAATGATCGCAGAAGAAGTGCAGGAGGTGCAGCAAGCCACTTTCTTGCTTCAATTACTGAGCATATAGAAATTGTGTGACAATCGGACAGCACACTGTTGTCTGTTTATAATTGAGTAGATTCTTCAATAGTCACAAACTATCTATGCAATAAAAAAGAAGACATTATCTCTATTTCCTAAGAAACAATATATTGAATGGGTAAAGGATTTTCGCATCAAAGATACGGTACTACTTCATCTCTTGGACATCGATTTCTAGGTTTCCTCGTTAGCTTTGTTTATGATTCCGGATACCATTCAATCTATACAAGCTTACCAGGTAACAGTCCTTGAATCTCAAGAACTCTTTGGCACATTTTCCCTTTTCCACAGCATTATAATCTGATATTATGCACTTTCCGTAGCTCGCCGCCTAAAGACACCCAGCCAGGTTAACAGCGGACCAAGAACGCCCTGTTCTCAATAACGCAACTAACCTCAGAGGCGCATCTCGATGCTGCAACGGCAAGCTTGTGGACCTGGCGACTACTTCGTACTTCAGGCATGGATGATGATATTGATATAGAAGAAGGGCTGCAAGATGAGTCGTGTCTTTATTCAGTAATTTTATGGTGTAAATAAATTAGACTATGTAAGTAATCTTTTGGAACTGCGATCCAATGGTGGATAGAGAGGGCATTTTGGAGACTCACGGGCTTTCTTAAAATGTTATCTGAGGCTGAATGGACGTGCGGATTGTGAGTGCTTTCTTTCAAGGGAGTCCTTAATTATGCATGTTGTTTTATGATCTTGTGGGGCCGACGAGCATGAAGTTAGCTGCGCAGGTCCGACACAAGGACCAGCATGAATCACTGCAGCTGGAAGTATTTAGTATTTGTAACCTGCGTAAGCACGCTGTTTGCACTAGTGTAGACATTTGATCGAGTTGATTCCTGTTGTACTTGAGCAAAATAGCAGCGGCGGCATAACAAGGGAATTTCCCCTTTGGAATAATGCAGGGGCACTAGCATAGCTAAATCAGTCTGATGATATTAAATAACATAGGTGCTCTACTTAAGCTTACCATCCTTCTCAGTATCAATATATATCATATTAAATACTCATGCTTATCATAATTCAAAAGTAATATATGACTAAACAATGGGGATAGGTGTGTTGATTATAGCTTTCTTAATTTGATATTACTTTCTAAGTCAGTCCTGTGCTGTAAACTAACTGCAGATGAATAAGCTATCTTCTAGGATATTTTTGTAGCCTCAAGCCGAGTTATTCCGTTGGCATTATACTTCTGCCCTTCATACCTTGTGTTACGATCCTAACACTTTAGGATGTCCTCCACCGCCAGTGGAGAACCTCCTATAAAGAGGGGTCTTCCACGCATATAATATGTTTATAGCCTCTAAGCCAATTACTGAGCGATGATGAAGCTGGCTTGGCTTAATAATACAACCTATACTATCGAGAGAAATGAACGATAAGGACACACATGGAGGGTAGGGGACTCTATATAAAATAACTATTCAACAAATTCTTTAAACGTATGGGAAGGACAGCGGTATTTGGTAAGCCTATATGGTTACTGGTTGTTTTTAATAATTGAATAGAAGATGAAAAGAAGCCTGAAAGCCCCTTCAAACTACTAGTACCCTAATGTCACGTGCCGGAATGAGTCTTAAAGGGCCTCTTAACACCGCATCTGTCAGCTGACGGGTGCGGCAGACCTTTTGACCTAGTGGTTAAGAGCGTTGGGTCGTCAATATATTCCGTAACACCTAAGGCTTCAATATACTTGTAGGACACGCGAGGAGGTAGAAGGTGACAAATTCTCTTCTTATTTCTTACTGAAGCTTGTTGCCCTTATTATACTATTTAGCAAAGCACATAGGAGTGATAGATGTATAAAAACATTTAGAAACATCCATACATTGCATAATTAAAAATTTAATAGTTCAACTGCAGTCGGTTCGCAACAGAGGACAAACTTAAGGAAACTACTAAAACGACATTGGTGTTTCATATACTGTGTGAGTGGTGACGCGACCTGTGAGGTCAGGCGCGGAAGGGCCGGGACTAGCGCAGATAGGCGCAGGAGTGCAAGATCAGATGGGTATAAATAAGGGCATTTAGGCCCAGGTAGCTTAGAACACACATACATCGCATTATTTTGTTAAATTAAGAATAAGAATTCGGACTGGAATTGCAGTGATTGTTATGCGGAATTAAGAGGAACTTATATATAGAGAAGCTGTGTACGTGTTCCTAGTGACCATAACTATAATATAAGATTCTAAGCAATATAAAGGCGTAATAACTAGGATTAGGTAATGTATACTATTTAATTATAAGAGACTTAGAATAACTATAGGGAACTTATTGCCCTAGTATCTAAGACTATAATATAAGAAAACTACTATATTAGAAGCTATTTATAAGGGATAACCTCTTATTAATATCCTAATATCTTTAACTAATACTAAGGTTCTAATTAAAGATACTATTTAATTATTAGTATAAAGCATTAGATATATAACTCTTATTATCTTAGCATCCTAAATTATAAATATTAGAAGATTATTACATTTATAATACTAAAAAGGGAATAATACTGGTTGGGATTGCAATATTATAATATCTTTAACCAATAACGAGGTTCTAGTTAAAGATACTATTTAATTATATAAATCAGGACTAAGGACCAAAGAGACTTTCCCTTTTAGAGCCCTTCTTTTGCAGTCTGGGTTTTCCTATGCGGATGGGGGCTTCGTCGAACACCTATGAAGCTATTCCGTACTAAGGACCTCTCAACACAATACATACCCCCCTTGTTTCATAACAAATTAGTTTTTACATGAGGCATTGTAATGTATTTCCTATAGTAGTCGATAGTAAGGGTGTAGGTAGGCCGGCCCTAGAAATACATCTATTGTTACAGTCCCAACCGGGAACCTCCATCTTAGGGAGGCCCCCTACATCTATTGGGGGACATCCCTATAAAAGGGGGTTTCCCTAACTCGTAGGAGGAGAACAATCAACTTAATTATATATATTACTTTACTTTACTCTTATACTTAACTACCTATATAATTATATACTAGTGTATTCCTCTTCTCTTATAATAAAGTCTTAATAGGTTCTGTAGACTTTTACCTTTATAATAAAGTCTTAATAGGTTCTACAGACTTCCACCTTTTATAACGTATCTCGACGCACGCGCGGATACCCCCTAAGTTACGTGTCGACTGGAGCCGATAATACGGCGGCTTCAGCACGTAACATCTATAACCAAGGTGTTACGTGCTGAAGCCACCGTATTATAGGCCCCAGTGTTACGGTCTAGCGACGCAATGCTTGTATGCCATTGCGTCAAAAGGTCTCTACAACCTTAGTTAAGATTATAGTTAAATATAAGCTATTATAAGGCCTTAGCATATAATAAGTACTAAGGGCGCTTAATAATTTAGCAGTCCCTTTGCTATACTAGCCTAATTAGAAGGTTTATTAAGTCTTCTAATTAGTAGGGATCCTTCTAAGCATAGATTTTTCTAGTATTAGAGGATGGATTACACGCCCTACTACTAATACCTAGGTTTATAAAGTCTAGTATACTAGTATAATCTAATTCAGCCTAACATATCCTAGCTTATAGCTAGCTCTATAGAGACCCCTACTAGTTGTAAAAATAGGCATTATACAGTTAGTATTATGGACTGGCCTTAGATACGACTGTATATAAGCGTTAATAGTATTATTAAAAATTATAGAGAGAAGGGAAAGAGAAATATCCTCTCCTCCCTTCCCTATCTATCCTTAAATAGCTGTATCCTATCCTAATAGTATAATAGTAATCTTCCTTTACGTTACTACGCCTTCTTTTAGTACATCCTTTCCTCTTCCTTCTGCACAGTCCTTTTCCACCTCTTCTAGGTGACTGGGCGTAGTCCTAGTCCCTAACAGTTAGGACTTAAACTATTAGGCTGAAGACATATGTAATTGCTACCACCTATTACAGTCTAGCAATGCAATACTTATATGCTATTGCGTCAAAAGGTCTCTGCAACCTCGGTTAAGATTGCAGTTAAATACAAGCTATTATAAGGCCTCAGCACGTAACACCCAGTAGGCATATAGCTTTGGGGGATGTCGGCGTGTACGTCGACAAACGTTATAAAAGGAGGGTGTCTATAAGAGTCTTAAGACATGTTATAAATGTTATAAAAGGAGATTATTACACTAGTTTACAATAATAGGTGGTTAGGGATACGTAAGGATAATAATTGTTGATTGATGTCAAAGATGACATTTGTATACTGTTTGAGTCGTCGTGTTTCTGTTGTTGTAATCTCCATTAGGTGTAATAAGCATATATTACTTACATTATTAGTAACTCGCAATATCTATTAGCAGGCCATTGGTATAGAAAAAGAGAATTGTTGAAAGAATTCCGCTAATAGTATTTGTCCAAGGAAAGTGGGGTTCTACTTAAAACTGCCTAGAAGCAAATGCCGCTATGTCCTACTCATTTGCTAGAACATCCATGTCATCCATCCATGCATCATACCGCTGCATACAAATGCAAACGGCGACAGTCCCGATACCTTCCACCGTCACTTTGTTACCGAGGTTCAATTACGTTACCGGCTGTAAAAAGAATCATTCATCATGTCTGGAGCTGCTGTAAGGATAAGACTGTCACGACTTATGTCACACGAGCCCACCTCTTACTTTCTCGATAGGATCGTGAGGCAGTCTTTCCCACTCGGCAATCGTTGGGCATTATGAAAGCCAAGCTCAAGGGAGCCGAAATCGGCCACAGCTTGCTTAAGCGAAAGAGTGAAGCTCTAACAAAGTATGAAGCACTCAGTGTTTTTCTTTTTCGGCCGCAAGCATCGAGCTGACTGATTGAATCTTCTCAGACGCTTTCGAGGTACGGAGGGCCTCGACCTCCATCGTTGTGCTCTCACTGACTTTTGGAATCATTAGAGATAACCAGACGAATTGACGAGGCAAAGAGAAAGATGGGTCGTGTGATGCAAATAGCAGCATTCTCTTTGGCTGAGGTGACGTATGCGATCGGCGGTGATATCGGATATCAAGTTCAAGAAGCAGCCAAATCTGCGCGGTTCAGAATCCGAACAAAACAAGACAACGTATCAGGAGTCTTTCTCCCTGCGTTCGAATGCTACATGGCTGAAGGAAGCAACGACTTCAGCCTTACTGGGCTAGGGAAGGGAGGCCAACAGGTTCAACGCTGCCGAGAGACATACGCCCGAGCCGTGGAAGCTCTCGTCGAGTTGGCCAGTCTTCAAACTGCCTTTGTCATTCTGGACGAGGTTATCAAGGTTGTCAACAGGCGAGGTGAATATCTTGATTCCCACTTGAGCACAGAGACAGGTATTGCCTCAGACACGTGGTTAATGTCCATATAGTCAACGCGATCGAGCATGTGATTATCCCGCGGACCGAAAACACAATCAAATATATCAACTCCGAACTCGATGAACTCGATCGCGAAGAATTCTACAGACTGAAAAAGGTATGCTATAACGGAACACTCTCCCCATTCGTCTAGAATATAACTGACAATGAGCGGCCGACAACAGGTAGCGAATAAGAAGCAGCGTGATACCGCAGCCGCAGATGAGGAGATGAAGGCAAGGCAAGCAGAATCAGGCAAACATAGATCAGTGGCAAATGATGATGAAAAAGACACTCATTCGGGTGATATTCTTGCCGATGAGGAGGAACGTGATGTCATTTTTTAGGTCTGAGAGAATGGCCAAGTACTTTAACGCTTCGCACGGTTGTGTTCAATAAAGATATATTTATTTTTGATGACACTCGATAACCAGTCGTGATCAACAAGGCACTACTGTCGTTGGTACGAAACTTTGAGAAGACTTTCCCCAAGTTTCATACCTGACGTACTCTCTCTTGCTGCAATAGCGCCTTGCTCACCATCATACTCCACGAACGCTAGGCCTCGGCGACCGGGAACAAATCGTATTTCACGAAAGCCCTCGAATCTGCTGAAAATAGCACCTAGAGCATCGCCATCATAATCTTCGGGAATGTTTTGCAGGAAGAGGATCTTATTCGGTGGGAGGTATTCGTCTGGCACTACTTGGGAAGCCAAAGGTCCTGTTGGCTTAAGCCCAGTGGGCTTCGATAATTTGCTGAGTTTGCTGTTTGCCACTTGCCCGTGGCCTTTCTTAGATCGACGTTCGTTGTCGGCTGCTTCGGCAGCAAGGCGTTTTTCTAAGAAGGAGTCAGATTAGGGTGCATCTCATTAAGCTGAAATTTGGAATATTGACGAGTATATAAAAAAAGTATTTACCCTTTTCAGCAAGTCGGTTTTTTCTATAGAGTTCGAATTCTTCAGCGGATGAGTTTAATTCGACTGATTTGTCGCTTCTGGATTTTGCCAGCGATAGTCTCATCGGCTTCTCAAATAACTCGAATCCTTGTAGTTCATCGATAGCGGCTATGGCACTCTGGGGATTATCATAGACAATGAAAGCTTGGCCCTTGGCCTTCAGATTTTTTTTAGCGACAATATCTACAATGGTGCCGTACTCAGAGAAGAGTGTCTTGAGCATTTCGGATAAATGCAAGATCTTGACCCTCTCTTCCAGGTTCTGCACGTATACTCTGTAACTCAGTCAGCTTTTGTCCCATTCATTCAGCGTGTCGGAGTGCAATGACACGCACGTGCAAATCGGTGGACACGAAGCCATTGTTTTCTCTGCAGAAGAACAATCAGGTCGAAAAACCAGAGTTGTAAACAAGTCAATGGACAACGCGCATTCCCAAAATTCAATTCAACGTGAAGTGAAATATTGGTTACAGGAAGATTGTTGAATGCGAAGGTTCTTAGCGGGCTGCATAACGTTGACATACCTAATCGGCGCTCTCATCTTCCGTTTGTACCTATCTGCTTAGAGCCGATAAGCCTGCGTATATTATGTAAGGATTTGCATGCTCTTGGAAAAGAACAGTGAGCTGTATCATCTTAGATTAAGAAAAAATATATTACAGAGACGGCTTTTACTAGTATTATAAATGCATACAGTCTTAGTATAACCTACTGGGAAAATACTAACCTACTAAGTTAGGAAAAAAAACTTCGCAATCCCTCCTGCACCGCGGTAGCGACGCGGAATCGCCCCTAAAACGTTTAAAAACTATTATAAAAGAATTACTAGGCCTATTTACCCCTTTCTTTAATAGTATATTAAAGCTAGAGTATAGATATAGTAGATATAGAAATTCTAATAGATATTAATAGTAGCTATTATAGTAACTTTATCTAAAGCTACTATTACCCTCTTATTACTAAAGAAGGGTTTATCTTATTTATCTAAATTAAATCTATACTACTACTACTAAGTAATTAAATACTAGACTATTTAAAGCTAAAATATAAAGAAATAGCTAGAATAATATTAATATTAATATTAGAGAGTATATAGAATATTCTCCTCTAAGCTATTAATATAGTATTAATATATACCTAATATAAAAATATTATACCTACTACTATATATTAATAAATTAAATAAGTAGTTAAAAATATAGTTAGAAAGGCCTTTAAAAAAAAACATTATCCTAGCTTTAATCTAAGCTAGTATTATAGCTAGTAGCCCTTTAATAGCTTAACTAATAATATAGCCTACTATTATAGTAATACTATCCTAAATATACTATAAAATTATTATAAAAGGCACTACTATTATAAACCTTATTAAAAACTAAACCTCTATAGATATTATTATAGTAGTTAATAGAGCTATTAATATAAATATAGTAGTAGTAGTAAGGCAGCTTTATAGTAGTAATATAGTTATTACCTTTTAGAATATAATAAAGCCTTATTGTTACGTGCTGAAGCCGCCTGTTACGTGCTGAAGCCGCCTGTTACGTGCTGAAGCCGCCGTATTATCGGCTCCAGTCGACACGTAACTTAGGGGGTATCCGCGCGTGCGTTGAGATACGTCATAAAAGGTGGAAGTCTACAGAACCTATTAAGACTTTATTGTAAAAGAAGAGGATTACACTAGTGTATAATTGTATAGGCAGTTAAGTGTAAGAGTAAGGTAAAGTAATATATATAATTTAGTTGTTATTCCTCTCCTTCTATAAGTTGGGGAAACCCCCTTTTATAGGGATGTCCCCCACTGGATGTGGGGGGCCTCCCTAAAATGGAGGTTCCCGGTTGGGACTGTAACACCGCCGTATTATCGGCTCCAGTCGACACGTAACTTAGG
Source organism: Claviceps paspali (assembly GCA_013435705.1). NCBI lineage: Eukaryota > Fungi > Ascomycota > Sordariomycetes > Hypocreales > Clavicipitaceae > Claviceps > Claviceps paspali. Next base: position 392,419 of record JABAEC010000005.1, on the reverse strand, counting down.
GGGTATCCGCGCGTGCGTTAAGATATATTATAAAAGGTGGAAGTCTATAGAACCTGTTAAGACTTTATTATAAAAGAAGAGGAATATACTAGTGTATAATTATATAGGTAGTTAAGTATAAGAGTAAGGTAAAAGTAATCTATCTTATTAAGTTCTTCTCCTTCTATAAGTTAGGGAAACCCCCTTTTATAGAGATATCCCCTACTAGATATAAGGGGCCTTCCTAAAATAAAGGTTCTTAGTTAGAACTATAATAAGTCCCCCCTTTTATAGAAGAAGATAGCGTATCTTAAGCTAAAGGATATAAGAAAAGAAATCTATAAATAAGTATTCCTACTAAATATTCTAACTTCTACTATACTTCTTAATTCTATATTCCTATATTTTATTTATTATTATTCCCTAGCTATCTATAGTATTTCTATAAGTTATAATAAGCTAATATATACTATACCTAGATTATTATATATAATATAGTAGATATTATTTATTATACTCTAAACTATATCTTAATAAAGAAGGGCTATTTTAAAGACTTTCTATTATTAGGGATTCTATATAGTATTAATTATATAAAGGTTAAGGTTTTAGATAAGGATTTATATCTATTTTTAGTAGGTAGTAAGGTAAGAATTACTAATAAGGCTCTTTATAATTTTATAAACTATAGTATTATACCTATATTTATCTATATAGTATACTATTGTGTTGAGAGGTCCTTAGTACAGAATAGCTTTATAGGTGTTTAACGAAGCCCCCATCCGCATAGGAAAACCTAGACCGCGAAAGAAGGGCTCTAAAAGGGAAAGTCTCTTTAGTCCTTAGTCCTAATTCGTATAATCAAATAGTATCTTTAACTAGAACCTTATTATTGGTTAAAGATATTATAATATTACAATCCTAATTAGTATTATTCCCTTTTAGGTATTATAAATATAATAATCTTCTAATGTTTATAAATCAGGATGCTAGGGTAATAAGAGTTGTATATCTAATGCTTTATATTAATAATTAAATAGTATCTTTAACTAGAACCTTATTATTAGTTAAAGATATTGGGATATTAATAAGAGGTTGTCCCTTATAAATAGCTTCTAATACAGCTAGTAGTTTTCTTATATTATAGTCTTAGATACTAGGGTAATAAGTTCCCTATAGTTATTCTAAGTCTCTTATAATTAAATAGTATACATTACCTAATCCTAGTTATTATACCTTATATTGCTTAGATTCTTATATTATAGTTGTAGTTACTAGGAATGCATATATAGCTTCTCTATATATAAGTTCCTCTTAATTCTATATAATAATTATTATAATTCTAATCTAAATTCTTATTCTTAATTTATTAATAATGCTATATATATATATTCTAAGCTACCTAGGCCTAAATACCCTTATTTATACCTATCTAATCTTATACTTCTATACCTATCTATACTAGTCCTAGCCCTTCTATACCTAATCTTATAGGTTATATTACTATTTATATAACCCTTCTTAGGTATAGGGAAAAAAATTTTTATATATATTAACCTTATAATATAGCTAGTAAAGTAAAATAAAGGAAAGAAACTATTTAATTATAAGGCCCCCTTTAAAGTCCTAAGTTCTTTAATTTATATAAGACTCTAAAAGTCTTAGGAGTCCTTAGGACTTCTAACTCTAAGTCTTTAGAAAATACTCTTAGCACTACTCTTATACTCCTTCTTTCTACTCTTACTATATAATTAAAGCTTTACTTAGCCTATAAAAGTAGCTATAGCTCTCTTTTTATATACTCTTTCTTAATTTATTACTATAAGTCTAGGCTTATAATAGATAGTAATATAATAGATATATAAGTCTTTAAAATAGGGTTATATATTAGCTAAGAGTATTATAGAATATTAAGTTCTTAGAAGTAAGGGAGTAGCCTAATAGTTATTACTATTCTAGCTAGCCTAAGTTATTTATTTTATACTATACCTAATCTATTTACCTTTAGCTTCCTATAGTTATTATTCTAATACCTAGCTAACTCTTTATTAATTTATAAGGCCCTTAGCTAATCTACCCTATTCTTAAATTCTAGATAGCTTTTTATAATATTAGCCTTTTAGTTAATATATAGCTCTTCTATTAAACTAATAATTATAAGGGGTATTATAGGGCTATTTAGTGCTAAAGAGACTAATAATATATTAGATAGGTCCTTTTTTAGATTACTACCTTTTATAATTATTTTATTTAAGGCCTTAAGTTCTATAGGTAGTAAAGGTAGTAGTAGTAGTATATTTAAATCTATAAGAGTAGTAGCTACTAACTAAGGAAGATTAGACTTTACTATAACTAGGGCTTCTTATCTTCTTAGCCTTAGTATATAAGCTAGGGGAAGATTATTTAATCCTATAGAGGCCTCTCTAATTATACTTCTTATAATCCTTATAGGGGTTACTAGTAGTTCTCTTCTTTTAGTAGCCTAACTTATACTTATAGGCAGCATTAGTATAGTTATTATTTTTAGGGCCCCTATAGGTAATAGGATTCTTAGCTTCCTAGGGACCTTCTAATTACTAGTATTTACTATAGTAAATTAGCTTCTAGGGCAAGAGGGAGGCTTAGATTATAGGTTTATAATAGTAGCTACTAATTCTACTATTAGAATAGTATTATTAGCTAGTAGAGCTATACTATCCTTATCTATAAAAAAGATCCCTTTACTATTATAATCCTTAGGAGCTTAGAAATAGTACTAATTAGAATAATTCTTATTCTTCTAAATCTACTTTTATAGCTCTTTATTTAGAATCCTAAGCTTAACCCTATAGCTTATAGTTATAATAGCTAGGATCTTCTATAGATCTATAAGCTTATCTCTTTTAGAGAATATATACCTTAATAGTCTCTAATTATTTATTAGGTAGCTATTCTAGTACTTAAGCTTCTTTATACTTAATATCCCCCCCCTACTAGTATATATAGTCCTTTTTATAACTATTCTTATTAATATCTTAGCGCCTATAGAAGGCCTAATGTCTTAGAAGTATTAGTTTATACCTCTAGAGCCTAGTACTAGGCTAACTATAACTTTATTTACTATAAGGTTTTAAAGGATATATAGAACTATAGCTATTCTATTTAATCTACTATTATTAATATAGATCCTATTATAGAAGGTCTAATCCTTAAGGTATAGCTTAAATTTATTTAATATTAGGTCTCTTAGGGCTAACCTAATCTACTTATACTAAATCTTAATCTATTTTTGCCCTACTTTACAAATATTATTTATATCTTTTACTCTATACCCTACCTAGTAGTATAAAGTCTAAAGAAGGAATAAGGCTATAGTATAGCTATATTCCTAGCCTCCTTTTTATAGTTAGGTTAGTATATAGATTACTTTAAATCTATATAGGTAGTTAAAGAGCTATTAGATCTATTCCTAAGCTCTAACTATAGTAAGGAACCTATCTATCTTTAGAGCTGCCTATAAGTTAAAGTAGTATAACACCCCCCTTACCCTATTAAAAATAAATAAAGCCTAGTAATCTAGAAAGTAAATAAAGCTAGCTATTAGCCTCTTTTTTCCTATCTTATTATATAGGTCTTAAGGGTTATATTATATACTATAGATAATATTAATAATGCCCTCCTCTCTAATATAAAAAGCTTTCTTCCCTACTTTATCTATAAGGCTTTACTAGCTTATCTTAGCAGCTTAAATTAAGAACTTATAGTTATATATATAGATAACATTCTTAATACCTCTAGTAATAATTTTACCTATTAAGGTTAGCTGCTATTAATCTAGCTTTCTATCTTTAGTCTTTATATACCCTAAAGTTATTAGAAAGCTATATATATTATTTAAGTGGTTAACCTATTATAATTCTATTATTTATATATAGAACTAGATAGCTAAGTAGAAGCTTTTAATTATCTTAATACTCTAATATACCTTTAGGCCTAGGTTTAGCTAGTTATACTATTTATAGAATAAAAGGGGCTAACTATTATAGATAAGATTAAATAGCTTATTAACCTATTTAATCTTAGAAGGGCAAAAGAAGCTCCTAGTAATATTATATAAGAGGTTTGCTATATATTCTAAGGTATAAGGAATCCTATTAAAGTATAATACTTTCTTTTCCTTACTCTGCCTTCCTAGTAGGCTTATTACACTACTTATAATTAAAAGCTCTCTATATATTAAAAAAGGGGGAAGGAAAAGAAAGAAAGAGAAAGATAAGGAAGGGGGAAGTTAAGAGGGGTAGGTTTAGTATAATAAGATATAAAGCTTTAGAAAGGTAAAAATATAAAGCTAGCTTACTTATACTTAGTACTAAGAGCTAGTTATATCTTATAGATTCTATTTATAAGCTTTAATTATCTTAAAAGCTAAGGGATAGGGGGGGCCTTACTTTCCTATTATTAATTATATAATTAAACTATAAATTAGAGTACGCTTAACTATAATTTACAATTAGGTTGCTAAGGTTAAGACAATATACCCCTTTATTAGGTTCTGCAATTATATTCTACTATTTTTACAATAAATTTTATATAGCTTCCTATTATTTATATATCTTCTTTTTAGTAGGGCCTACCCCCTTTTTTATAGCTTTAATAACTTATACCTTATCTTAATAGGCTGCTTACAAACACTTTCTTCTACTAGACTCCTACTTCTATACTTTTCCTCTCTTTTCTTCTCTTTTCTCCTTCTCTTCTTAACCTCTTTATCTATTAATACCTTTATAAAGCTTCTAATTATAGTAATATCCTTTAGTAAGCCCTAGGATAAGCTTCTAAATACCTTTAAGGTTACTTTAATTAATCTAACTATAACTTTATTATCTATAATAGTCTTAACTTCTTAGGTAGGCTATACTACCCTTTTCCCTTTATCCTATTATTCTAATATAGTAAGATTTCCTTTCTTTAGTAAGCCTTTTTAATTATTTACTAACTATAGTTTACTTTATAGTTCTATTATATATTTATTTTCTAGGCTTATAGTAGGATTAATATAGGCTATTATAGTCTTTTAATATATACTAAAATTATATTTTAAGATATCTAAAAGAATCCCCCTTATAGCGCTAATAAGGCGCTCCTTAAGTATATAAGAACCTATAATATTTATTATAATTTCCTTAGTAAGAGCCTAAAGTCTATTTAATAGCTTATAACTTAGAGGGCTTAATCTACTCTAAAAAACCATATATTTATTCCTACTAAGCTAGCTTACCCTTAAGGCTAGCTTATTAGTGCTTTAGAGGCATATCCTAAGCGTTATAAGGCTCTTATTATTGCATTTTTTAGTAAGAAGAATAATAGCTTCTATTCCTATTATACCTAGTAATAGATAATAATAGTTATAGCTATCTAGGAATATATATACTTCCCTTTCTATAGCTATATATTATTATTTAGTATAGAGGGCAATACTTATACTAACTATATCTATTAAGCTTATAGTTTAAGTTATAAATAGTAGTATACTAAGGGGTATTAGGATTTTAAGAGTAGTAATAAGACCTAAGCTAGGTTTATAGCTTTTTATAGTAAAGTATAGATGCCTAAGACAGAGAGCTTTAGCTAGTATAAGAAGCTAAATAATAATACTCCTTATTTATTCTATAATAATCTACCTCCTTTTTCCTAGTTAATTATAGTAGTTAGGATTTCTTATGCTTTATATAGTAGCTAGGATGCTATAGGATTCTTCTTAGAGGGAAGTTACTTATTATTATATTTAGAATTAAGGAATAAGGCTATAAAAGGGCTATTAGGGTTTTATAGATACTAAAGTTAATTAAGTAGCTATACTAAGCGTAAGAACGTTTTCTAATCTATATATATATTATATAAAAAATCTAGGTAAGTAAATTATATTAGTGCCTAGATATTAGAGTTTATCTTCTATAAATCTAAAAATATAGAGTAAACTATTTAATCTCTTAAAATTAATTATAACTCCTAATACAAAACCTTATATATCTTTTAGTATTACCTTTATTAAAAAGTAATATATATTATAAAGAGGAGTTATACTCCTTTATCTCCTTTTTACTAAGATTACCTAAATATAAGGGTAGTCTTAGAAAGAAAGTAACTCTATTATTTAATCTACCTACTAGCAATTAAATAAGATATATAATACTATAAACTCTTTCTAGTATTCTACTAATAATCTAGATAGTTATACTTTAAGTAAGTATAGTAGAAACTATTACACTAATATTAGCGCCTCTCTAACTCCTTTTTCTATAGCTTCTCTACTATATATTATATCTATATTCTTATTAACTATTTAATCTAATATTTTATAAATAGAATTTATTAGGTATAAGTATTATAGGTCTTCTTTATATATTATACTTTTTAGTCTATTTAAAGGCAGTATATATAGCTATAGATTAGCTAATAATATCTACTATCCCTCTATATCCTTCTTAAACTTCTTAATATAATCTCTAGATATTATTTTATTAAAGATAACTCTATCTAGTGTATATAAATAGTATATACCTATTACTAGCGTCTAGCTATATATATAGAATAGCCTATTCTACCTTATTGCTAGCTTCTAATTAGATAATATATTAATTAATCTCTAAATATTATATACTAAGATAAGGTCCCCTAGTAGTAAAGCATTCTTCTAATAACTACTAGCTTAATTTCTATTTATATAAAGCACTAATAGCTTATAAAAGTTAAATACCCTTTCTTAGGTATACTATATATTATTATTCTATTATTAAAGCACCCTAATCCTTACTTTAAAGAGGTCTTATAAGTTAATAATATTATCCTAGTTAATTAATCTGTAAGTTAGAAATTCTACCTTAAAAGGTAGAATTAGGTTCTACCTATAGAGTAAGTAGAAAGCTAATTTTCTATATAAGGCTTATATTACTATCTAATTAGCTAGTAGGGCCTAATCTAGGTATTATAGCTACTTATTATTATACCCTCCTATTTTTATTAGTACTAAGGCTAGTAACTAATATCCTACCTTAACATAAGTATTTACTTTTAGGTTGTATCTAGAGGTTTAAATTCCTTTAATACTAATATCTACTAGAGTATCCTTAAGGTTCCCTTATATCTCTAGCCTACTATTAAAAACAATATATTTAAATATACTAAACTAGTATATTAGCCTCTTAAGAAACCTTTAGACTATTTTTATATTAGCTTATATAACTACTTTAGCCTTAATCTAATTAGTAAAGTTATAATAAGCCTCTAATAGGTACTTCTTTCTTTAATTAGATAGTAAATACTATATATTAATGTATATTTTGCTTATAGGGTTGCTAGGTATTAAGGGGGTGGAAGCTTCCTATGCTCTCTAAGGGGTGAAATTTTAGCAAATTTTATAGGTTATAAGCAATTTATAAACGTCCTCCTAGGCATTTTCCTACTAGTACTAGTCCCTAATTAAATAATATACTATATTATATTCCTTATAACTAAGCTCTTTATATATAGCCTTTATAATTAATGCCTTATTATTATTAGTATTAATTACTAATATTAGCGTTTTCCTATCCCCTTATAGTCTTCTCTAAAGCTAGTCCTTTTTAATAAAGAAATTCTTTACTCTAAGCTATAGGTTCCTATATTATTTAGCTAATAGGTCTAGTAGTCTCTTAAAAGTAAGTAAAAAGGTAATAATTATATACTACCTATTACTATATTTCTCTATAGGAAAAGCTAAGAAGGTTATTAGATTAAGCTAGAGGTTAATAAAGTCTTTAATATCCCCCTTTATTATTTAATTAGTAGTATCTAATTCTCCTACCCCTTTATATAATAAAGCATCTACTACTCTATTTTTCTCCCCTAGAATATAGTAAGCTATAAAGTTAAAAAGTATAATATAACTAATCTACCTAGTAATAAGAGCCTCTAGTATATTATTTACTACCCTATTAATCTAATATATAAGAACTTATAAATCTATCTCTAGTATAAAGGGAGTCCTATATAAATAGATATAAAGTTATCTAAAAGTATATATAATAGTATAATACTCCTACTTAGTAGTATTATACTTAAGCTCTAATTCCTACTAAGTCCTACTCTTAAACCTAACTAAATGTCTCTTATCTTTAATAACTTACTATAAAACTACTCTCTAGCTAATACTATTAGTATTAATAGTTAGAATAACCTCTCTATATCCTAGCTCTAAATTAAGTAATATTAGTATTAGTACTATAGTTATTAAAGCTTTAAGATTCTTTATTACCCTTTATTAATTACCTTCCTATTTCTATACTATATCTTTTTATAGAAGATTAACTAAAGGCTTTATAATCTATATATACTTATTAATCTAAAGGTAATAATAATTAGTAAGCCTAAGGAATAATCTAATCTCTATTTAGTCTTTATAGGTCTTTTAGTCTAGGATTTTTATAATCTTTACTTTAGTTAGTGCCTAGCTGTTTATCCTATATATATACCTAATGATTTCTACTAAGTCCTAGCAGAACTTTAATTTTATTACTAATATTAAGCATCTAGCAAGCTTAATATTAACTAACACTTTATTAATATTAATTAAATATTCTATAATATATCTATATATTCTAGATATAATCTCCTTCCTATTATATATAGTTATAGGCCCTTTAACTATAATATTATTAAGAAAGAGAGAGTAGACTATAGATATTAAATTAAATAAGATCCTTACTATAGTTCTATAAAATTATACTATAGAATTTATTACTCCTTAGGGAAGTCTATAGAGTTAAAGAAGCCTAATAGCTATAGAAATCATTATTATATCTTAGCTTTTCTTATTAAGTTCTACTTAATTATACCTAGAGAGTAGGTCTAAGAGGCTAAGTATTTTATATATACTAAAGTCTTTACTAAAGGCTTCTACTCTTTAAGAGATATATATATCCTATACTATTACCTTATTATACTTTATAGCTAATAGAATAAGCTATATTCCTTTATCTTTCTTAAGTACTAAAAAGTAGGGGTTTCTATATAATCTATAACTCTCTTCTAAGTGCCTATATTCTAGCTTCTTCTTTAGTAAGTTAATAAGCTTTTCTTAAAGTCTTAGTAGTATAGGGATAGACCTTACTTACTATATACTATAGTTAACTACCTTAATTACCTAAGGGGATAATATAAGGGGGTTAACTTTACTATATTCTAATAGATCCTATACTAAAGCTGCTTTATAATTGTAAATAATCTCCTTAAAAACACTTAATTCTATATTAGTTAAGTGCTTCTAAACTCTATTAACTATTTAATCTAAGCATTCTTTTATTAGATAAAACCCTTATAGATGCTTACTAAACCATCTAGTAATATATTTTTTATATACTCTAGAGGTATTAAGCTATCTTTTTACTTCTACCTATTTCTTTAATTTCTAAAAGGGGTCTCCCTTTAGGGTTATTCTATCTAAGAGAATATTATTCTAAGGTAGAATCTTTACTCCCTTTCTCTTATAAAGTATATAGATCTATAGATTAAATAGTTTTTAGCTTTTAGTAGCCTAAAGATTATTTAAAGTATATAATAGTTATATATAATATTTATAAGCAGCCTCTTTTAAGACTAACTTAGTAATTACTAATTCCTCTTACTTAGATATTAGCACTAGATTTTTATTATTAGCTAGTTCTACACCTAGCTCCTCCTAAGTTATATAATTCTTTAAGTTTTCTAAAATAGTGCTTATATTATCCTTACTTTAGTTACCCTTTCTTAATAGCCTAACTATATTATAGCTTAGTGCCCTAAATATAGCTATAGAAGCTATAAAGGGGTAATATTTAATAGTAGCCTTATTAATTAAATAGTTATTATACTTCTTTTACCTAATTAGTAGTTTATTATTATTCTAGAGGTCTATAGTATAGATATTTATAGCAGAGTTCTTTATTCTTATAATAAATTCCTACTATATTCCTTTAGCAACCTTTAACACAACTATAATATTATTAAAGCAGCACCTAATTATTATATTCCCTTCTCTATCTCTATATTTAAATATAGCCCTAGCTATCTAAATAAAAGGCATTCCTAAGATTAATTTTACTATAATAGTATTAGAAGAGATATAGAGGCAGATAGAGGTCTAAACATTCCCTAGGTAAAGTTTAGTGTATACTTCCCCTAATATCTTAATTACCCTATTAGTATAAGATGTTATACTAGTATTTATTATTATTAGATAGATCCTAAGGCTAGTAATCTTTATAAAGCTTTAGGCAATAATATTTCCTTATAAGCTACTATTAACTAAGGCAGATAGTAAGTTTCCCTTTAGGTTTTCTAAGTAGACTTATAGATAGGGCAACTCCTATAGGTAGCTTATAAGGGATTAAGGCTCTAGGGCTATAGAGTCTCTAGTAATAACGTTTAAGGCGTTAATATATAGTAACTTTTGTTTTTAATTAAAAGCTTTCTCTATATTCTATATCCTTTCCTATAATAGTTCTATAAGAGCTTAGTCTATATTATATAATTACATTAAGCCTAGCTCTATAGATTTAGTTAGTTTATAGGATTCCTTATCCTTAATTATATCTCTTATACTATAAATAGCATTAATTAAATAATCTTTATAGTTATTAGTTTATATCCTCTTCTATAGCCCTATAGGGTAAATACTAGAGCTTAGCCTATTCTTTATACTTAGATTAAAAAAGTATATTTAGTTAATTCCTTAAGAGTATATTTTACTCTCTTTAGAGACTACTATAGTAAGAGAAGGTATAAGGTAGTAGAGGTCTTTAATAGGCACTCTAATCTTCTTATTAAATATCTTATTATATAAAGTCCCTAATATCTATTTATAGATAGGGTCTGTTTTCTAATAGTTAGCTTTTATAGATTTATATAACTTATCCTTAATTTAAAGCTCCTCTTTTATTTTTCTTAGCTTTCCTTCTAAGTATACTAACTTTTAAGGTGTTTTAGTATCTACTAAATTAGTTACTACTAATATCTACTCTTTAGCAGCCCTCTTTAGTATATTAGAAGGAATTTCTAGTTAGAAGGCTATAACTACTATAACCCTATTTACTACTTTTAGCGCTTTTTACTGCTTTAGCTATAGCTTCTATATCTTAGGTTTTAATGCAGTAAACTTAATAACTTAGCGTTCCTTTAGTATTAGTTCTTAGTTACTTAGATTCCCTATAAAGGAGTCTCTAATAGCTTATAATTTATTAAATACCTTACTCTTAGGGAAGATAGAAGCCTAAAAGTAGATAGCTTATTATATTATACTTCCTATATTTATAAAAGCACTAAAGAATATTAGGGTAATTAGATGCCCCCTAACTAAGAGGATCTTTTTATTCTATATATAGTTATAAAAGCTACTAGCCTTATCTACCTTATAAACTTAGTAAGTAGAGAACCTATAGTAAGTATCTCTATAGTAGAAGCAGCTCTACTAAGTGCCTTAGAACATCCTAATATATCCCTAATTACTAGATCTTTAGTTATAACCCCTATTATAGATTAACCCTTAGTACTCCTATATTTACTACTAGCTATATAGTACTCTTCCTTACCTATTAATTAATTAGTCTTCTACTATCTCCTACTCTTATACTATATTAGTTATCTATAGTAATTAGTTAATTATAAGGTCCTATTTATACTTTTCCTCTAATTAGTATAATAGGTCTATATTACTTATACTCTATTTTATAATTAGTATATATATCTCCTTAAGCTAATAGATAAGGTTATTTATTTAATCTATATAATCTATACCTCTAGTAATCTCCTTATCTTTAATATTAGCTATAATTAGAATATACCCTTTATAGTAGGTAGGTGTATCTAAGTTATCTATAAAGTAAGTTTTCTAGGTCTTTACACTAGTATTAGCTTAATTTCCTTTTCTAACTATCTAATCCTTAAGCTATTTTATAAAGGGTGGTTTCCTAGGGACTAAATTCCTATTCTCTATCTTAAGTCTAACTTTTATATACTTATCTAGCTTCTTCTATAAATCTATATATAGAGTTATTAGGAAATTATCTCTACTAAGCCTTTTAGTATTAATAAATCTAGAGAGTATGCCCTATAGTAGTGCCCTAAAAATATAGTTTCTCTAAAAGGTTATACTCTTTTAGCCTTTTAGGTTAGCTTTTAATATTAAAGCTCTATAGTACTATAACTAAGTTTATATCTTAGCTATTCCCTAAGGTCTTTTAGTATTAAGGTTAATAAGGCTATTATATATAGACTTAATAAGGTTCTAGTTTATTACCTTAAATTACTATAGAATAATTATCTTAAATTCTAGCTATTTATAGGCTGCTCCTATAGATTAGATGTCCTTATAGAGCTCTTTATACATTAGGTATTTAAAGTGCTTAGTCTAACGCTCCTTATTAATTCTAAAAGCTGTTATTTTAAATTTAAAGTTAATAATATATTCTAAGATATTTATACTATTAAATAGAGAGTTAGCTAGTCTATAAGTTATAATATAATTACATCTCCTAGATTCCTTATTAAGCCCTTTTATTAGCATTTTAATATTATTCTTTATTATAATTAACATCTTTAGAGAAGCTTTAAGGTCCTTAGATAGGCCTTAAGTAACTTAATCTCCTTTAGGGCTTATAGTTAATTTATTATCTTTAAGATTAATACTTATTTTTAGTATTCTTAAAAGGCTGCTTTTCTATATTTGCTTTAGAGGTAATTCCTTTTTTACTTTTAGAGAGTTAAGTGTATCTAATATATAGATATAGTATTATATAATTAAATAATTAAGAGCTTAGAAGAGAGTGTATTTTATTCTCCTTATTATAGTAATTTATACTAATAAGTATTCTTTAAATATCTATAGACTAACTATACTTATTAGTAGGTAGCTTTTTATAAGTATAAAGAATAGTCTAATAATAGTAACCCCTATAAGAATCCTAGTGTTATCCCTAGTTATTAGTTAGTCTCCCTTATATAGAGTTAGCCTTAGCCTTACTAAGTTAGTATAGTACTACTATAGCGTTTTTCTCTTTCTAGCTAAATTTACTATATATTCTTTATTTATTAGGCTTTTAGTTTCCTAATTAATTAATCCTTTATTTTTAATTATTGTTTTATGCTTTCCTTTAGTAGAAAATTCTTTCTTAGCCCCTAGCATGCTAGAATCCCTTTTCTTTATTATATTATATTTTACTATACTAATTATTACACTAGTATATACTCTTTCTATAGGAGCGCTTTCTATAATTAAATAATCTATATTATATAAATCGTGTTTTTCCAATGCTTATTCTGTTTTTATAATGCCCTTTATTTAATTATTATTATCCTATTTTTTAGGTATATAAGGGGTCCCCTAGCTTTTTATACTAATAGTTCTTATTATAGTAGTAATAGTGCCTTTAAGTTAATAGATAATTAAATTAACTCCCTAGTAAAGCCCCTATTTATATTAAGAGGTTCTTAGTATAGAATAGCTTTATAGGTATTTAATAAAGCCCCTATCTATATAGGAAAACCTAGATTATAAAAGAAGGGCTCTAAAAGGGAAAGTCTCTTTAGTCCTTAGTTCTAATTTATATAATTAAATAGTATCTTTAACTAGAACCTTATTATTAGTTAAAGATATTATAATATTATAATTCTAACTAGTATTATTCCCTTTTAGGTATTATAGATATAACAATCTTCTAATGTTTATAAATTAGGATGCTAGGGCAATAAGAGTTGTGTGTCTAATGCTTTATATTAATAATTAAATAGTATCTTTAATTAGAACCTTATTATTAGTTAAAGATATTAGGATATTAATAAGAGGTTGTCCCTTATAAATAGCTTCTAATACAGCTAGTGGTTTTCTTATATTATAGTCTTAGATGCTAGGGTAATAAGTTCCCTATAGTTATTCTAAGTCTCTGTGATGGACTCGAGCTGATAGCTCGGGTCCTTAGGGAAGAGGAAAGGGAGAGGGTTGGGAGACTACTACTATAGAAGAGACACCCTACCGGCTACTCTTCGGAATAGTATAGAACGTGATGCGCCGACACTTAGGGCACGCTTAGGGCTGGGCTAGCGATCCCACAGACTACATATAGGAGACGAATGGGTTGCCAGAGGGGACAGTCTCTCTTCCTTTCCTCATGGTTAATAATAACTCTATGAACGCTAGATAGCAGTCGCTCTCTAGGCCAGTCCATAACAGTCTCTTATAATTAAATAGTATACATTACCTAATCCTAGTTATTACGCCTTGTATTACTTAGATTCTTATATTATAGTTACGGTTACTAGGAATACATACACAGCTTCTCTATATATAAGTTCCTCTTAATTCTACATAACAATTACTACAATTCTAGTCCGAATTCTCATTCTTAATTCATTAATAATGCCATACATGCGTGTTCTAAGCTACCTAGGCCTAAATGCCCTTATTTATACCTATCTGATCTTGCGCTTCTGCGCCTATCTGCGCTAGTCCCGGCCCTTCCGCGCCTGACCTCACAGGTCGCGTCACCACTCACACACTATATATTAGTTACTTATATTAAAGACTAAAGAAGTTATAGTATTAGTAATAGCTTAAAGATAGTTAGTAAGTTCTATAATTTTTATTAACTATTCTATATATATTTCTTATAAAGCTTATATCTACTATATCTAGCTAAGTATAAATATACTAATAGCTAAAAGAATTAGCTAATTATATATTAGCTATTTATCTAAATTCTTAATACTATTATTACTTTCTACTATTTTAATAAAGAATTTAAGTAGATACTTTACTTTAGTAGTAATAACTAAAAAAGGTATAAAGCTATTAAATACCTAAGTATTTTTAATACTATAAAGAATATAGCTTTAGAGATTCTAGAATTAGAAGAAAGTAAAGATATTATAGTAAAGATTATCTACTATCTATATAAAAGACTCTATATTTAATTCTATAGTATATTAGAAGAATTCTAATAAGGTTTTATTAATTATTAGGCCTTTATATTCTCTTACTTATTATTAAAGGTATTTATAGATTTAATAAAGCTATTAGAGTAGAAAGATATAATAGAAATTCCTTTTAATTATATATTTAGGCTAGGCTAATATATAAAGCTTATAAATAAAGAAAGGGAAGTTAGCTTTATAGTTAAAGAGTAGCTATCTTCTTTTATTCCTTACTCTCTACTAGAGATTACTATATTACTATAGGTATTTAAAGGTAGCTATACTTTAATTATAGATATTTTCCTTTATATAATACTTACTTTTATAATAGACTAAGTCTTTATAAAGGTAAGATATATTAGTAGTATATACTTTCTTGCCCTTTATATTACTATATTTAATTATTATAGCTATTAATACTATAAATTTATCTTATATATAAATAGATATAGTTATTAGTTTTTTATTAGAGAGGCTTATTATAAATAGAAGGTAGAAAAGAAAGGTAAGGTATATATAAATTCTAGTTTTAAAGTAGGTATAAAAGGAGGGGAGATCTATAGTAATAGAAAAGTAAATAAAAGGTAACTTCCTTATAAGTATTAACTTCTATAGATAATGTAAGATATTCTATCCTTTTAGGGTTTTATATACTTTTCTATTTATTTATAATATATAACTTTATAATTTGCTTAGTTATTTATAGATTATAGACTTCTGCCTATCTACTATAAAGAAAATATAGAAAGAGAAAGAGTGCCCTTTAGTAAGAAAAATAGAGTATCCCTATATAATAAGATCTAAAGACATTATTCTTATATAGTGCTTACTTCCTTATTTATAACATTGCAAATATTATCCCTTATGCCTTTAATTACATCTTTATTATAGAGAGCTACTTTAAACACCTTCTACTACTAAAGGGTGTGTACTATATTAATAGTATATATATTAAGATCTCTAATAAGGTCCTTTACTTATTCCTAATAGGTAGTAAAGCTAGTATAATTAATAATAGTTTTTATAAAGTTATTAATTTCTATATTATATATAGCAAAATTATTATAGTAGGCTAAATACTAGTTCTATATATTAAAAATAGTTGTGGTTATAGTACTAGTAAGTATCTAAAGGTAATTAGAGAGCTTTATAATTTTAGTAGATACCTTAGTATAGATATATAGTAGAGTTCTTAGTTAGTATAATTAGCTATATATAAAGGTACTATAGTTTAGAATAATTAGCTAGGAGTAACTTAGCTAGAATTCTACATCCTCTATATTCTTATTATATTCTACTAGGGTTATAATAAAGTTAAGTATCTAGTATCCTTAGTCTAAGTTAATAGTAGAGGTGTCTAGGTTATAGTAGGTATATATAGTTAAAAGGCTTTTAAGTATATACTTCTAGAGGTTATAGGATTAGAAGAATATATATATATTATAGAAAAGGTCCCTTATTATCTAGATAAGGCCTTCTATACTAAGTTCTATAGTATATAGCTAAAGTTCCTTTAGAAGAGTAATAAAGTACTTACTAGTATAACTACTTATTTATAGTTAGAGGATTCTATATAGGTAATATAGTTATTATAGTAGGAATATATATTAGAAACCTTTTTTAATTAGATTACTAATATAGAGGGATGAATAAAGCTTATAGACTAAGTAGAGGAAGGCTATATTATTTATATTAGAGATTTCTATCCCTTCCTCTCTATAAAAACTTCGCGATTCCTCCTGCACCGCGGTAGCGACGCGGAATCGCCTCTAAAACGCTTAAAAACTATTACAAAAGAATTACTAGGCCTATTTACCCTATCCTTTAATAGTATATTAAAGCTAGAGTATAGCTATAGTAGGTATAGGGATTCTAATAGATATTAATAGTAGCTACTATAATAGCCTTACCTAAAGCTACTATTACCCCCTTACTAATAAAGAAGGGTTTACCCTATCTATCTAAATTAAAACTATACTACTACTACTAAGCAGCTAAATACTAAACTATCTAAAGCTAGAATATAAAGAAATAGCTAGAATAATACTAATATTAATACTAGAGAGTATATAGAATATCCTTCTCTAAGCTATTAATATAGTATTAATATATATCTAATATAAATATATTATATCTACTATTATATATTAATAAATTAAATAAGTAGTTAAAAATATAATAAGAAAGGCTTTTAAGGAAAATATTACCTTAGCCTTAATTTAGGCTAGTATTATAGCTAGTAGCTTTTTAATAACTTAACTAATAATATAGCCTACTACTATAGTAATACTATTCTAAGTATACTATAAGATTATTATAAAAGGCACTATTATTATAAACCTTATTAAAAACTAAACCCCTATAGATATTATTATAGTAGTAAATAGAGCTACTAATATAGATATAATAGTAGTAGTAAGGTATCTCTATAGTAGTAATATAGTTATTACCTTCTAGAATATAGTAAAGCCTTATACTAAAGATATAGCCTAGGTTTATACTACCTTTAGGCTAAATACAACCCTAAACTAATAAATATTTAGTATAATTATAAAGGGTTTCCTTATCTATTACTTCTAAAACTAAGCTATAGATAATCTACTAAGAGATATAGTTATAGCTAATAGCTCTAAACTAATAAAGGTAGTAGTATAGAAATACTATAACTTTATTATATATTTACCTTTTATAATTAGTATTAATAGGATTAAAGTAGTAAACTAGCTATACTATACTAGTATTATATATAAAGCTAAAATCTTTAAAGTAGAACTATATAATAATATCCTCTACCTTTACTAATACTATAATTACTTTAAATTTAATTATATAGCTATCTACTATAAAGTACTATTATACTATAGCTAATATAGTATTAATAAGTATTATTGAAAATATGGCTTGGTATAGAGTGATTACTAGTAGAGGTAGTGAGGCTCTAGGAGTAATGCTTCTATAAGCAATTATCTTCAGCAGTGGAAAGGCAACGACTTCTAGTAATCTAGAATAGCAGCTTAGTATTCTTTATAGTAACGGACGATTTAGGGCAATAAGCAATTTAGGTGAGGAGAGAAATTCACTTCTACTTCCTTATATACCCTCTAACTATATTGTTGGATTAGGGCCGCTAGTGGGGGTTTATGTGTTACTTTTTAAATCCTATAAAATTCATTTGTATAGGAAAACAAAAAAATAGACTTACTACCACACAACGTAGGTGCAGATATGCAACCCATTTGGCCAGAGGTATATAAGGGGATCTAGGGTAGCTAAGAATACAACGCTGACCGCCTAGGGCAGAATTCTGCGGCAGAAAACGCAGCAGAAAACGCAGTAGAAAACGAGGTATAACTGCTGTTGTTGCTAAGGTTAAATATCAGCAATAACGCTGCTGGGTAGGCTGCAATTATAAGGGGCTTAAAAATAACACCTTTATAGTGATTATTTTAATACTCCCTCTAAAAAGGACTTAGATATAAAAATATAAGTGCTTTTTCCTCTTCCTTATAATCCTAGCTCTTTAATAGATATCTAGGATAAGGGACTAAAAAACACATAGAAATAACTAGATATAAAAATATATAATAAGAAACTAAAAAGAACTTTTCTAAAACAATCCTAATTTCCTAAACATTTAGAAAACAATTATATAACTAAAAGAGGGCCCTAATCCCTAGCAATTCTTAGTATTCTAAGCAGTGTTTTTATAATTTTATCGGTTTTAAATTGTTTTATTGTTTTTGTTGGTTTTGAAATGTTTTTGTTGTGTTTTTAATGGTAGGGTGATTTATAGAAGCTTACTATTGTTTATAGGGGCTTTAATAGGCCTATAAGCTCTATAAATTAGCTAAATTTAGAGGCAGGGAGGGGCTTTATAAGCCTATTAGCAGGCATATTATTAGTATTAATATAGGTGACTTTTATAAGCCCTTTTATAACTTTTTCCCTAGTATAGTTAAATTTTAATAGGGTGTGCTTTATTTAGTTATAAAGTGCTAGATCTAGTGCTAAATTTATAGCACTAGTACTATTATAAAAAAGGGGTATAGGTGGATTTATTCTGATTTTTAATTTGTTAAATAGGTTGTAAATCTACTCTAATTCCCAGATAGTCTTATAAAGGGTATTAGATTCTGCCTCTATAGTTAATAGGGTAATAGTGCTAGCTTTCTTTAATTTCTAGCTAATAGGGGCACTAGCTAGCTTATAAAGATAAGTATAGATAGACTTAGATAATATTATATCCCCTGTAAAATCACTATTACAAAATCTAACTAATATTATTGCAATTTTAGTACCCTTTTCCTTAGAAGAAGGGCCTCTATAGGTTATAGAGTAATTCCTTATGCCTATAAGATATCTAAGTAGATATTTAGAAGCATTTAAATGCTCTATATAGGGCTTAGTAAGGGCTGTAGAAAGCTACTAAACTATAAAAGCTATATTAGGCCTAGTAAGCAACATTAGGTACATAAGGGTCCCTATTATGCTCTAATATATCTTGATTTCTAAAGATATAAGAACCCTAGAAGGGGGTTGCTTTATAATTCTAGGTTGGATTAGAATTTGGGTTGCTTTAGCATTTATTATACTAAATTTCTCTAGGGCCTTAGAGATATATTAACTTTAATAAAGGGTAAGAACCCTTTTCTTTCTATCTCTTTAAATTTAAACCCCTAGGAAGAATTCAGCTAGCCCTCTATCTTCTATAGGGTATGCCTTATAAAGGGCCCTTTTTAATCTAGTAATATATCTAATATTAGGCCCTATAAGAAGATAGTTATCTATATATATAATAATATAAGTAGATAAAGTTAGATTAAAGAAAATTATAGGATCTGATATTATAGGGGAAAATCCCTAATTTTGTAATAGAGCTTTTAGAGTCTATTGCTATTCTCTAGGGCTCTGTTTTAGCCTATAAAGTAATTTAAGTAATATAATTACTTGTTTTTTCCCTGCTTTATAACTATACTTATTTAGGAAGCTAAGTAGGTTATTTTTACTATTACTAATAGAAGCAGTTATTTTTTCAGCAAATTCTATAAAACCCTCTAGGATTTCTATATAAATAGTTTCTTTTAGAGAGCTATTTAGGAATGCCCCTATAAAATTAGTCTACTCTATTTCCTAATTCTTATAAGTAGCAATAGCTACTAATATTTACTAACTAAGGGGTATGCTAGTAGTAGCATAGGTTTCTAAATAGTCTAGGCCTTCTATCTATATAAAACCTTTAGCAATAAGATAGGCCTTATATTTTATAGGATTATTTTCTTTATCCTTTTTAAGCTTATAAATAAGCCTATTTTTTAGGATCCTTTAGCTCTTAGGAACTTAGTCTATCCCTATAAATTTGAAGGTCCTAGCAGCTAGAAGCTGCTAAAACTTACTATACGTTGCTTCTAACTAACTAGCCTTATTAGGGCTTTATATAGCTTATTTAAAGGTCTTAGGGGTAAAATCCCCCTTTTTTATAATTCTTTCCTATGCCTTATAATATAGATTTCTTATAAAGGAAGTAATATCTATATTATTGTCTAAATCCATAGAATCACTAGCAGGAATACTAGGATTATCACTAGTAGGAATACTAGGATTTTTACTAGTATTAGGAATACTAGAATTAGGATCCTTAGTTATAGGGTCTTTCTAACTAGAAAGGGGGGCTATAATATAAGGGCTGCTTTAGGGAGATTCTAGGGAATTCCCTAAGGAATTATCTAGAAAGTCAGGGCCTTGCTAAGGCTAACCAAAATCATTAGTAAGGTTATTTCCTCCCTCTTCTAGATTATTCCTAGGAATAGATATAAAAGAGGTTATATCTTCTAGGATTTTTATAAAGCTAGTCTTTATAACTACTCTTCTAGAAGGAATATAAATAAGATAGGTTTTAGAACCTAAATTAGCCAATAGAACCCCTGGTTGGGTTCTAGGTGCTAATTTTTGCAGCTTAGACCTCTACTCATAAGGTATAAGGACCTTGCAGTAGGCGCCTATTGCCTTTATATTCAAAAAATCAGAAACAAAGGGCTTATTATTAGGCTCTAAGTCAGCTAGAAATAGCTGCTTAGAGGAGAATTCCTTAGTAGAATTTATAGAGCAATTTATAATATCTACTAGGGAAGGAAGAATATAAGACTAAAGGAATAAGGGAATTCTAGCACCTATAATAGTGGCCCTAAGATGGTCTAGAATAACCCTTATAGCACGCTCTATAAGCCTATTTTGCTTATAAATATAGGGGCAAGAGGTGCTAAAGCAAATTCCCTTAGAAGCTAGCTAATTTTGCAATCTATTATTAATTTCTATACTATTATTAAAATATAGATGCCTAGGGTAATGAGCTTTTTATGCAAAAGGAGGATTTCTTCTGCACCGCGGTAGCGACGCGAAATCAACTCAAAACCGTTCAAAAAACATTACAAAAGAATCGCCGTGCCTATTTACCCTAGATTCTAATGGCGCATTAGAGCCGAAGCGTAGGCGCTATAGGCGCGGCAATACTAATAGATATTAATAGTAGCTATTATAGAGGGCTTGCCTAAAGCTGCCACTACCCCCTTATAGGACGTAGAGGCTTTATAATAGCACTTTAAACCATACCTACACTACTACTAATAAGTTTGCAGCTACTAGATTATTATAAACTTAAATACAAAGAATTAGCTAGTATAGTACCGGCTTTACTACTAGAGAGTGTATAGAATATTATCCTCTATATAGCTAACGCAGCAGCAATACGCACCTAACGCAAAACCCTTACCCCCTTAGCACCCTCCCCCCTAATAAATATATATACTATAACTAAGTAACTTAAGACTATAGTAGAAAATACTATTAAAAAGGTATTTAATAGCACTATACTAGCCCTAAGCTAGGCTAATATTATAGCTAGTAGCTAAGCAGCTACCCCCCCTACTCTTACTTATATTACTACTATTATAGTACTACCTTATATCTACTATAAGACTACTATTAGAGGCTTAACTATTATAGAATATACTAAAACCTACTCCCTAGAAGAGATAGTTATAGCTATAAATAAAGCTATAGAAACTAGTACTACTATAGTAGTAAGGCGCCTCTATAGTAGTAATATTATTATTACTTTCTATAATACTACTAAACTATATACTAAAGATATAACCTAGGTCTACACTATATTTAGATTAAATGTAATACTTAACCGCTAAATATTTAGTATTATTATTAAGGGATTCTCTATATACTACTTATAAAACTAAGCTAGTAAAGATATCCTAAAAGACCTTATTACTATAAATAGACCTAGCCCTATAAGGGTTATAGTGTAGAAGTAATATAATACTATAATCTATATACTACTTATTATAGGAATTAATAGAGTTAAGGCAGCTAACTGCCTCTACTATACTAGTATTATATATAAAGCTAAGATCTTTAAAGCTAAACCCTATAATAATATACTCTACCTATACTAATACTATAATTACTTTAAGTTTAGCTATATCTCTACTAAATACAACACACTACTATACTATAGCTAATGTAGTGCTGGTTGCTATACTAATAGAGAGAATTTATACCCTATATTATTAGGCGTAACATAGGAATGCTGTGTTAACTATATAGGTTTACATCTAGTATAGTCCTATTTATGTAATATAGCTAATAAGCAATAGAACCGCGCCTATGCAGCGTACCTAATGTATTCCCTAGCCTTTGCTAAATCTAACACTACTAATAAAGGATAGACTAAAGTCTAAAGCTATAATAGATACTATAAGGTAAGCAATCTACTCTTAAGGGAGGCCTTATTATATAAATATATTAGCTAACTATATATTAGACGCCCTAAACTAAGCACTACTAATACTCTCTATACTCTAGGTGCTATAGTAGTATACCTTAGTACACTACCTATACCTATAGTAGGATTAAATAAGCTAACTATAACCTAATATATAATATAATTAGTATATAATAGAAATTATATACTAGAATACACAGAAGAAAACCTACCTTATATACCTAGCGCTATAATACTAACCTAGAACTAATATAATAGTAATCTAAGAACTAGGGATAATTAATAGCTATCTACTAAACCCTAGCCTAGGGCATTTCTACCTAGCTACCTAGGGCAGCTGCACTACTATATATATTAACTACTAACTTAGCACTAACACATAGTTAATATATAGTAGTATAGACTAGTGCTTAATTATAGTAGTAGGCATAGAAATATACTTAATCTACTCCCCTAATTACAAACCTAATTAGACAACTCCCCTAACTAAATTTATTATAGCACTACTATAGACCTAAAGCGTCTTTATTAGAGATTTTAACTAATATTACCCCCTTTAGAACTACTTTAGTAGAATATTAGTAGATAGTAATACTCTTCTAGTAATAGTAGAGTAGTAGTAACTTAGCTTTACTATACTATAGGGTAAAGTTATATAGTACTTATATAGTAAGTGTAGTAGTACTATTAACCACACCTAGGCTACCTAGGATACCTAGATTAAATACCTAGGTAGACTATATCTAGCTAAATCTAACTATATCCTATAGCTTATCTATATTAGCACCTCTAGGAATACTAACCACACACCTATTAATACGTTTAAATAGTTATATATATAAATAGATATAGTAACTATAGAAGCAGCAGCCTAGTTCTACTATAATACTAAGGATACACTACTTAATACGCCTAAGGTAATTAAAGATTAGGTAGTCTAGATTATAATAGAACTTTATGCTATTACTAAAACTATAGTACTACACAGCCCCTAAAGCAGCCCTAGACCTAATCCCTAGTAGAACTACTAAGTAAAGTAAGCTACCTAGGATGCCTAATATATACTATAAAGATAGTATACTTACTATACTAATAATAATTAGCAATTTACTACTAAGGTAGTATAGACCTAAACCTAAGTTATTAATAAAGAACGCTATAGCTTATAGAGAGTGGTAGTATAAGCCGCTACTACTTATAGGGGTAACCTATAGAAACTAGAATAATAGGCGTAGCTCTATAGCAGCCTTCTACTAAAGTAGATTTGCCTTCCTAATCTCTACTAAGGTAATAGCCCCTTTACCTAAGTAGCTACTACTTATATAGAGAAAGCCACCTTCCTTACTATATACTTCTTCCCTTACTTAAAGGTATACCTTAATAACATTCTAGATAACCACAACTACTAACTTAATACTACAGCATTTCTATATAAAGATTACTTTAATACTAATAAAATATATAGGATTATTAAGGGTTTTATAAGCTAGAAAGCACCTAGTTCTAATAAGCTACTAGTAGGCTTTCTTAAAGTATATAGTTAGCCTTTAGCCTATACCCTTACCTACCTTTTAAATATATACTACTAGGTTAGCTACTACCTAGCACTATACTAGATAGCTAAAGTTATAGTACTATATAAACCTAGCAAAACTCTAGAGTAATAATAGTATATAGAAGCTTAGCGCCTAATCTTACTCCTTAGTATTATTAGTAAAGTCCTTAAAGTAGTAGTAATAGCATAGCTTACCTATACTACTAAGGAGGGGGGAGCCCTCCCTAACCTCTAAATAGGAAACTAGGCAAACCACTCTATAGAAGTTACTATTAGCATTCTTATAGAGGCTGTAAGGGCAGCCTAGTATTACAGCAGCACTATATTACTCCTATAACTAGATATTTCCGCTATATTTAACACTATCTACCACTACTAGCTAATATATATATTAATAGCTATAGGGATACCTATATAGATAGTAGTATAGACCTATGCCTTTACTACTAATAGAATAGTATAAATTTTTTTTAATAGTAAAACAATTAGTATCCTACCTATACCTATAGGGGTACTATAGGGGTCCCCTATCTTACCTATTCTCTTTCTCCTATATATTATACTACTATACACTAAACTATAGAATATATAATCTACATTAGTACTAGGCTTCTTAGACAATACTAACCTCCTTACATATAGCTATACGCTAGATATTATGCATTAGTAACTTAAGTCTGCGTAGAATATTTACTAATAATAATCCTAAGAGGTAGGCCTTGTATTTAACCTAGTAAAGAGTAAGCTTATGTACTTTACCTACTACTATATAGTAATTACAATACCTATCCGCCTTAGCTTTACAATAGTATAACCTATCTAGAAATCCTGCTTCCTAGGGGTATAGATATATTACAAACTTATATAGAAGACCTACTAACTTAAGGTTAAAAAAAAGCTGCTATAGTAGCAACTTATACTTATAGCGCTTTTAGCCTTAATATAGGGTTGCTCTATATATAATATAAGACTACTATATATATAAGTTATTTAGAGCACTATTACTTATAGTATAGGATTATACTATACCCCTACCCCCCTTAATAGAAAAGTAAAAGGGATTGCCTATATCTTTATTACTAAGTAAAATAAATACCTATATATAGTAATTAGTGCCTTTAAGGCTATACTATAGACCCTACTTAAAACTAAAGTAGTAGTAGCCCTACTTAATCTATTTCTTAACTTAATCTCCCTTAGGTTTTATAATTATATTAAAAGCAATAGTATAGTAGATAGAATATAAAACGCTTACGCTATAGTTATAAACTACCTCTATTATTACTAGATCTAGCGGAGAGGCTGCCTATCTACTAACTAAGCTAAGTATATGCTGCTAGTGTCTTATCTATATACTAATCCCTATAAACCCTTACTAATAAAAGCCCTTACCCTAGAATAGAAAGATAGATAGCACTATAAGTATACTACTGTAAATACATATAGAGGCTAGCCCTACCCTACTATAGCTAAATATAAGCTATCTTTTAACTCTACTACTAAATTTATTAAGCTACACTAAGGCCTTACTAAGTATAAATTAATAGTCCTTATCTAGATATATATAGAAAAAATAGGGCTAAATGCATTTCTTTACTACTACTACATCCTTAATGTAGACTTATTAGTTTACTACTACTAAAGAGATAATAAAGATTACTACTATATCCTTCTAAATTACAATAAATATAATAATATATGCCTAATTAATACTAGACTACATCTAATGCAGAACCACTATAAAGTCTGCTTAACTACTAATGCTAACGCCCTAGCTATAGCTATTATAAAATAGATTATCTATATAGGCTGTCTCCTCTAGTTCTACCTTATACTTTACCTATAATAATAATAGGCAGTAGACTAGGTATACACTAGCATTAGGTTATTATTATAATATTATAGGCAAAACTTAATAGTAAGTATAGATTAAAATTTAATTTAAAACACCTAGCGTAAAACCCTACTACAACTACTATATTCTTATTATTTAACTACCTTATCTACATTCTCCCCCTCTCCCTCCCTTACCTTACCTACTACTACCCCTATTCTACCTACTATTACCCCTACTACTATATTAGAAGAAGCTACCCCTAACTTACTATACTAAAGCTACTTTATAGCTAGCTAAAGGTTGTAGATATCCTAGTATATCTTATAGAAATTATTAATCCTATCTGCTATATACTACACCTAATGCAGCAACTTATCTTTAAATGCTATACTAGTGCTAGTATAGGGCCCTATAGCTCTTACTCCTTACTTACATTGCCTAATAAGTTGTTTTACCTTATACTATATAGCATTATAAACACCTAACTACTTAAAAAGTTAGCTCTACGCTAGTACTATAATAGGCTTACACTAGACTTACATTAACTTTATTACCTAAGGCATATATATCCTATAGATTTATTATCCTTTTAACCTAGTTGTAGTAATATAATAATTTATGTAACTATAATACTAATTAGCAACTAATACTATACTATAGATAAACTAAACTTACTAGTATATAGGTCTTTTTCTGCTTTATATAAGTAAAGCACACCTAACTAGTCCCTATTAGAGTTAGCATTAGCATATAGCTAGCATAATATTAATATACTTACTGTATATATTATAATACTGTTTTTATATATTACGCCCCTAGGTAAAATAAGGCAAATATAGCTATAGCTAAAAGCTAGTAGGCTAGAAATAGATTAGTAATAGACCTAATATAGAGATAATAAGGAGACTTACCCCTTATATAATAAGGGGGTTAGAAGGTATAATAATAAGTTTCCTTTTTCTATACTATATATTAGTATAATATAATACTATAGTAGCACTACTATAGCTATAAAATACACTATACTTACTAAAGTTAATACTATTAGGAGGATTAAAGGAAAGAGAAAAGGAAAGAGGTCTAAAACCTAGAGGAAAGTCTTCTATATAGATACCTAGCCTTAAGGGTTACGTAACTTATTATATAATAGCACTAACTATTAGATAGGTATTAGATAGCTGCTAGCTATTAGCTAGCTATAGCTGCTCCCTACTGCCTATAGGTACCCTATAGATTATAGCCTAATCCTAATGCCTTTCTAACTTAGCACTAATCCTATTCCCCTAAAAAACATACTCTCTAGCAGAGCTGATTACCATCTAGCTAGCTGCGCAACTATCTCCACATAATAGGCACCAGCTCGGAGTCACCCCGGCTCTACGGCGGCAAAACCACGGTAGTATATAGGTTTTCCTCCCTACACTAGGGTTTTTCCTGTATAATTAAGAAGATGAGGTTCTAGGATATAGAGCTTAGATAGCCCTATCTAGAGTAACAATAATAATAATAATAATAATAGATGCCTAGGGTAGGAGAGATATTAATTCTTTAATTACTTAAAGAATCCCCTTATTATATTATAAAGAGTAGGGCCCTCTTTATTTATAAGTAAAAAGCACTACTTATACTAGGATTTATAGTCTATAAGAAAAAGCACTATATCTTTCTTATTTTATAGTATAGGGCTAATTTTTATAGTATCTCCCTCTATAATATCTAATACTCTAGAGGGGTTAGAAATAGGTTTTTTGCTAGGCCTCCTAATAGCCTTTGCCTAACTATAGGGTAAGCAGTAAAAATCCTTATCCTTAATAGAATTAAAATTAGAAATTCCCTTAATTATAGAAGCTAACTTCTTTAATAAAGGAAGACCTATATACCCTAATCTAACATGCTAAATTAGGGCCTAATACAGTAATTTCTAATAATTAGAGAGATTTTTATAGGGGGTTTTAGTAACCTGAGGGCCTATTTCTTAGGGCTCCCTCTGTTGCTAGGCCTCTTAAGGAACACAGGCCTTATTAGGGGGGCTTTGACGGCCACTATTAGCACCCAGGACATTAGGGTCTAGACCTTTTAAGCCCCTAGTAGGTGCCCAGCTAGGGGCCCCTTCGTCAGTAGAAATAGGGGCTAAGTCCCCTGTAAAATCCTCTGTAATTTCATCAATTACTTAATATCTATTGGAATTAGGAAATTCACCCTAAGGAATATAGGAATATTCCTTAGGGTTAGCGCAAAGCTTTGGAATTTACACTTCTATAGGGTAGGAAGCC
This sequence comes from Claviceps paspali, assembly GCA_013435705.1. Classification (NCBI taxonomy): domain Eukaryota; kingdom Fungi; phylum Ascomycota; class Sordariomycetes; order Hypocreales; family Clavicipitaceae; genus Claviceps; species Claviceps paspali. Next base: position 364,025 of record JABAEC010000005.1, on the reverse strand, counting down.
CCTATAGGACCTAGATTATCTCTAGGGTAGGTTTCTAAACCTATAGGGTAAGCTAAAAGGCTTAGAGGGGAAGAGAGGAAAAGGGTAGATTCCTCTATAGAGGGGTGATTTGCCTCTGTAGAATTGGAAGAAAGGGATCTCTGTATAGGGGGGTGATTTTCCCCTATAGGGCAGGTAGGTCCTAGTATAGGGTATTTTCTTTCTACTATAGGATAGGATATATATGCCTAGTAGCTATTTTCATTCTTATAAAGAAGGGGGGTTTTCTTGCCCTTAATATATAAGAAAAAACCATGCTTTTTTAGGTTTAGAAGCCTATAGTAAGAATTATTAGGTAATTGTAATTTATTACCTTCTAGGGTGCCGCCAGTGTTATAATACGCTAGGCCACTAATTAGATTAGTGTCTATACTAGGAAAATATAGGGCATTTTTCAGTACTAGAGGCCTAAATTTAGTGGGATTTAGGCCTACTAGGACTTTAAATACAGCAGTTCCTACCCCTTTTGTATAAATAGGGCCTCCTATAGTAGTAATAGGGCTTCTTTCTTTATGTTTTAGGGCCCTAAAGGTCCTAAAGAATGCCTTATTATTAATTAGATAACACGTAGAGCCTATATTATATAATAGGGAGTCTTTTAGGTTAGAGGGCTCTTAAGCCTTATAACTAAAAGTAGGTCTAGTAACTAAGGATTTGTTACTATTAGTTATAGAGGTTGAAGAATTACTACTATAACCGCTGCTAGAAGAAGACTCTTCTTCTAATAGTGAATTAGAATCAGGGTCTTCTCCCTCTATATTTCCGGTTGCTAGGCTATAGTAGCTAATAGTAAAAGAGGCTTCTTGCTTCTTAATATCCTAATTTTTATTGCTAGGGTTCTTTTTCTTCTTATTTACTAATTTAGTCTTAGAATTTACACTAGAATTAGTGCTAGAATTCGAATTCTTAGTAAAGGATTTACTATTCTTTCTATTCTTATAATTCTTAGACTCCCCCTAAGAATTAGAAGGAGGGGGCTTAGAAGAGGAATTAGAAGCTTTATAACTAAGAGCCTTAGATATAGAGGAGCTTTTATCCTTTTGTTCTTCTAATAAATCAGCTATAAGGAATTGCAAATTTAGATAACTAACTAGAAGACCTTAGGCTCTAGAGGATCTAATAGAAAATCGTTGCCTCTCAGCCTACTAAGGAAAGGTCTGTTTTAAAGCAGCAATATAAACGTTTACTTAATTAATATTACTAATTATAACATTATATAGTAATAACCTAGCAATTAGGTTATTAAATTCTACATTAAAGTCTTCTAAAGTGCCCTTAAAAGAAGAGAAATTTAAAGCATAAAATTTAGAGTATAAATTCCCTCTTTGTATCTTAGAACTCTATAAATATTGCCTTATAAGGATTTTATAGGCTTTAATAGGTGATTTTTACTAATAAATTACAGCTTAAGGTCCCTCTTAGCAGCTATCTCTTATAATTATAAGTACTACAGCCTACTAAGAATTAGGAAGATTATAGGCAATTTTAGGATTATCTATAAAATCAGGTATTCTAAAAGCTCTAAATTATATAGATAAAGCCTACTTCTATTAGTTAAAATTCTTAGGCCCCCTTAATTTTATATTATTAGGGATATTATACACCTTCTTATTTAATTCCTTAGCAGTAGTTCTATTAAAAGCTTCCTGCAAAGGGTTAGAATTAAAAGGGCTAGTAGATTAAGAAGAAGCCTATATATTTTCTTCTATAGGCTTATTTTCACATTATTGGTTACCTAGTAACCCTACTATCTAACCTAAAAGGTCTTTAAGTTGATTCTAAAGTGCTTTATGCTTAGCATTATTTATGTTAACAAAAGTAGCTAGATCCTTATTCTGTTTAGCAATCTGCTTAGAAATCAACTCTAAGTGGGTTTTTATAGGTAAATTATCCTCTTGCATTTCTTAAGGATAATTCTTAAGGCCTCGTTAATGTCTAGCCATTTTTATAGAAGAGAGAGAAAAAAACGACTTCTATAGCTAATTATAGAAAGAAATTTACTATAATATAGAAGGATTAAAGAAAACCTTACTATATATCAGAATTATAGAGGATTCAAAGAAAAATGCCCTCTATAACTAATTTACAGTAATTTATAGTAAATAGTAGTAGTGAATTACTAAAAACAGTAAATTTACTGATAACTAGTACTAATTCTAGCTATAGAAGATATAAAAATATACCTAGAATTATTAACAATAAAGCCTACCAACAGTTACGGTTATAGAAGCCGTAACTCCAAATTAATTCTATTTAGGATTTACAGAAGCAGTCAGATTCCCTAGAAGTCAATCGGAACGCACACTATAATTGTGTAGTGCCATAGATCAAAGGCTTAGCTAAAAGCCCTGATTTGTAGGTCCGTAAGAATATAGATTCGAAATTTTCCTATGTATAGGTTTTGCATATATAGGAAAAACTCTACTGTAGTATAGTAATAAAACTCACTATAATTAGTGTCTGCAGCTGCTAATAACAAATGCACAGTTCAGACGGACCGTTAGAAGCTGTAACTTACAATTGTTTAATTAGGGGATTTGCAAGAATCGTCAGGTTCCCAATTGTAGATCAGCGTACGCACGCAAATTATGTGGTGCACTGGATCTAGGGCTCTGCTAAAAGCCTAGATTTATAGGTCTGTAGAAATACTGCCTATAAAGATTTAGGTGGATTGGTTTAGGAAAACACCAAAAATCTATCCTGCGATATCGTGATAGAATGCACAATAATTGAGGCTCGCAGCTGCCGACGGTCGCAACGGTCCGTCAGCGGGATGCACGCTTCAAAAGAAGGTGCAAAATGCTCAGAAAAATGCACACAATATTCCTAAATAGAAATAAAAATAGGGCGAAATTCCCTATAAATGCAGCTGAATGCAGCAAGATGCAGCTGAATGCAGCTGCTAACAGTGATCAAATGGTTGATGCAGCTGTCAGACCACGTGATTGTGTGTGTGAATGGAATCAGATTCAACACCAGAAATTGTGGTGATTTTGTGTGCAGCACCTAGGTTAGGGCGTCAACCTAGGGATATTAAACGATAGTTTAAAGAAAAGGTAGGCCACTATAGTAAATTTACTATAGGCCTTCTAGGCTTATAATCTATTGAAAATATAGCTTGGTATAGAGTAATTACTAGTAGAGGTAGTAAGGCTCTAAGAGTAATACTTCTATAAGCAATTATCTTCAGCAGTAGAAAGGCAACGACTTCTAGTAATCTAGAATAGCAGCTTAGTATTCTTTACAGTAACGGACGATTTAGGGCAATAAGTAATTTAGGTAAGGAGAGAAATTTACTTCTACTTCCTTATATACCCTCTAACTATATCATAAGATTAGGGCCACTAGCGGGGGTTTGTGTGTTACTTTTTAAATCCTATAAAATTTATTTATATAGGAAAACAAAAAAATAGACTTACTACCACACAACGCAGGTGCAGATATGCGACCCGTTTGGCCAGAGGTATACGAGGGGATCTAGGGTAGCTAAGAATACAACGCTGACCGCCTAGGGCAGAATTTTGCGGCAGAAAACGCAGCAGAAAACGCAGCAGAAAACGAGGTATAACTGCCGTTGTTGCTGAGGTTGAATATCAGCAATAACGCTGCCGGGTAGGCTGCAATTATAAGGGGCTCAAAAATAACACCTTTATAGTGATTATTTTAACAAGTATAAGTAAGGAGAGTAGTTCTATCCTATACTAATAGATATAATATAGGAATAATATATAAACTATATAGGTATATACCTAGTATAGTCCTAATCCTATAATATTATAAATAAATACTAAAACTATATAAAAGTAGTATACCTAATATAGCCTTAGGTATTTACTAAACTACTAGTAGATACTAATAATAGCTAGACTATAGTTTAAAACCTAAATAGATACTATACTATAAGTAATATACTATTATATAAGGCATTACTCTAAAAGTAAGTTAGTAAACCTTATATATATAGACTAAACTTATTTGTAAAACTAATCTTCTATATAGAAGAACCTATAGTAGCCTATCTTAATCTACTACCTAATCCTATAGTAGTACTATTTAAGCTAAGCTATATCTAGTAGACTATCTAATAGTATATAATTAAGATTATATACTAGAATATATAGAAGTATAGCTAACTTATATACTTAGTACTATAGAGCTAATCTAATACTAATATAATAGTACTCTAAGAACCTAATATAATTAATAGCTATCCTCTAAACCCTAGCTTTAGCTGCTTTTAACTAGTAGTATAGGGTAGGTATATAGCTATATATATTAATTACTAACTTAGTATTAAATTATAGTTAATATAGAAAGGTAAAGATTAGTACTCTATTATAATATAAAGCACTAAAATATACTTAATCTACTCCCCTAACTATAAACTAAATTAGACTACCCCTCTAACTATATTAGTAGTAATATTATCTTATCTCTATATGTTAAAATAATCACTATAAAGGTGTTATTTTTGAGCCCCTTATAATTGCAGCCTACCCGGCAGCGTTATTGCTGATATTCAACCTCAGCAACAACGGCAGTTATACCTCGATTTCTGCTGCGTTTTCTGCCGCAGAATTCTGCCCTAGGCGGTCAGCGTTGTATTCTTAGCTACCCTAGATCCCCTTATATACCTCTGGCCAAATGGGTTGCATATCTGCACCTACGTTGTGTGGTAGTAAGTCTATTTTTTTGTTTTCCTATATAAATGAATTTTATAGGATTCAAAAAGTAACACACAAACCCCCACTAGCAGCCCTAATCCAACAATATAGTTAGAGGGTATATAAGGAAGTAGAAGTGAATTTCTCTCCTTACCTAAATTACTTATTGCCCTAAATCGTCCGTTACTGTAAAGAATACTAAGCTGCTATTCTAGATTACTAGAAGTCGTTGCCCTTCCACTGCTAAAGATAATTGCTGCTTATAGAAGCATTACTCTTAGAGACTCACTACCTCTACTAGTAATCACTCTATACCAAGCCATATTTTCAATACTATAGTATTTTTATAGAAGACTTTAATTAATATTATCTACTTTAGAATTAATTTAGTTAAACTTTAGTAAAGAGTAATCTTCTTCTAATAATAATAATATATTAGTATCTTAGCCTTACTATATCCTTTTGTTACAAGCTGAAGCCGCCGTATTATTGGCTCCAGTCGACACGTAACTTAGGGGGTATCCGCGCGTGCGTCGAGATACGTCATAAAAGGTGGAAGTCCGCAGAACCTATTAAGACTTTATTATAAAGGTGGAAGTCTGCAGAACCTATTAAGACTTTATTATAAGAGAAGAGGAATATACTAGTGTATAATTATATAGGTAGTTAAGTATAAGAGTAAGGTAAAGTAATATATATAATTAAGTTATCCTCCTTCTATAAGTTAGGGAAACCCCCTTTTATAGAGATGTCCCCTATTAGATATAGGGGGCCTCCCTAAGATAGAGGTTTCTAGTTAGAACTATAATAAGTCCCCCCCTTTATAGAAAAAGATAGCTTATTCTAAGCTAAAGGATATAAGAAAAGAAATCTATAAATAAGTATTCCTACTAAATATCCTAATTTCTACTACACTTCTTAATTCTATATTCCTACCTTTTATTTACTATTATTTCTTAGCTATCTATAGCTTTTTCTAAAAGTCCTAATTAGCTAATATATACTATACCTAGGTTATTATATAATATAGTAGATGTTATTTATTATATCCTAAACTACATCTTAATAAAGAAGGGCTGCTTTAAGGACTTTCTATTATTAGGGGTTCTATATAGTATTAATTATATAGAGGTTAAGGTTCTAGATAAGGATTTATACCTATTCCTAGTAGATAGTAAGGCAAGAATTATTAATAAGGCTCTTTATAATTTTATAAACTATAGTATTATACTTATATTTATCTATATAGTATACTATATATTAGTTACTTATATTAAAGACTAAAGAAGTTATAGTATTAGTAATAGCCTAGAGATAGTTAGTAAGTTCTATAAATTTTATAGATTATTCTATATATATTTCTTATAAGGCTTACACCTACTATATTTAGCTAAGTATAAATATACTAATATCTAGAAGAGCTAGTTAATTATATATTAGCTATTTATTTAAATCCTTAGTTCTATTATTATTTTCTACTATCTTAGTAAAGAATTTAAGTAGGTATTTTACTTTAGTAATAATAGCTAAAGGAGGTATAAAGCTATTAAATACCTAAGTATTTTTAATACTATAAAGAATATAGCTTTAGAGGTCTTAGAATTAGAAGAAAGTAGAGATATTATAGTAAAGGTTATCTACTATTTATATAAAGGATTCTATATCTAATTCTATAGTATATTAAAAGAATTCTAGTAAGGTTTTATTAATTATTAGGCCTTTATACTCTCTTACTTATTATTAGAGATATCTATAGATTTAATAAAGCTATTAAAGTAGAAGGATATAATAGAAATTCCCTTTAATTATATATTTAGGCTAGGCTAATATATAAAGCTTATAAATAAAGAGGGAAAAGTTAGCTCTTTAGTTAAAAAGCAGCTATCTTCTTTTATTTCTTACTCTCTACTAGGGATTACTATATTACTATAGGTATTTAAAGGTAGCTATACTTTAATTATAGATATCTTCCTTTATATAGTACTTACTTTTCTAATAGACTAAGTCTCTATAAAGATAGGGTATATTAGTAGTATATTCTTCCTAGCCCTTTATATTACTATATTTAATTATTCTAGCTATTAATACTATAAATTTATCTTATATATAAGTAAATATAGTTATTAGGTCTATTAGGGAGGCTTATTATAAATAGAAGGTAGAAAGGGAGGTAAGGTATATATAAATTCTAGTTTTAGAGTAGATATATAAGGTAGGGAGACCTATAATAATAGGAAAGTAAAGAAAAGGTAACTTCCTTCTAAGTATTAACTTCTATAGGTAATATAAGGTATTCTATCCTTTTAGGTTTTATATACTTTACTACTTATTTCTAATATATAACTCTATAATTTATTTAGTTATTTATAGATTATAGACTTCTACCTATTTATTATAAAAAAAACATAAAGGGTGCCCCTTAGTAAAAAGAAAAATAAAGTGTCCTTATATAATAAAATCTAAAAATATTATTCTTATATAGTACTTACTTCCTTAATTATAATATTATAAATATTATCCCTTATACCTCTAGTTATATCTTAATAGCAGAGAGCTACTTTAAACGCCCTTTATTACTAAGGGGAGTATACTATATTAATAGTATATATATTAAGATCTCTTATAAGTTCCCTTATCTATATCTAATAGGCTATAAGGCTAGTATAGCTAGTAATAGATCTTATTATATTGCTAATATTAATATTATATTTTATAAATTTGCTATAGTAGGCTAGGTGCTAGTTTTATATAGTAAAAATTGCTATAGTTATATTGCTAGTAATTACTTAGAGATAGCTAGAGAGTTCTGCGTTTTTTATAGATACTTTAGCATAGGTAGTTAGAAGGGTTTTTAATTAATATAATTAACTATATATAAAGGTGCTGCTATCTAAGGTAGTTAGCTAAAAATAACTTAGCTAGAATTCTATATTCTCTATATTCTTATTGCTTTCTACTATAGTAGTAAAGAAGTAAAGTAGTTATTAGTCTTAGTCTAAATTAGTAGTAAAGGGGTTAGGGTTATTATTAAGTAGTAGATTCTTAAGGCTACTAATAGTATACTTCTAGAGATTATAGAATTAAAAAAATATATATATATTATAGAAAAGGTTGCCTATTATCTAGATAAGGCCTTCTATACTAAGTTTAGTAGTATATAGGTAACATTTATAAAGGAGAGTAATAGAGTATTTACTACTAGAGCTGCTAACTTACTATTAAAGGACTTTATATAGGTAGTAAAGTTATTATAGTAGAAATATATATTAGAATCCTCCTTTAATTAGATTACTAGTATAGTAAGAGTAGTAGAGTTTATAGATTAAGCTAGGGAAACTATTATTATTAATTGTGATGGACTTGAGCTGATGGCTTAGGTCCTTAGTAAGAGAAGAAGGGGAAGAGAGTAGAGAACCACAAGCATAGGAGGGGCTACCTATCGGGTACTCTTTAGCATAGGTTAGGATAAGAAGCGGCGACTCTTAGGGTATGCTTAGGGCTTAACTAGCAATCCTATAGAGTATATATAGGATATAGATAGGCTATTAGAGAAAAGAGCCTCTCTTCTCTTTTTTATAGTTAATAATAACTCTATAAATACTAGATAGTAGTTACTCTCTAGGCTAGTCTATAATAATTATTAACTATTATCTTAAGAATATAATAATACTAATAGAAGAATAATAGAGAAACCTAATAATAATATAATAGACTAATTAGGTAATTAAAAGGAACTTAAGTTCCTCTATATAATAATCTATAAGTAAGAAAGGTAACTTATAGAATTATAATACTATATAAATACTATAGAGGCTATAGCCTATAATATAATAATAATAGGCCTCTATATAGAACGCTCTTTATATAAGCCCCTTCTAATAGAGAGCCCCTATAATAATAATAGGGCCTTCTTCTAGGCTTAGCAAAACCTTATATCTTATAAGCTATAGGCAGACTCTAACTTTATTAGTAGTAACTATAATAAATAGTTCCTTATATACTAGAACCTTAGCCCTAAGATATAGGCCTAGATAGCCCCCTACTTTAAGCTAGGGTATACTCTTAACTATAATCTTATAGCCTTTTTAGAATACCTAGATAGTATATTTATAAACCCTTATAGAGAGGAATATATAGTCTTAAAGCTTAATTAGCTTAAATAGTATAAAGATAAATAATTAACTAATTTCTATATTTACTTTAAATAGAAATTAATACTAATAGAAGGTATAAAATAGGCAAATACTATTAAACTCTTATAACTTTATATAGTACTTAATAAGAAGATATATAACTTTTATATTAAATATAATATCCTTTATAATAACTATTAGAGGATAGTTAAGTAATACCTTTATATTACCTTAGATAGTAACTCCTACTATCTTAAAGAATGTATTAAGTTATAATATTACTAACCTAATACCTATAACTATAATAGTAATATAGTAAAAGGTAGTATTAATACTGCTAGCTTTTAGAAAGCCCTATAACGCCCCTAGGACTCTATAAAGGGGGCATAATTATTCTACCCTAATACCACTAAGACTACTAATTAGGCCCCCTAGGTCTCCTAGTTAGTCCTTAATTAATATTATAATATTAGCTAGTGCCTCTACTATAAGGATAAGGGACACCTTATTTAGTAGTATAATCTCCTTCTTATATAGCTACTATTCTTTATAATAGGTATAAGAATCTATAGCACTTCCTTTAATAAATCTATAGAGGAAATATTAGATACTAAGTTAGAAAAAGAGACCTCTATTACTTAAGTTTTAGTAGTAGGTAGATAGATACTATAAAGTACTCTACTACTACTACTTTTAGATTAGATAAGGACTAATTTTAGGATATAGAAAACTATATAGAAGACCCCCTATTTCTTATACTACTTTTATATAATAGAACCTTATTTCTATAAGCCTAAGTTAATAGTAGTTATAATAGCTTTATAGCTATAAGTAAATAATTAGTATAGTAACTCTACCTATTCTATATTACCCTCTCTTATATATATAGCCTTACTATAGCCTTAGAGGAACCCTTAGGGTCTCTAGTAAAATCTATAATATATCTATATATTACCTATCTTATCTACTTTTAAGCTAATATTAATAGATAGGAGTTCTCTATAGTTATCTATATAATCCTAGGCCTCTTATATAACTATATTCTTAGGGCCCCCTAGCTATCCTAGAATAAGATTAAACTCTATATATCTCTATATTCCCTTATAGTAGGGATATATAAAGGGCTTATTATTAAGGCCTCTAATAGTTAATACTTAGATAATCCTACTATAGCAATCTTAGGCTCTATATACACTAGCTTAGCTTAATAAGTATATTAAGGATACCCTTCTATCTATCTTATTAGTACTAGTCTTTATAAGATTAATATTGCCCTTATAGATATAGTAGGACAACCCTTTATAACTAAACTAGAATCTATAGTTTACCTACTATATAAGCTAGTAGACTTTTTAAACCTTTTTAGTAAGGATTACACTACTATACTACCTCTTTATAGGGGTAGCTTAGATTACTATATCTACCTTTAGAAGAATCTAGATAGCTCTCTTCTAGAACTACTATAGGCACTACTATATAATATACTATATAATTAACTCCTTAAAATATAAAAGTAGATTATAAACCTAATAGATAAAGGCTAGATCTATACTTCTTCTTTTATAATAGCTACTCTAATTCTATTAGTAAAGAAAGTAGGGGATAGTTAGTAGTTCTATATTAATTACTATACCCTTAATAAGGTTACTAACTAAGACTACTATCCCCTTCCCTTAGTTAAGAAGATACTATACTTCCTTATAGGAGTGTACTAATTTACTAAGTTAGATATTTAGGCAGCTTTTTATAAACTTAGGGTTACTAAAGGGGATAAACACCTTACAGCGTTTTAGATATATTTTAGGCTATTTAAATAGTTAATATGCCCCTTTAGGTTAGCTAATGCACTAGCTACATTCTAATAATATATTAATAGTATACTTAGTAATACCTTAGGGATGTATACTATAGTATACCTAGATAATGTCCTAATCTATTTAGAAGGTAGCTATAAAGAATATATATATTATTCCTAATAGGTTCTTACCTAGCTATAATAGGTAGGCTTATATCTTAATCTAGATAAGTATGCTTTTAGTATTAAAGAGGTTAAGTACCTAGGGTTTATTATTTATATAGGGTAAGAAATACGCCTAGATCTAGAGAAAGTAGTAGTAATATAAGACTAGAAGGCCCCTTAATAGGTCTAGGGTATTAGAGCCTTCCTTAGCTTTATAAACTTCTACTAGGAGTTTATTACTAACTTCTTAGATATAATAGGCCCCCTTTTAGCTCTTACTAAGAAGGGCACCCCCTTTATCTAGTCTAATAAATATAAGGCCTTATTCTAATAGCTAAAACAGGCTTTTATCTTATACCTAATCCTTACTAATAGAACCTTAATAAGGATATAGTTATTAAAGTAGATATATTAGGTAAAGCTATTAGGGGATATCTCTCTTAATATAGCTAGGTAGAAATATTATATCTAGTAGTATACTACTTAGCTTATTTAACCCTACCCTAATAGAATTATACTATTTATAATAAGGAGCTCCTTAGTATTATCTTTTATCTTAAGGTATAGTCTACTAAGCTCTATAGTATTACCTATCTATTTACTATACTTACTAACTATAAAAACCTAGAATACTTTACTAATCCCTATAAGATATCTAAATAGTAGGCTTACTAGGCTAAAATACTAGTACTATTTAACTTTTACCTCTACTATTAGCCTAGTTCCTAAGCTAATAGATCTAATGCCCTTTCTAGATATAAGTAGGATAAGTTAGGATAACTCTCTATACTATAAAGTTTACTCTAGCCTATATTAGTAGTATGCCTTATAAGCACTTAGGGTTAGAACACTACTCCTAGAAGAGAAGTACTAAGCTAATTAGTAGCTAATAGTATACTTTATATTATATCTATTAAGGTTCTAATAGATCCCTACCTTATACCTAATATAGTAGAACTATTAGGCTATAATTCTTTTACTAATATATATCTCTAGAAACTATAGGATTAAGGAATATAAAGTAATATAATCTATAAAGAGAAGTTAGAGGCTATAAAGTAGGGTGCTTAAAGATTCCTACCTATAGTAGAGATATACTAATAGATTAGTAACTATGCCTTTAATACCTATAGTGCCTTATTATTTTAGAGTAGATTATAGGCCTCTTAATATAAGCTACTTACTATAATACTTATCTAATAAATCTATAACTTACCTCTACTAGAATATCTAAGGAAGAACTCTACCTTCTAGGCACTATATTATAATTTCTATTAAAAAGGTATATCTACTAATATAGTGTATTATATCTAAAACTATTATTATATTAGTATATAGAAGAGTTAGCGTCTATACTAGGGCCTACTTTAAATAATTCTAGTACTAGACTAATACTAATTATAGATCTCTATTAACTTTATAACTAATCTCCTAGCTAAGAGAGTAGAAGATCTATAGTATCTTATAGTTATTACTAACTATCTCTCTAAGTATATTTAGTTAGAAGCTATAACTACTATAGTAGCTAAGGTATATATATAATAATTCCTTAATTACTAGTAGTAGTTCTATAGCTTTCCCTAGAGTATTATCTTTAACTAAGGCTTAGATTAGATAAGGGGGTTTTAGTCTATCCTTTACTTCCTTATAAATATATAGTAACTTCTCTTAATAGTATATTATCTCTAGATAGATAGAGGAATAGAAAGGGCTAACTAAGAAGTATAGGCTATATTATATATTATTATTATATTCTTATAATATAACTAGGCATTGTACCTACCCTTCTGCTAGTTAGCTCTAAATAATTAGACCTTAACTATTACTAGAATAAGCACCTTTTACACCCTATATAGATATAATATAGAACTTATTTAGCGCCTAGCTAATACACTAGGAAGCTATATATTACCTAAAGGATATACTATAAGGTTTCTTAAGACTATCTATAAGGGTATATAATTAGTATAGATAGTAATTAACTTTACCTAATAGTATTAATAAGATACTACTAATTATTTCTAATATCTAGTAGAATAGTTTTAACTAGAAGATAAGGTATAGCTAGATCTTTACTATATTAAAACTAAATATCCTAGTTATAAGCTAGACTAGGTAATAGCTAAATATACTATCTTAGAGGCTCCTACCCCTCTTATAGTTTAACTAGACATCCCCCTAAGAATCTACTTAGTATTCTATATTAATCTTATTAAATATATAGTATATAACCTACTTCCCTTCTAGGTAGTATATAATTATTACCTAGGCCTTCTTCTTAGTACTTTCTTACTAAAGATATTTAAGTTTACTATATAGAAGATTCTAGATACTAAAAATATAAGGGGATAGGGTAACTAATAAAATATTCTAGTAAAATAGATAGGGTATAAAAAGCTAATATAGAAACTACTAAAAAATTTAAAAGGAATAGAGGCTTTAGTATACTTTAAGTTATAATAGGGAAATATAAAATTCTATAATAGGCCTATCTTATAGCTAATAATTTTAGATTTATATTCCCTTTAGAATACTTAAACTATAGTATAGGACTCTATATTAACTTAATCTAGTTTCTCTAACTACTCCTTAGTATTCTTCTTAATAATTATTATAGGTATTCCTAAAGAGGGGAAGTAGAGCTACTAAAGGTATAAGGGGGTAACTTCTAGCTTTATACTAAAGGTACTAATAGAAGCTATAGAGGGTTTACTAGCTAATAAAGTAGCCTTATTCTAAGTCTATAACTATTAATAGAAAGGAATAGATATAGAGTAATAAAGGGCTAAAGAGTAGGTAGGTAAAAGGTTACTACTTATAAATAGATCCTCTACTATAGAGAGGAACCTTCTAAATAAATATATAGAAGTTGCCTTTAGAAGGTAATTCTCTATTTATACTAACACTTATATTAATTACTTAATATAAGTAGCTAGGTGCTTTAGTATAGCTATAAGAGAGGTATACCTAGGGCTAGGAGATAGGGTAATAGAGGTAGTAAATAGATAAGATACTATATAAGTAGGTGTAGAGAGGGTAATAATAGATATAGAGTAATATATAATAATAGACTAGAAGGGGGTGTTAAGGGTATTTAGTATAGCTCTATAGCTAGCTAGATTACTTAGGGGAGTATAGCTATTAGCTACCTCTACTATAGTATAAGAGGCTATAGTAGTATTAACTAATATAATAAAGCACTTACTAAGCTTCTTAAATTTAGGAATAAGGACTATTACTATAGTTCTTTAAGTCTTCTTAAAGTACTAATAGAGGGTCTTAATAGCCTTTCCCTTAAGGATTACTACTATAATCTTATATATAAGTTATTATAAAAAGGGGTTAGTAGTAAATAAGTAGTAGGCCTATATATAATATTATTTCTTATAGTAATAGGGCTAATAGGCCTTATAGTTAATAATATAGTACCTAAAGATACTATTCCTAGCTATATATAGTAAATATAAGAGGTACTATAGCTATGTTTACTAATAGAGCTAGAAATACTTATTACTAGAGTTACCCTCTATTTTATTGTATCTAAGGATACGTAAGGGGTTATAGTAGGGGCATTAACCTCCCTTAGAGGTATTAGCAGCTATAGATATAATACTATATAACTCCCTATTATTAGCTAGTAGGTAGTAAGAGGAGGGTAATATAAATACTATATAACTTATATAGGGTAACTAAGTAGAATATATTAATAGAAGCAATAGATAGTAAAGGGAGATTAATCTTTATTATTAAGGGGATAAGTAGGTAATAAAGGGTAGCTAAAAATATAGTTAGTTAATCCTATATAGGATATAAAGCAAATGCCTAGAGGTATAAATATATACTAGAAGATAAGTATAATAATTATAGTAAGGAAACTAATATATAAGGTAGGGAGATTTTTTAAAACTAAGAATAGTATAATAAGAGGGAGATAAGATATAATAAGAAAGTTATAAGGAGTAAGATTAGAGAGGAGGGAGATACCTTTTATATACTCTCTAGAAGATAGAGGTAATCTAAGTAAAATTAGGGTAGCAATAAAGCAAATCTTAATAGGTATTATTATTATAATTTATAATAGCTTAATAGTATTATAATACTGCTAAGGGGTTACCTATAAGGGTGCTAGATACATATATATTATAATAAACACGCAACTAGACCTACACTATCCTAGCATATAGACCTACTATATAACTATACCTATACCTAATACTATAATAATAACTATAGAGTGTAATAATTCCTAAAAAGGGGGCTATATAATAGACTTAAGCTAATAGCTTAGGTCCTTAGTAAGAGAAGAAGGGGAAGAGAGTAGGGAACTATAAGTATAGAAGGGGCTACCTATTAGATACTCTTTAGTATAGGTTAGGATAAGAAGCAGTGACTCTTAGGGCATGCTTAGGGCTTAACTAGTAATCCTATAGAGTACATATAGGATACAGATAGGTTACCAGAGGAAAGAGCCTCTTTTCTCTTCTTTATGGTTAATAATAACTCTATAAACGCTAGATAGCAGTTGCTCTCTAGGCCAGTCCATAACACCTAATACTACTAAGACTACTAATTAGGTCCTTTAGGTCTCTTAGTTAGTCCTTAACTAATATTATAAGGCTAGCTAATGCCTTTACTATAGGGCTAAGGGATACCTTATTTAATAGTATAACCTCCTCTCTATATATCTACTATTCTTTATAATAGATATAAAAACCTATAGTACTTCTCTTAATAAATCTATAGAGAAGATATTAAATACTAAGTTAAAAAAAGAGACCTTTATTACTTAAGTTTAAGTAGTAGGTAGATAAGTATTATAAAGCACTCTACTACTACTACTTTTAGATTAGATAAGGATTAATTTTAGAATATAGAAAACTATATAGAAGACCCTCTATTCTTTATACTACTCCTATATAATAGAACCTCTTTTCTATAAGTCTAAGTTAATAGTAGTTATAATAGCTTTATAGCTATAAGTAAATAATTAGTATAGTAACTCTACCTACCCTATATAATCCTTCTATATATATATAGCCTTACTTGTTAAAATAATCACTATAAAGGTGTTATTTTTGAGCCCCTTATAATTGCAGCCTACCCGGCAGCGTTGTTATTGCTGATATTCAACCTCAGCAACAACGGCAGTTATACCTCGATTTCTGCTGCGTTTTCTGCTGCGTTTTCTGCCGCAGAATTCTGCCCTAGGCGGTCAGCTTTGTAATCTTAGCTACCCTAGATCCCCTCGTATACCTCTGGCCAAACGGGTCGCATATCTGCACCTGCGTTATGTGGTGGTGAGTCTATTTTTTTGTTTTCCCATACAAATAATATTGCGGAAAATGAAAAAGTGTCACACGAACCCCCGCTAGCGGCCCCGATCCAACGATATGGTCGGAGGGTATATGAGGAAGTAGAAGTGAATTTCTCTCCTTACCTAAATTGCTCGTTGCCCCAAATCGTCCGTTACCGTGAAGAATACCAAGCTGCTATTCTAGATTGCTAGAAGTCGTTGCCCTTCCACTGCTGAAGATAATTGCTGCTTATAGAAGCATTACTCTTAGAGACTCACTACCTCTGCTAGTAATTCTACTCTATACCAAGCCATATTTTCAATATTACTATAGCCTTAGAGAAACCCTTAGGATCCCTAGTAAAATCTATAATATACCTATATATTACCTATCTTATCTACTTCTAAGCTAATATTAATAGATAGGAGTTCCTTATAGTTACCTATATAATTCTAAGCCTCTTATATAATTATATTCTTAGGGCCTTCTAGCTATCCTAAAATAAGATTAAACTTTATATATCTCTATATTCTCTTATAGTAGGGATATATAAAGGGCTTATTATTAAGGCCTTTAATAGTTAATACTTAGACAACCCTACTATAGCAATCTTAGGCTTTATATACACTAGCTTAGCTTAATAAGTATATTAGGGATACCCTTCTATCTATCTTATTAGCACTAGCCTCTATAAGATTAATATTACCCTTATAGGTATAGTAGAATAACCCTATATAGCTAAATTAGAATCTATAGTTTACCTACTATATAAGCTAGTAGACTTCTTAGACCTTTTTAGTAAGGATTATACTATTATACTACCTTCTTATAGAGATAGCTTTAATTACTATATCTACCTCTAAAAGAATCTAGATAGCTCCCTTCTAAAACTACTATAGGCACTACTATATAATATACTGTGTGAGTGGTGACGCGACCTGTGAGGTCAGGCGCGGAAGGGCCGGGACTAGCGCAGATAGGCGCAGGAGCGCGAGATCAGATGGGTATAAATAAGGGCATTTAGGCCCAGGTAGCTTAGAACACGCATGCATCGCATTATTGATGAATTGAGAATGAGAATTCGGACCAGAATTGCAGTGATCGTTATGCGGAATTGAGAGGAACTTATACACAGAGAAGCTGTGTACGCGTTCCTAGTGACCGCAACCATAATACAAGAATCTAAGCGATACAAGGCGTAATAACTAGGATTAGGTAATGTATACTATTTGATTATAAGAGACTTAGAATAACTATAGGGAACTTATTATCCTAGCATCTAAGACTATAATATAAGAACACTACTGCGTTAGAAGCTATTCATAAGAGACAACCTCTTATTAATATCCTAATATCTTTAACTAATAATAAGGTTCTAGTTAAAGATACCATCTAATTATTAATATAAAGCATTAGATACATAACTCTTATTGCCCTAGTATCCTAATTTATAAATATAGGAAGATTGTCATAGCTATAATACCTAAAAGGGAATAACACTGGTTAGGATTGCGATATTATAATATCTTTAACTAATAATAAGGTTCTGATTAAAGATACTATTTAATTATATAAATAAGGTCTAAGGACCAAAGAGACTTTCCCTTTTAGAGCCCTTCTTTTACAGTCTAGGTTTTCCTATGTAGATAGGGGCTTTATTAAACACCTATAAAGCTATTCTATACTAAGGACCTCTTAATATAAATAGGGGCTTTGCTAGGGAGTTAATTTAATTGTCTATTAACTTAAAGGCACTATTGCTACTATAATAAGAACTATTAGTATAAAAAGCTAGGGGACCCCTTACATACCTAAAAAATAGGACAACAATAATTAAATAAAGGGCACTATAAAAACAGAATAAGCGTTAGAAAAACACAATTTATATAATATAGATTATTTAATTATAGGAAGCGCTCCTATAGAAAGAGCGTATGCTAGTGTAATAACTAGCGTAGTAAAATACAATATAATAGAAAAAAGGGGTCCTAGCACACTAGGGGCTAAGAAAGAATTTTCCACTAAAGGAAAGCATAAAACAATAATTAAAAACAAAGGATTAATTAATTAGGATACTAAAAGCCTAATAAATAAAGAATATATAGTAAATTTAGCTAGGAAGAGAAAAATGCTATAGTAGTACTATACTAATTTAGAGAGGCTAAGGCTAACTCTATGTAAGGGAGACTAACTAGTAACTAGGGACAACGCTAGGATCCTTATAGGGGTTACTATTATTAGACTATTCTTTACGCTTATAAAAAGCCACCTACTAATAAGTATGGTTGGTCTATAGATATTTAAAGAATACTTATTAGCGCAAATTACTATAATAAGGAGAATAAAACACACTCTCTTCTAAGCTCTTAATTATTTAATTATATAACACTATACCTATATATTAGATACACTTAACTCCCTAAAAGCAAAAAAGGAATTGCCTCTAAAGCAAACACAGAAAAGCAGCCTTTTAAGGATACTAAAAACAAGCATTAATCTTAAAGATAATAAGTTAACTATAAGCCCTAAAGAAGATTAAGTTGCTTAAGGCCTATCTAGGGACCTGTTACAGTCCCAACCGGGAACCTCCATTTTAGGGAGGCCCCCCACATCCAGTGGGGGACATCCCTATAAAAGGGGGTTTCCCCAACTTGTAGAAGAAGAAGAACTTAACAATAATCATATATATCACTTTACCTTACTCTTACACTTAACTGCCTATATAATTATGCACTGATGTATTCCTCTTCTTTTATAACAAAGTCTCGACAGGTTCTGCAGACTTCCACCTTTTATAACGTATCTCGACGTACGCGCGGATACCCCCTAAGTTACGTGTTAACTAGAGCCAATAATACGGCGGCTTCAGCATATAACAACTAGTAGCAATTGCTATTTCTTTTGTACGCCTACTGCTATGTAAGAGGCAACTATTTCTATGCTAACAACCCTAGGTAACCAGCGAACTCAACCTATTAGTCCAAAATCCCTAACCCTTACGTTAATATTAGAAAACTAGATACGCCTTATACACTGTCTCTAGGCCTTTTACTAAGAATTCCCTAACTGTAGAAATAGGGGAAGACTACTTATATCTCCTAAGGAAGTAGGAAACCTCCGCTCCCTTACTAGATATTAGCATATTAACAGTAAACTTTAACTCTAAGCAGAACCTATAGTTGTTGAAAGACTATCCTACTAGAATCCTATAGACCTTATTACAGTAAGCGCTGAGTAGCAAACTATAAAAGGCATTATCTACGTTGCCTAGAAGGACAGACTTTTTAACCTTAGCAGGGACCTTAAAGAGACAGAGTTAGCACCTATTAAAGACAGTACTATACTACTAGAGACAGACAATAACATAGGAACATTTAGCGCACCCTAAGAAGACGCCTTAATAGAAGAGAATTCTAACCTAAGAGAGAGGGGACCACTAAAGACCCTAAATCTTACCTTACTCCCTATAGAAGACACCAACTTCTCTTCCTAAGAAGGTAGCTATTACAGCGCTATCTCCTAAAGGGAAACACCCCCTAGAATCCTAATCTACTATTACGCTATACACAATAAGTTTAAGGCCCCCTCTATTGCTTCTATAAGCCTTATAGGCTTTAACTAAGCGGAGAAGGCAGCGCCTTACTATAAAGAAAGGAAATTCCCCCGTCCCTATAATAACAACCACCATTAACAATAGGAATCCAGCATATTCAGCGAAATTAAGCAAATATTGCTTAATATAAGAGAGCAGTAGGAAATTGCACTTAACAGCATCCGTCGCTCTACGCAAAATAACCTTAATAAGGCCATACACTGCTTAGAGACTAGGACCCACTTTGCCCCAGCCCTAGAGCCGGCTGCTAACCGAACGGCACCCCTTTTGGCGGAATTTCAGCGGCAACCATCCGAGTCCAGACCACAACCCACGGCACTTGCCGGATGGACCTCCACCGCGGACGCGAAACGACTCGCAGCGTCCTTCGGATCCCAAGGTGTCAGAACAACCTCAGCGAGGCATGCAGAACTCGGCATGCAGAAGACAGGACACCCCCATGCTTAAGCCGAATTCACGGTATCAACAGCTAGAACGATCAAGTACAGCGACATGGAAGGCCACGAAGAACACGCCGCCAACACACCCCGCCTTTACAGAGACTTGGTCCGTTGGAAGAGCGAACATCACACAGAGGAAGATATCTACAATCAAAGCACGGCCACCTTCGAACTCCTATGGCAATATAGCAATCCCCAGCAGAGGGCAAGGGATGAGAGACAACAGCCGCTCCCTAACTGTAGAGCTGACTTTCCCCTCTCTGTTTATAAACTCTATATATTAGCCTAGCCTAAGCATATAATTAAGGGAAATTTCCGCTGTATCTTCCTACTCTAATAGCTCTACTAACTCTATAGGCACCTCTAATAGTAAGCAAGAAGGCGTAAAGGCCTAACGATTAACAAAACCTTATTAGAATTCTTCTAATATACTGTAGAATTAGGTATAGAGTCCCTTATATAGACAGTAGGTGACCTTTGCTATAATATCTCTACTTTCTTCCAATTCTAGGACCTTTAGGGCTACATCCTTTATAGTGTTAAAAACGCTTAGGCATTTAAAGGCTCTATGCCTCCTTTAGCTACTACTACTAAAGCAAAGTACCTACTTAAATTCTTTACTAAGATAGTGGAAAATAGCAATAGCACTAAGGATTCGGACAAATGGCTGACGCACAATCAGCTAGCTCTCCTAGCTATTAGTATATTTATACTTAGCTAAATACAGTAGGTAAGAGGCTTACGTAAAACACACGCAGAGCGATCTGCAAAAATTACAGAACTCACCAACTACCTCTAGGCTATTACTAACGCTATAACTTCCCTAGTTTTTAATATAAGCAACTAGCACATAGCATACTACGCAGACAAACATAGGTATAATACTATAGTTTATAAAACTATAGAGAGTCTTGCCAGCAGTTCTTACCTTACTACCTACTAGGAATAGGCGTGAATCCTTATCTAGGACCTTAACCTCTACGTAATTAACGCTATATAGAACCCTTAATAATAGAGAGTCCTTAAAACAGCTCTCCTCCATTAAGACGTAGTTTAGGGCATAATAAACAACATCTACTACGTCATGCATAATAACCTAGGTGCAGTGTACATTAGCTAATCATAACTTGTGGAAATGCTATAAATAGCTAGGGAATAATAGTGAATAAAATGCAGAATAAGGAATTAGGAAGTGCAGCAGAAGTTAGAATAGTTGGTAGGAACACTTATTTATAGAATTCTTTTCTTATTTTCTTTAGCTTAGAATAAGCTGTCTTCTTCTGCAAAAGGGGGGACTTATTATAGTCCTAACTAGGAACCTCTATTTTAGGGAGGCCCCTTATATCTAGTAGGGGACATCCCTATAAAAGGGGGTTTCCCTAACTTATAGAAGAAGAAGAACTTAATAATAATTATATATATTACTTTACCTTACTCTTACACTTAACTGCCTATACAATTGTGCACTAGTGTATTCCTCTTCTTTTATAACGAAGTCTCGACAGGTTCTGCGGACTTCCACCTTTTATGACGTATCTCGACGTACGCGCGGATACCCCCCAAGTTACGTGTCGACTGGAGCCGATAATACGGCGGCTTCAGCACGTAACAGGACCTTAAAGCTCCTCTAAAGATATTAGTTATAATAAAGGATGATATTAAAATGCTAATAGAAGGGCTTAATAAGGAATCTAGGAGACGCAATTATATTGCAACCTATAGACTAGCTAACTCCCTATTTAATAGTGTAAATGTCTTAGAATACATTATTAACTTTAAATTTAAAATAACAGCTTTTAGAATTAATAAGGAGCGTTAGACTAAGCACTTTAAACGCCTAATGTGTAAAGAGCTCTGTAAGGATATCCAATCTATAGGAGCAGCCTACAAATAGCTGGAATTTAAGACAATTATCCTATAGTGGTTTAAGGTAATAAACTAGGACCTTATTAAGTCTATATATAATAGCCTTGTTAACCTTAATGCTAAAAGACCTTAGGGAATAGCTAAGATATAAACTTAGCTATAGTACTATAGAGCTCTAATGTTAAAAGCTAACCTAAAAGGCTAGAAGAGTATAACCTCTTAGGGGAACTATATTTTTAGGGCACTACTATAGAGTATGCTCTCTAGATTTATTAATGCTAAAAGGCTTAGCAGAGATAATTTCCTAATAACCCTATATATAGATTTGTAGGAGAAGCTAGATAAGTATGTAAGAGTTAGACTTAAGATAGAGAATAGGAATTTAGTCCCTAGGAAACCACCCTTTGCAAAATAGCTTAGGGATTAGATGGTTATAAAAGGAAATTAAGCTAATGCTAGTGTAAAGACCTAGAAAACTTGCTTTATAGACAACTTAGACACGCCTACCTACTACAGAGGGCATGTCCTAATTATAGATAATATTAAAGATAAGGAGATTGCTAGAGGTATAGATTATATAGATTAAATAGATAACCTTATCTATTAGCTTAAGGAGATGCGTATACTAGTTATAAAATAGAGTATAAGTAATATAGACCTATTGTACTAATTAGAGGAAAAGTATAAATAGGACCTTATAATTAACTAATTACTATAGATAACTAATGTGGTTTAAGGGTAGGAGGTAGTGGAAGACTAATTAATTAATAGATAAGGAAGAGTACTATATAGCTAGCAGCAAATGTAGGGGTACTAAGGGTTAACCTATAATAGGGATTACAACTAAAGATCTGGTAATTAGGGATATATTAGGATGTCCTAGGGCACTTAGCAGGGCTGCTTCTACTATAGAGATACTTACTATAGGTTCTCTGCTTGTTAAGTCTGTAAGGCAGATAAGGCTAGTAGCTTTTACAACTATATATAGGACAAAAAGATCCTCTTAGTTAGGGGGCATCTAATTACCCTAATGTTCTCTAGTGCTTTTGTAAATATAGGAAGTATAATATAATAAGCTGCCTACTTTTAGGCTTCTATCTTCTCTAAGAGTAAGGTATTTAACAAATTACAAGCTATTAGAGACTTCTCTATAGGGAACCTAAGCAACTAGGAACTAATACTAGAGGAACGCTAAGTTATTAAGTTTACTGCATTAAAACCTAAGATATAGAAGCTACAGCTAAAGCAGTAAAAAGCACTAGAAGCGGTGAATAGGGTTATAGTAGTTATAGCCTTCTAACTGGAAATTCCTTCTAATATACTAAAGAGGGCTGCTAAAGGGCAGGTGTTAGTAGTAACTAATTTAGCAGATACTAAAACACCTTAAAAGTTGGCATACTTAGAAGGAAAGCTAAGAAAAATAGAAGAGGAGCTTTAAATTAAGGATAAGTTATATAAATCTATAAAAGCTAACTATTAGGAAACAGACCCTATCTATAAATAGATATTAGGGACTTTATATAATAAGATATTTAATAAGAAGATTAGGGTGCCTATTAGGGACCTCTACTATCTTATGCCTTCTCTTACTATAGTAGTCTCTAAGGAGAGCAAAATATACTCTTAAGGAATCAACTAAATGTACTTTTTTAACCTAAGTGTAAAGGATAGGCTAAGCTCTAGTATCCACCCTATAGGGCTATGGAAGAGGATGCGAACCAATAACCATAAAGATTATTTAATTAACGCTATCTACAGTATAAGAGACATAATTAAGGACAAGGAATTCTATAAGCTAACCAAATCTACAGAGCTGGGCTTAACGCAATTGTATAATATAGACTAAGCCCTTATAGAACTATTATAGGAAAGGATGTAGAATGTAGAGAAAGCTTTTAATTAGAAACAAAAGTTACTGTACGTTAACGCCTTAAACGTTGTTGCCAGAGACTCTACGGCCCTAGAGCCTTAATCCCTTATAAGCTACCTATAGGAGTTGCCCTATCTATAAGTCTGCTTAGGAAACCTAAAGGGAAACTTACTGCCTACCTTAGTTAATAGTAGCTTATAAGGAAATATTATTACCTAAAGCTTTATAAAGATTGCTAGCCTTAGGATCTATCTAGTAATAATAAATACTAGTATAACGTCTTATACTAATAGGGCAATTAAGATGTTAGAGGAAGTGTGTACTAAACTTTACCTAGGGAACGTTTAGACCCCTATCTGCCTCTATGTCTCTCCTAACACTATTACAGTAAAATTAATCTTAGGAATGCCTTTTATTTAGATAGCTAGGGCTATATTTAAATATAGAGATAGAGAAGGGAATATAATAATTAGGTGCTGCTTTAATAATGTTATAGTTGTATTAAAGGTTGCTAAAGGAATATAGTAGGAATTTATTATAGGAATAAAGAACTCTGCTATAGGTGTCTACGCTATAGATCTCTAGAATAATAATAAACTACTAATTAGGCAAAAGGAGCGTAACAACTATTTGATTAATAAGGCTACTATTAAACGTTACCCCTTTATAGCTTCTATAGCTATATTTAGAGCACTAAGCTATAATATAGTTAGGCTATTAAGGAAGGGCAACTAGAGTAAGGATAGTATAAGCACTATTCTAGGAAACTTAAAGGATTGTGTAACTTAGGAGGAGCTAGGTGTAGAGCTAGCTAATAATAAAAATCTAGTGCTAATATCTAAGCAAGAGGGATTAGCAATTACTAAGTTAGTCTTAAAAGAGGCTGCTTGTAAATATTATATATAACTATTATATACTGTAAATAATCTCTAGGCTGCTAAAAGCTAAAAACCATTTAATCTATAGGTCTACATACTTTATAAAAGAAAGGGAGTAAAGATTCTGCCTTAGGATAATATTCCCTTAGATAGAACAACCCTAGAGGGAGACCCCCTTTAGAAATTAAAGAAATAGGTAGAAGTAAAAAGACAGCTTAATACCTCTAGGGTGTATAGAAAATACATTACTAAATGGTTTAGTAAGCATCTACAAGGGTTTTGTCTAATAAAAGAACGCTTAGATTAAATGGTTAATAGGGTTTAGAAGCACTTAACTAATATAGAATTAAGTGTTTTTAAGGAGATTATTTGTAACTGCAAAGTGGCTCTGGCGTGGGATCTGTTAGAATGTAGTAAAGTTAACCCCTTTATGTTACCCCCTTAGGTGATTAAGGTAGTTAACTATAGTATATAGTAAGTAAGGTCTATCCCTATACTACTAGGACTTTAGGGAAAGCTTATTAACTTACTAAAGAAGAAGCTAGAATATAGGCACTTAGAAGAGAGTTATAGATTATATAGAAACCCCTACTTTCTAGTACTTAAGAAAGATAGAGGGATATAGCTTATCCTATTAGCTATAAAGTACAATAAGGTAATGGTATAGGATGCGTACATCCCTTAGGGAGCAGAAGCCTTTAGTAAAGACTTTAGTATATATAAAATGCTTAGCCTCTTAGACCTACTCTCTAGGTATAATTAAGTAGAACTTAATAAGAAAAGCTGAGATATAATAACGATTTCTACAGCCATTAGGCTTCTTTAACTCTGCAGACTTCCCTAAGGGGTAATAAATTCTATAGCGTAATTTTATAGGACTATAGTAAGGATCTTATTTAATTTAATACCTATAGTCTGCTTACCCTTTCTTAATAATATTATAGTTAAAGGGCCTATAACTATATATAATAGGGAGGAGATTATATCTAGAATACGTAGATATATTATAGAACATTTGATTAACATTAACAAAGTGTTAGTTAATGTTAAGCTTACTAGATGCTTAATATTAGCAATAAAATCAAAGTTCTGCCAAGACTTAGTAGAAATTATTAGGTATATATATAGGATAAACAGCTGGGCGCTAACTAAAGCAAAGATTGTAAAAATCCTAGACTAGAAGACCTATAAAGACTAAATGGAGATTAGATTATTCCTTAGGCTTACTAGTTGTTATTGCCTTTAGATTAATAAGTATATATAGATTATAAAGCCTTTAGTTAACCTCCTATAAAAAGATATAGTATAGAAATAGGGAGGTAATTAATAAAGGGTAATGGAGAACCTTAAAGCTTTAATAACTATAGTACTAATGCTAATATTACTTAATCTAGAGCTAGGATATAAGGAGGTTATCCTAACTATTAATACTAGTAGTATTAGCTAGGAAGTAGTTTTATAGTAAGTTGTTAAAGGTAAGAGATATCTGGTTAGGTTTAAGAGTAGGACTTAGTAGGAATTAGAGCTTAAGTACAATGCTACTAAGCAGAAGTGCTGCGCTATTGTATATGCTTTTAGACGACTTTGCATCTATTTATATAGGACTCCCTTTATGCTAGAGATGGATTTATAAGTTCTTATGCATTAGATTAATAGGGCAGTGAATAATGTACTAAGGGCTCTCGTCACTAGGTAGATTAGTTATATTATGCTTTTTAACTTTATAGCTTGCTACATTCTAGGGAAGAA
The DNA here is from genome assembly GCA_013435705.1 of Claviceps paspali. Lineage (NCBI taxonomy): Eukaryota > Fungi > Ascomycota > Sordariomycetes > Hypocreales > Clavicipitaceae > Claviceps > Claviceps paspali. The sequence goes on along the minus strand of JABAEC010000005.1, from coordinate 337,519 downwards.
AAACAGAGTGGTGGACGCCTTATTGTGCAAAGGGGCAGGAGAATTAGATGCTACTAATTAAATAATAGAGGGGGATATTAAAGACTTTATTAACCTCTAGCTTAATCTAATAACCTCCTTAGCTTTCCCTATAGAGAAATATAGTAATAGGTGGCATATAATTATTACCTTCTTACTTACCCTTAAGAGACTACTAGACCTATTAGCTAAATAATATAGGAACCTACAGCTTAGAGTAAAGAATTTCTTTATTAAAAAGGACTAGCTTTAGAGGAGACTATAAGGGGATAGAAAAACGCTAATATTAGTAATTAATACTAATAACGATAAGGCGTTAATTGTGAAGGCTGTATATAAAGAGCTTAGTTATAAGGGATGTAATGCAGTATATCATTTAATTAGGGACTAGTACTAGTAGGAAAATGCCTAGGAGGACGTTTACAAATTGCTTACAACCTATAAAATTTGCTAAAAATTCGCTCCTTAGAGAGCGTAGGAAGCTTCTATCCCTTTAATGCCTAGCAACCCTATAAGCAAAATATATATTAATATATAGCATTTACTATCTAATTAAGGAAAGAAGTACCTATTAGAGGCTTATTATAACTTTACTAATTAGATTAAGGCTGAAGCAGTTGCGTAAGCTAATGTAAAAACGGTCTAAAGGTTCCTTAAGAGGCTGATATACTGGTTTAGTGTATTTAAATACGTTGTTTTTAATAGTAGGCTAGAGATATAAGGGAACCTTAAGGATGCTCTAGTGGATATTAGCATTAAAGGAATTTAAACCTCTAGATACAACCTAAAGGCAAATGCTTATATTAAGGTAGGACATTAGTTGCTAGCCTTAGCGCTAATGAAAATAGGAGGGCATAATAATAAGTAGCTACAATACCTAGATTAGGCCCTACTAGCTGACTAGATAGTAATATAAGCCTTACACAGAAAATCAGCTTTCTACTTGCTCTATAGGTAGGACCTAATTCTACCTCTTAAGGTAGAATTCCTAACTTAGAGATTAATTAACTAGGATAACGTTGTTAACTTACAAGACCTCTTTAAAGTAAGGATTAGGGTGCTTTAACAATAGAATAATAATATATAGTATGCCTAGGAGAGGGTGTTTAACTTTCGCAAGCTATTAGTGCTTTGTATAGATAGGAATTAAGCTGGTAGTTATTAGAAGGATGCTTTGCTGCTAGGGGACCTTATCTTAGTATATAATGTTTAGAGATTAATTAATATATTATCTAATTAGAAGCTAGCAATAAGGTAGAACGGGCCGTTCTGTATATATAGCTAGGCGCTGGTAATAGGTGTATACTATTTATATACGCTAAATAGAGTTATCTTTAATAAAATAATATCTAGGGATTATATTAAGAAGTTTAAGAAGGATGTAGAGGGATAGTAGATATTATTAGCTAATCTATAGCTATACATGCCGCCTTTAAATAGACTAAAAAGCATAATACATAAAGAAGACCTATAATACTTACACCTAATAAATTCTATTTACAAAATGTTAGATTAAATAGTTAATAAGAATGTAGATATAATATATAGTAGAGAAGCTGTAGAAAAAGGAGTTAGGGAGGCGCTAATACTAGTGCAATAGTTCCTACTATACTTGCTTAAAGTACAACTACCTAGGTTATTAGTAGAACACTAAAAAGAGTTTGCAGTGCTGTATATCTTATTTAATTACTAGTAGGTAGATTAAATAATAGAGTTGCTTTCTTTCTAAGACTACCCTTATATTTAGGTAATCTTAGTAAGAAGGAGACAAAGGAGTGCGACTTCTCTTTATAATATATATTACTTTTTAACAAAGGCAACACTAAAAGATATATAAGGTTTTGCATTAGGAGTTATAATTAATTTTAAAGAGATTAAATAGCTATTCTACGTTTTTGGATTTATAGAAGATAAACTCTAACATCTAGGCACTAATATAATTTACTTACCTAGATTTTTTACACAACGTATACATAGATTAGAAAACGTTCTTACGCTTAGCGTAGCTACTTAATTAACTTTAGCACCTATAAGACCCTAACAGCCCTTTTATAGCCTTATTTCTTAATTCTAAATATAATAATAAGCAAATTCCCCTTAAAAAGAACCTACGGCATCCTAGCCGCCACATAAAGTATAAGAAATCCTAACCACTATAATTAACTAGGAAAAAGGAGGCGGATTATTGTAGAATAAATAAGGAGCGTTATTATCTAGCTCCCTATACTAGCTAGAGCTCTCTATCTTAGGCGTCTATGCTTTACTATAGAAAGCCACAAACCCAGCTTAGGTCTTATTACTACTCTTAAAATCCTAATACCCCTTAGTATGCTGCTATTTACAACTTAAACTATAAGCTTAATAGATATAGTTAGTATAAGTATTGTCCCCTATACTAAATAATAATATATAACTATAGAAAGGAAAGCATATATATTCCTAGGTAGCTGTAACTATTATTATCTACTGCTAGGCATAATAGGAACAGAAGCTATTATTCTTCTTGCCAAAAAACGTAATAATAAGAGCCTTACAATGCTTAGGACGTGCCTCTAAAGCACTAATAAGCCAGCCTTAAGGGTAAGCTAGCTTAGTGGGAATAAATACGTAGTTTTTTAGAGCAGAACAAGCCCTCTAAGTCGTAAGCTATTGAACAGACTTTAGGCTCTTGCTAAGGAAATTATAATAAACGTTGTGGGTTTTTACGTACTTAAGGAGCTCTTTGCTAGCGCTGTAAGAAGGGTTCTTCTAGATATCTTAAAATGTGATTTTAGTATATACTAGAAGACTATAATAGCCTATATTAATCCTACTATAAGCCTAGAAAATAAATATATAATAGAACTATAAAGCAAACTGTAGTTAGTAAGTAATTAGAAGGGCTTACTAAAGGAAGGGAATCTTACTATATTAGAATAATAGGATAAAGGGAAAAGGGCAGTGCAGCCTACCTAAGAAGTTAAGACTATTATAGATAATAAAGTTATAGTTAGATTAGTTAAAGCAACCTTAAAGGTATCTAGGAGCTTATTCTAGGGCTTGCTAAGGGATATTACTATAATTAGAAGCTTTGTAAAGGTATTAATAGATAAAGAGGTTAAGAAGAGAAGAAGAAAAGAGAAGAAGGGAGAGGAAAAGTATAGAAGTAGAAGCCTAATAGAAGAAAGTATTTATAAGCAGCCTATTAAGATAAGGTGTAAGTTACTAAAGCTACAAAAAAGGGGGTAGGCCCTACTGAAAAGAAGACGTATAAATAATAGGAAGCTACGCAAAATTTGTTATAAAAATGGTAGAATGCGATTGTAGAGCCTAACAAAGGGGTACATTGTCTTAACCTTGGCAACCTAATTGCGAATTACAGTTAAGCGCGCTCTAATTCACAGTTTAATTACATAATTAATAATAGGGAAGCAAGACCCCCCCTATCCCTTAGCTTTTAAGATAATTAGAGCTTGTAAATGGAATCTATAAGATATAACTGGCTCTTAGTGCTAAGTATAAGTAAGCTGGCTTTACATTTTTACCTCCCTAAAGCTTTACACTTTATTATACTAAACCTACCCCTCTTAACTTCCCCTTTCCTTACCCTTCCCTTCCTTTCTTTTCCTCCTCCCTTTTTTTTAATATATAGAGAGCTTTTAATTATAAGTAGTATAATAAGCCTGCTAGGAAGGCAGAGTAAGGAAAAGGAAGCATTATACTTTAATAGGATTCCTTATACCTTAGAACACACAGCAAACCTCTTGTATAACATTGCTGGGAGCTTCTTTTGCCCTTCTAAGGTTAAATAGGTTAATAGACTATTTAATCTTATCTATAACAGTCAGCCCCCTTTGTTCTATAAATGGTATAACTAGCTAAACCTAGGCCTAAAGATATATTAGAGTATTAAGACGATTAAAAGCTCCTACTTAGCCACCTAGTTCTATATATAAATAATAGAATTACAATAGGTTAACCACTTGAATAATATGCGTAGCTTTCTAATGACTTTAGGGCATATAAAGACTAAAGACAGAAAGCTGGATTAGTAGCAGCTAACCTTAATGGGCAAAATCATTGCTAGAGGTATTAAGAACGTTGTCTGCATGTGCAACCATAAGTTCTTAATTTAAGCCGCCGAGATAAGCTGGCAAAGCCTTGTGGATAAAGTAGGGAAGAAAGCTTTTTGCATTAGAGAGGAGAGCATTATTAACATTACCTATAGTATATAATATAACCCTTAAGACCTATATAATAAGATAGGAAAAAAGAGGCTAGTAGCTAGCTTTATTTACTTTCTAGATTACTAGGTGTTAAAATAATCACTATAAAGGTGTTATTTTTGAGCCCCTTATAATTGCAGCCTACCCGGCAGCGTTATTTTGCTGATATTCAACCTCAGCAATAACGGCAGTTATACCTCGATTTCTGTTGCGTTTTCTGATGCGTTTTCTACGGCATTTTCTGCCGTAAAGCGGTCTAGAATTCTGCCCTAGGCGGTCAGCTTTGTATTCTTAGCTACCCTAGATCCCCTCGTATACCTCTGGCCAAACGGGTCGCATATCTGCACCTGCGTTGTGTGGTGGTGAGTCTATTTTTTTGTTTTCCCATACAAATGAATTTTGCGGGATGCAAAAAGTGGCAGACGAACCCCCGCTGGCGGCCCCGATCCAACGATATGGTCGGAGGGTATATGAGGAAGTAGAAGTGAATTTCTCTCCTCACCCAAATTGCTCGTTGCCCCAAATCGTCCGTTACCGTGAAGAATACCAAGCTGCTATTCTAGATTGCTAGAAGTCGTTGCCCTTCCACTGCTGAAGATAATTGCTGCTTATAGAAGCATTACTCTTAGAGACTCACTACCTCTGCTAGTAATTCTACTCTATACCAAGCCATATTTTCAATACTAGGCTTTATTTATTTTTAATAGGGCAAGGGAGGCGTTATACTACTTTGACTTATAGGCAGCCCTAAAGACAAATAGGTTCCTTACTATAGTTAGAGCTTAGGGACAGATCTAACAGCTCCTTAACTACCTATATAGATTTAAAGCAATCTATATACTAACCTAACTATAAAAAGAAGGCTAGGAATGTAGCTATGCTACGGCCTTATTCCTTCTCTAGACTCTACGCTACTAGGTAGGGTATAGAGCAAAGGATATAAATAATATTTACAAAGTAGGGTAAAAATAGGTTGAAATTTAGTATAAGTAGGTTAGGTTAGCCCTAAAAGACCTAATGTTAAACAATTTTAAGCTATACCTTAAGGATTAGACTTTCTATAATAGGATCTGTATTAATAATAGCAGATTAAATAGGATAGCTATAGTCCTATATATCCTCTAAAACCTTATGGTGAATAAAGTCGCGGTTAGCCCAGCACTAGGCTCTGGAGGCACAAACTAATACTTCTAAGACGTTGGGCCTTCTATAGACGCTAAGAGATTAATAAGGATAATTACAAAAAGGACTATATGCATTAGTAGGGGGGGAATACTAAGCATAAAGAAGCTTAAGCACTAGAACGCCTACCTAATAAACAATTAGAGACTATTAAGGTACGTATTCTCTAAGAGAGATAAGCTTATAGACCTGTAGAAGATCCTAGCTATTATAACTATAAGCTATAGGGTTAAGCCTAAGATCCTAAATAAAGAGCTATAAGAGTAGATTTAGAAGAATAAGGATTATCCTAGTTAGCGCTGTTCCTAAGCTCCTAAGGATTATAATAGTAAAGGGATCTCCTTTGTAGATAAGGATAGTATAGCTTTGCTAGCTAATAATGCTATCCTAATAGTAGGATTAGTAGCTACTGCTGTAAACCTATAACCTAAGCCTCCCTCTTGCTCTAGAAGCCGATTTACTATAGTAAATACTAGTAATTAGAAGGCCCCTAGAAAGCTAAGAACCCTATTGCCTATAGGGGCCCTAAAAACGGCAACTATGCTAATGCTGCCTATAAGTGTAAGTTAGGCTACTAGGAGAAGAGAACCACTAGCAACCCCTATAAGGATTATAAGGAGTATAACCAAAGAGGCCTCTGTAGGATTAGATAATCTTCCCCTAGCTTATGCGCTAAGGCTAAGAAGATAAGAAGCCCTAGTTATAGTAAAGACTAATCTTCCTTAGTTAGCAGCTACTGCCCTTACAGATTTAAATATACTACTGCTGCTACCCTTACTACCTATAGAACTTAAGGCCTTAAACAAAATAGTTATAGAAGGTAGTAATCTAAAAAGAGACCTATCTAACATATTATTAGTCTCTTTAGCACTAGACAGCCCTATAATGCCCTCTATAATTACTAGTTTAATAGAAGAGCTGCATATTAACTAAGAGGCTAATATTATAAAAAGCTATTTTAAATTTAAGAATAGGGCAGACTAGCTAAGGGCCTTACAAATTAATAGAGAGTTAGCTAAGCATTAGAATAATAACTATAGAGAGCTAAAGGTAAATAGATTAGGCATAGTATAAAGTAGACGACTTAGGCTAGCTGGAATAGTAATAACTATTAAGCTACTCCCTTACTTCTAAGAACTTAACGTCCTACAACGCTCTTAGCTAGCGTACAACCCTATCTTAAAGACTTATATATCTATTATACTACTGTTTATTATAAGCCTAGACTTATAGCAATAAATTAAGGAAGAATGTGTAAAGAGGGAGCCGCAGCTACTCTTATAGGCTAAGTAAAGCTCTAATTGTGTAGTAAGGGCAGAAAGGAGAAGTATAAGAGTAGTGCTAGGGGCGTTTCCTAAGGACTTAGAGTTAGAAGTCCTAAGGACTCCTAAGACTTCTAGAGTCTTATATAAATTAAAGAACTTAGGACTTTAAAGGGGGCCTTATAATTAAATAGTTTCTTTCCTTTGTTTTGCTTTGCTAGCTATATTATAAGGTTAATGTATGCAAAATTTTTTTCCCTACGCCTAGGGAGGATTATATAAGTAGTAACATAACCTATAAGGTTAGGCGTAGAAGGGCCGGGACTAGCGTAGATAGGCATAGAAGCGTAAGATTAGATAGGTATAAATAAGGGCATTTAGGCCTAGGTAGCTTAGAACACGCATACATTGCATCATTAATGAATTAAGAATGAGAATTCAGACTAGAATTGCAGTGATTGTTATGCAGAATTGAGAGGAACTTGTACACAGAGAAGCTGTGTATGCGTTCCTAGTAACCGCAACCACAATATAAGAATCTAAGCAATACAAGGCGTAATAACTAGGATTAGGTAATGTATACTATTTAATTATAAGAGACTTAGAATAACTATAGGAAACTTATTATCCTAGCATCTAAGACTATAATATAAGAATACTACTGTATTAGAAGCTATTTATAAGAGACGACCTCTTATTAATATCCCAATATCTTTAACTAATAATGAGGTTCTGGTTAAAGATACTATCTAATCATTAACACAAAGCATTAGACACATAACTCTTGTTGCCCTAGCATCCTAATTTACAAACATAGGAAGATCGTTGCAGCCATAATACCCAAAAGGGAACAACACCAGTTAGGATTGCGATATCATGATATCTTTGACTAATAATAAGGTTCCGGTCAAAGATACCATTTGATCATACAAATAAGGTCTAAGGACTGAAGAGACTTTCCCTTTTGGAGCCCTTCTTTTGCGGTCTGGGTTTTCCTATGCGGATGGGGGCTTCGTCGAACACCTATGAAGCTATTCCGTACTAAGGACCTCTCAACACAATACTATATAATTAACTCCTTAAAATATAAAAGTAAATTATAAATCTAATAGATAAAGGCTAGATCTATACTTCTTTCTTTTTAGTAGCTATTCTAGTTCTATTAGTAAAGAAAGTAAAGGATAGTTAGTAGTTCTATATTAATTACTATATCCTTAATAAAGTTACTAATTAGAATTATTTTCTACTTTCCTTAGTTAAAAAGACCTTATACTCTCTTATAGGGGTATATTAGTTTACTAAGTTAGATATTTAGATAGTGTTTTACTAACTTAGGGTTACTAAAGGGGATAAATACCTTATAGTATTCTAGATATATTTTAGGCTATTTAAATAGTTAGTATACCCCTTTAGGTTAGCTAATGCATTAGCTATATTCTAATAATATATTAATAGTATACTTAGTAATGCTCTAAGGATATATACTATAGTATATCTAGATAATATTCTAATCTACTTAAGGGGTAGCTAAAAAGAATATATATAGTATATCTAATAGGTTCTTATCTAGCTATAATAAGTAGGCTTATATCTTAATCTAGATAAGTATACTTTTAGTATTAAAGAGGTTAAGTATCTAGGGTTTATTATTTATATAGGGCAAGAAATACGCCTAGATTTAGAGAAAGTAGTAGTAATATAAGACTAAAAGGCCCCTTAATAGGTCTAGGGTATTAAAGCCTTCCTTAGCTTTATAAACTTCTACTAGAAGTTTATTACTAACTTCTTAGATATAATAGGCCCCTTTTTAGCCCTTACTAAGAAGGGCGCCCTCTTTATCTAGTCTAATAAATATAAGGCCTTATTCTAATAGCTAAAATAGGCTTTTATTTTATACCTAATTCTTACTTAATAGAACCCTAATAAGAATATAGTAATTAAAGTAGATATATTAGGCAAAGCTATTAGGGAATATCTCTCTTAATATAACTAGGTAGAAATATTATACCTAGTAGTATACTACTTAGCTTACTTAACCCTACTCTAATAGAATTATACTATTTATAATAAGAAGCTTCTTAGTATTATCTTTTATCTTAAAGTATAATCTACTAAGCTTTATAGTATTACCTATCTCTTTACTATACTTACTAACTATAAAAACCTAGAATACTTTACTAATCCCTATAAAATATCTAAGCAGTAGGCTTACTAAGCTAAAATACTAGTATTATTTAACTTTTACCTCTACTACTAGCTTAGTTCCTAAGCTAATAGACCTAATACTCTCTTTAGGTATAAGTAGAATAAGTTAGGATAACCCTCTATACTATAAAGCTTACTTTAGCCTATATTAGTAGTATACCTTATAAGCACTTAGAATTAGAATATTACTTCTAGAGGGAAAGCATTAAGCTAACTAATAAATAATAGTATACTTTAGGTTATACCTATTAAGGTTCTAATAGATCCCTACTCTATATCTAATATAATAGAATTATTAGGCTATAATTTATTTATTAATATATACCTTTAGGAACTATAGAATTAAGGTATATAAGCTAATATAATCTATAAAAAGAAGTTAAAGGCTATAAAGTAGGATGCCTAAAGATTCCTACCTATAGTAAAGATATATTAGTAGATTAGTAATTATATCCTTAATACCTATAGTACTTTATTATTTTAGAGTAGATTCTAGGCCCCTTAATATAAGCTACTTACTATAATACTTATTTAATAAGTCTATAATTTACCTCTACTAGAATATCTAGGGAAGAACTCTACCTTTTAGGTACTCTATTATAATTTCTATTAGAAAGGTATATCTACTAATATAGTATATTATATCTAAAACTATTATTATATTAGTATATAGAAAAGTTAGTATCTATACTAGAACCTACTTTAACTAATTCTAGCGCTAGACTAATATTAATTATAGATCTCTATTAACTTTATAATTAACCTTCTAGCTAAAGGAGTAGAAGACCTATAGTATCTTATAATTATTATTAACTACCTCTCTAAGTATATTTAGTTAAAAGCTATAACTACTATAGTAGCTAAGGTATATATATAATAATTCCTTAATTATTAGTAGTAGTTCTATAGCTTTTGTGATGGATTCGAGCTCGAGGCTCGGATCCTTATCGGAAGACCAGCGGACCCTACACGCAAGGCGTGGGGGCTCCGCACACGAAAGGGTCCCCTATCGGGCACCTTTCGGGACAGGTCAGGGCCCCACCTAGGGCACGTGTAGTACTCGCTTAGCTTACCTATAGGAGGTATAAAGGGCGCACATAGTAAGACAGAAGAAGACATTCCTTTCTTCTTCTGTATGGTTAATAATAACTCTATGAACGCTAGACAGCAGTTGCTCTCTAGGCCAGTCCATAACAGCTTTCCCTAGAGTATTATTTCTAACTAAGGTTTAGATTAGATAGAGGGGTTTTAGTTTACCCTTTACTTCCTTATAAATATATAGTAACTTCTTTTAATAGTATATTACCTCTAGATAGACAGAAGAATAGAAAGGGCTAACTAAAAAGTATAGGCTATACTATATATTATTATTATATTCTTATAATATAACTAGGCGTTGCGCCTACCCTTCCGCTAGCTAGCTCTAAATAACTAGACCTTAATTATTATTAGAATAAGCGCCTTTTATGCCCTATATAGATATAATATAGAACTTATTTAGCGCCTAGTAAATACACTAGTGTGATGGATTCGAGCTGGAGGCTCGGATCCTTATTGGAAGACCAGCGGACCCTACACGCAGGGCGGGGAGGTCTTGTATACGAAAGGGCCCCCTATTGGGCACCCTGTGGAATAGGCTGGGGCCCTACTTAGGGTATGTATAGCACTTACTTAGCTTACCTATAGGAGATATAAAGGGCGTATATAGTGAGACAGAAGAAGATAATCCTTTCTTCTTCTATATAGTTAATAATAACTCTATAAATACTAGATAGCAGCTACTCTCTAGGCTAGTTTATAATAATTATTAACCATTCTTAATTTAATAGAGAAATAATAGATAATTTATAAAGCTTATAATAAGTTTACTATATAATACCCCTATAGAGTAGATAAGTAAATATAAGGAAATGCAATTCCTCTATAATATAATTATATAGTAGGCGGCCTAGATTATAGAACTATAATAGTAGACTACTATAATAAGAATAACTACTTCTATTAAGGGTATAATAGGCTAATCTATAGCTATAGTATATCCCTAGCTAGAGCAGTCTTTATATAAGCTATTACTAATAGAGGCTCTATATAATAGTAATAAGATATTATACTTAGTATAGTAGAGTCTTATAACTTATAAGTTAGATATAGATTCTAACTTTATTAGTAATAACTATAATAAATAGTACCTTATCTATTAGAATCTAAGCTCTAAGATATAGGCCTATATTATACTCTTCTTTAAGCTTAGTAATAGCTTTAACTATAGTATTTAGAAGTTCTTTAACTACCTTAATAGTATATTTTTAGACCTTTACTAATTAGAATATATAGTTTTAGAGCTTAACTAATTAGAATAATAATCTAATAAATAGTTTACTAACTTCTATATTTACTTTAAATAGAAGCTTATTCTAATAGGGGGCATTAACTAGGCTAATATAGTAAAGCTATCTAAGCTTTATACTATACTTAATAAGTATATATAAGACTATTATATTAGGTATAATATTCTATAGAATAACTATAGTAAGGTAATTAAATATTACTACTATATTACCTTAAATATTAATTTATACTTCCTAAAGGAATATATTAAGAAGAGGTAATAGGCTTATATAACTAAGGATTATAATAGTAATATACTTATAGAGGGTATTAATATAGCAACCTTTTAGAATATACCTTAGCACTAAAATAATAAAAAAGAGAGATACTTTAGATCTAGAGTAGGTATGCTATAGGCAATCTAGGTATCTAAAGAGGTTCTAAAAAGATACTATATAGCTAGTTAGTATTTATACTATAGTAATACTAGCTACTATATTAGGGGCTATATAATGCTTCCTATATATACCCTAATAACTATAATAGGTATTAAGCTTTATAAGACCCTTAAGGTAGACTTAGTAGATATATTATTAGATATAGATTTAGAAAATAAGCCTTCTACTACTTAAGTCTTAGTAATAGAAATAATAGTACTATAAGAAATCCTAACTACTTCTACTATAAATAAGAGAAGGAGTTATATTAGGAGATAGAAGAAAATATAAAGAAACTACTCTTTCTTCTTCTTATTCTCTATAATAAAACTTTATTTATTAATACTTAGGTTAATAGTAGGTGTAATAGTTTTATAGCTCTAAGTAAATAATTAGTATAATACCTTAATCTTCTTTATAACCCTTTACTATTAGTATAAAGCCTTACTACTATAATAGAGAACCCTATCTAAGGCTAATATAGCCCTATAAAGCATCTATATATAATATATCTTACTTACTTCCTAGCTAATATAGATAGCTAGGTATTCTCTATTATAGCCTATATAATCCTAGGCCTAACTTATAATTATATTCTTAGATTACTATAGCTTACCTATAATAGTATTAAACTATATACCTCTTACTATTCCTTTATAGTAGGATTAAAAGGGGGCTTAGAAATTAAGGTAGTGAATAGTTATTATATAAAGACTCTAATAGTAGTAATCCTAGGGTTAGTATATATAGTAATAGCCTTATAGGCTATTAAAGAACCTATAATAGTCTACCTAATATATATAAGCCTAAAGGAAATTAATATAATACTTCTAGATACTATAAATATATTTATAATAATAGATAAGAATAGTATTAAAACCTTACTAGATAAACTATAAGACTTTATAGATCTTTTTAGTAAGGATTAGGCTAATACTCTTCCTTTATATTAGGGATATTCTAACTACTATATACACCTTTAGTATAACCCTAATAGCTCTATTCCTAAGCTCCCTTAGGCTTCTCTTTATAATATACTATAGAATTAGTTACTTAAGATCTAGAAATAGATTATTAATCTAATAGATAAGGGCTAGATCTATACCTTATTCTTCTTAGCTATAGCCCTAGTTCTATTAGTTAGAAAGGTAGGGAAAGAATAGTATTTCTATATAAACTACTATACTTAAATAAGATAATAAAGTAAGATTACTACCCTCTACTACTTATTAAGGAAATACTTTATTCCCTTATTAGCGCCTATTAGTTTATAAAACTAGATGTTTATACTATATTTTATTAAATATATATAGCTAAAGGGGATAAGCATTTAATAGTATTCTAAACCTACTTTAGACTCTTTAAGTAGTTAGTATACCTATTTAGCCTAACTAGTATACTAGCTATATTCTAGTGTTATATTAATAGTATACTTAGTAATACACTTAGTATATATATAATAGCATACCTTAATAATATCCTTATTTATTCCTTAGGATTCTATAAGAACTATATATAATAAATATAGGAGATCCTTATCTATCTATAATAAGTAGGCCTTTACCTAGATATTAGAAAGTGTATATTTAGTATAATAAAGGTAAAGTATCTAGGGTTTATTATATATATAGGGCATAAGGTATATCTAAATCTAGATAAAATTATAGCTATCTAAGACTAAAAGGCCCTTATAAGGGTCTAAGGTATAAGAGGATTTCTTAGGTTTATAAACTTTTACTATAAATTTATTATTAACTTCTTTAACTTAATAGGTTCTCTCTTAGTACTAATAAAGAAGGGGGCCCCCTTTATTTAGACTAATAAATATAATAAAGCATTTTAATAGCTTAAATAGGCCTTTATATTATACCTAATCCTAGCCTAATAGGACCTAAACTAGGCTATAGTAGTAGAGGTAGATATATCTAGAGAGGCTATTAGCAGCTACCTTTTATAATATAATAAGGAAGAGATATTATACCTAGTAGCTTACTATTTAGCTTATTTTATAGTACTATAGAGTGTGATGGACTCGAGCTGATGGCTTGGGTCCTTGGTAAGAGAAGAAGGGGAAGAGAGTGGGGGACAACAGGCATAGGAGGGGCTACCTATCGGATACTCTTTAGCATAGGTTAGGACAAGAAGCGATGACTCTTAGGGCATGCTTAGGGCTTAACTAGCAATCCTATAGAGTACATATAGGATATAGATAGGCTGCTAAAGGAAAGAGCCTCTTTTCTCTTCTTTATAGTTAATAATAACTCTATAAACGCTAAATAGCAGTCACTCTCTAGGCTAGTCTATAACAATTATTAATCATTATCTTAAAGAACAAAATAGAACTAATAGAATAATAATAGGGAAACCTAATAATAATGTAATAGACTAATTAGGTAATTAGGAGGAACTTAAGTTCCTCTATATAACAATCTATAAGCAGAAAAGGCAACTTATAGAATTGTAATACTATACAAATACTATAAAGGCTATAGCCTATAATATAATAATAATAGGGCCCTATATAGAACGCTCTCTATATAAGCCCCTCCTAATAGGGAGCCCCTATAATAGCAATAGGGCCTCCTTCTAGGCTTAGTAAAACCTTATATCTTATAAGCTATAGGCAGACTCTAACTTTATTAGTAGCAACTATAACAAATAGTTCCTTATATACTAGAATCTTAGCCCTAAGATATAGGCCTAAATAGCCCCCTACTTTAAGCTAAGGCATACCCTTAACTATAGCTCTACAGCCTTTCTAGAATACCTAGATAGTATATTTATAGATCTATATAGGGAGGAATATATAGTCTCTAAGCTTAATTAGCTTAAATAGTATAATAATAAATAATTTACTAATTTCTATATTTATTTTAAATAGAAGTTAGTGCTAGTAGGAGGCATAGGGTAGGTAGATACTATTAAACTCTTACAACTCTATATAGCGCTTAATAAGAAGATACATAACTTCTATATTAGATATAACATCCCCTATAATAACTATTAGAGGGCGGTTAAGCAATACCTCTACATTGCCTTAGATATTAACTCCTACTACCTTAAAGAATACATTAAGTTATAACGCTACCAACCTAATACTTATAACTATAATAGTAATACAGAGATAGGTAGCATTAATACTACTAGCTTCTAGAAAGCTCTATAATACCCCTAGGATACTATAAAGAAGACATAACCCTCCTAGCCTAATGCTACTAAGACTACTATATAGGCCTCCTAGGTTACCTAAGTAGTTCTTAACTAGTATTGTAATGCCAGCTAGTATCTCTACTACAGTACTAATAGGCACCTTATTTAGCAGTGCAACCTTCTCCCTATAAAACCACCTTCCTCTATAATAAATATAAGAGCCTATAGCACTTCCCTTAATAAATCTATAGAGGAGATATTAGATACTAAGTTAAAAAAAGAGGATCCTATTACTTAAGTCTTAGCAATAGGTAAACTAATACTATAAAGTACTCTACTACCATTACTTTTAGATTAGATAAGGACTAATATCTAGATATAGAAAATTATATAGAAGACCCCCTATTCCTTATACTACTTCTATATAATAGAACCTTATTTCTATAAGCCTAAGTTAATAGTAGTTATAATAGCTTTATAGCTATAAATAAACAACTAGTGTAGTAACTCTACCTACCCTATATTGCCCTACTATATACTTACAGCCTTACTATAGCCTTAGAGAAGCCCCTAGGGTCCTAGGCAAAGTCTATAATACATCTATACATTACCTATCTTATCTGCTTTTAGGCTAATATTAATAGGTAGGAGTTCCCTATAGTTACCTATATAATCCTAGGCCTCTTATATAACTATATTCTTAGGGCCCCCTAGCTAGCCTAAAACAAAATTAAACTTTATGTATCTTAATGCTCTCTTATAGTAGGGATATGTAAAGGACTTATTATTAAGGCCTCTAACAGTTAGCACTTAGACAACCCTACTATATTAATCTTAGGCTCTATATATGCTAGCTTAGCTTAATAAGTATACTAGAGATATCCTTCTATCTGTCTTATTAGTACTAGCCTCTATAAGATTAATATAGCCCTTATAAATATAGTAGGACTCCCCTTAATAGACAAACCAGAAACTATAGCTTACCTACTACCTAAACTAGTAGACTTTATAGACCTCTTTAGTAAGGATTACGCTACTATACTACCCCTTTATAGAGGCAGCTCTAATTACTATATTTAACTCTAAAAGAATCTAGATAGCTCCCTCCTAGAATTACTATAGGCACTACTATATAATATACTATATAATTAACTTCTTAAAATATAGAAGTAGATTATAGACCTAATAGATAAAGGTTAGATTTATACTTCTTCCTCTTTAGCAGCTATCCCTATCCTATTAGTAAAGAAAGTAGAGGGTAGTTAGTAGTTCTATATTAATTACTATGCCTTTAATAAGGTTACTAACTAAGATTAATACCCTCTTCCCTTAGTTAAGAAGACCCTATACTCTCTTATAGGGGCGTATTAGTTTATAAAGTTAGATATTAGAGCAGCTTTCTACTGCCTTAGAGTTGCTAAAAGGGATAAACACCTTACAGCATTCTAGACACATTTTAGGCTATTTAAATAGTTAGTATGCCCCTTTAGGTTAGCTAGCATACTAGCTACCTTCTAATAATACATTAATAGTATACTTAGCAACGCCCTAGGGATATATGCTATAGCATACCTAGACAATGTTCTAATCTACTTAGAGGGTAGCTATAAAAACTATATATAGCATACCTAATAGGTCCTTACTTAGCTATAATAGGTAGGCCTATACCTTAATCTAGATAAGTGCGCTTTTAGCATTAAAGAAGTTAAGTATCTTAGGTTTATTATCTATATAGGGTAAGAAATACGCCTAGACCTAGATAAAGTAGCAGTAATATAAGACTAGAAGGCCCCTTAATATATTTAGAGTGTTAAAGCCTTCCTTAGCTTTACAAACTTCTACTAGAAGTTTATTACTAACTTCTTAGATATAATAGGGCCCCTTTTAGCTCTTACTAAAAAGGGCGCCCCCTTTATCTAGTCTAATAAATATAAGGCCTTATTCTAACAACTAAAACAGGCTTTTATCTTATACCTAATCCTTACTTAATAGGACCCTAATAAGGATATAGTTGTTAAAGCAGATGCATTAGGCAAAGCTATTAGGGGATGCCTTTCTTAGTATAGCTAGGTAGGAATATTATATCTAGTAGTATACTACTTAGCTTACTTAACCCTACCTTAATAGAATTATACTATTTATAATAAGAAGCTTCTTAGTATTATTTCCTACCTTAAAGTATAGTCTACTAAGCTCTATAGCATTGCCTATCTATTTACTATACTAACTAACTATAAAAACCTAGAATATTTTACTAGTCTCTATAAGATATCTAAACAATAGGCTTACTAAGCTAAGATACTAGTATTATTTAACTTCTACCTTTACTACTAGCCTAGCTCTTAAGCTAATAGACCTAACGCCCTCTCTAGACATAAGTAGAATAAGTTAGGACAATCCCCTATACTATAAAGTTTACTCTAACCTATATTAATAGTATGCCTTATAAGTGCTTAGGACTAGAATATTACCTTTAGAGGGGAGATACTAAATTATAGGGTTTATAATACATTCTATAATATACCTACTAAGAATCTAATAGATCCCTACCCTATTTCTAATATAATAGAATCATTAGGCTATGATTTCTTTACTAATATACACCTTTAGAACCTATAGGATTAAGGCATATAGGCTAATACAATCTATAAGGTAAAGCTAAAGGTAGTTAAGTAAGGTGCCTAAAGATTTCTCTCTATAGTAGAGATACACTAATAGATTAGTAATTATACCCTTAATACCTACAGCGCCTTATTATTTTAGGGTAGACTATAGGCCCCTTAATATAAGCTACTTACTATAATACTTATCTAATAAGTATATAACTCACCCCTATTAGGATATTTAGGGAAGAACTCTACCTTCTAAGCACTCTATTAGGATTTCTACTAGGAAGGTATGTCTACTAATATAGCACGCTATATCTATAATTATTATTATATTAGCATATAGAAAAGTTAGCAACTACACTAGGGCCTACTTTAACTAATCCCAGCACTAGACTAATACTAGTTATAAATCTCTATTAACTTTATAACTAACCTCCTAGCTAAGGGAGTAGAAAACCTATAGTACCTTATAGTTATTATTAACTGCCTCTCTAAGTATATTTAGTTAGAAGCTATAACTATAATAGCAGCTAAGGTATATATATAATAATTCTGTAATTACTAGTAGTAGTTCTACAGCTTTCCCTAGAGTATTATCTCTAACTAAGGCTTAGATTAGATAGGGGGGTTTTAGTCTACCCTTTACTCCCTTATAAATATATAGCAACTTCTTTTAATAGTATATTACCCTTAGACTAATAGAGGAATAGAAAGGGCTAACTAAAAAGTATAGGCTATACTATATATTATTATTACATTCTTATAATATAACTAGGCATTGCACCTACCCTCCTGCTAGTTAGCTCTAAATAACTAAACCTTAACTATTACTAGAATAAGCGCCTTTTACGCCCTATATAGATATAATATAGAACTTATTTAACGCCTAGTAAACACGCTAGGGAGCTATATATTACCTAAAGGATATACTATAAGGTTCCTTAAGACTATTTATAAAGGTATATAATTAGCGTAGGTAGTAATTAACTTTACCTAATAGCATTAGTAAGACACTACTAATTATTCCATTACCTAGTAGAATAGTTCTAACTAGGGGATAAGATATAGTTAGATCTTTACTATATTAAAACTAAACGTCCTAGTTATAAGCTAGACTAGGTAATAGCTAAATACACTATCTTAGAGGCTCCTACCCCTCTTATAGTCTAACTAGACATCCCCCTAGGAATCCACCTAGTATTCTATATTAATCTTATTAAATATATAGTATATAACCTACTTCTCTCCTAGGTAGTGTATAATTATTACCTAGGCCCTTTCCCTAGTACTTTCTTACTAAAGGTGTCTAAGTTTACTATATAGGAAATCCTAGGTGCTAAGAATATAAAGAGATAGGGTAACTAATAAAATATCCTAGTAAAATAGGTAGGGTATAAAAAGCTAATATAAAAACTACTAAAAAATTTAAAAGGGATAGAGACTTTAGTATATTTTAAGTTATAATAGGGGAATATAAAATTCTATAATAGGCCTATCTTATAGCTAATAATTTTAGATTTATATCCCCCTTAGAATACTTAGACTATAGTATAGAACTCTATATTAACTTAACTTAGTTCCTCTAACTACTCCTTAGTATTCTCTTTAATAGTTATTATAGGTATTCCTAAGGGGGGGAAATAGAGCTGCTAGAGGCGTAAAGAGGTAACTACTAGCTCTGTACTAAGGGCACTAATAGAAGCTATAGGGAGCTTACTAGCTAATAGAGTAGCCTTCTTATAGGTCTATAACTATTAATAGAAGGGAATAAATATAGTATAATAGGGGGCTAGAGAGTAAGTAGGCAGAAGGTTATTATTTATAAATAGATTCTCTACTATTAGGAGGAACCTTTTAGATAAATATAAGGGGGTTGCCTCTAGGAGGCGATCCTCTATTTGTATTAATACTTATATTAATTAATTAATGTAAGTAACTAGGCGCTTTAGTGTAGCTATAAGGGAGGTATGCCTAAGACTAGGAGATAGGGTAATAGGGGTAGTGGATAGGTAAGGTGCTATATAAGTAGGCATAAGGAGGGTAATAATAGGCGTAGAGTAATATATAATAATAGACTAGAAGGGGGCGTTAAGGGCGTTTAGTATAGCCCTATAGCTAGCTAGGTTGCTTAGGGGAGTATAGCTATTAGCTACCTTTACTATAGTAGAGGAGGCTATAGTAGTATTAACTAGTATAATAAAGCGCTTACTAAGCTCCTTAAATTTAGGAATAAGAACCACTACTATAGTCCTCTTAGTCTTCTTAAAATACTAATAGAGGGTTTTAATAGTCTGCCCCTTAAGGATTACTACTATAATCTTATATATAAGTTATTATAGAAAGGGGTTAGTAGTAAATAAGTAGTAGGCCTATATATAATATTATTTCTTATAGTAATAGGGCTAATAGGCCTTATAGCTAATAATACAGCATCTAAAGGTGCTATTCCTAGCTATATATAGTAAATATAAGAGGCACTATAGCTATGTTTGCTAATAAAGCTAGAAATGCTTATTGCTAGAGTTACCTTCTATCTTATAGTATCTAAGGATGCGTAAGGGGTTATAGTAGGGGTGCTAACCTTCCCTAGGGGCATTAGCAGCTATAGATATAATACTACATAACTCCCTATTATTAGCTAGTAGGCAGCAAGAGGTAGGCAATATAAATACTACATAACTTATATAGGGTGACTAAGCAGAATATATTAATAGGAGCAATAGATAGTAAAGGGAGGTTAATCTTTGTTATTAAGGGGATAAGTAGGCAATAAAGGGTAACTAGAAACGCAGTTAGTTAATTCTAAATAGGATATAAAGTGAACGCCTAGGGGTGTAAATATATACTAGAAGATAAGCATAAGTATTGTAGTAAGGAAATTAATATATAAGGTAAGAGGGATTTTTTTAAAACTAAGAATAGTATAATAAGAGGGAGATATAATATAATAAGGAAGTTATAAGGAGTAAGATTAAAAGGGGGGGAGACACCTCTTATATACATCCTAGAGGATAGGGGTAATCTAGGTAAAAGCAGGGTGGTAATAAAGCGAACCTTAATAGGCATTATTATTATAATCTATAATAACTTAATAGTGTTATAATACTACTAAGGGGTTGCCTATAAGGGTGCTAAACACATATATATTATAATAAATAGCAAACCTTAATAGGCATTATTATTATAACCTATAATAGCTTAATAGTGTTACATTACTACTAAGGGGTTGCCTATAAGGGTGCTAGACACACGTATATTACAATAAACGCGCAACCAGACCTACACTACTTAGCACATAGACCCACTACACAACCATACCTATATATAATACTATAATAACAACTATAGAGTGTAATAATTCCTAAGAAGGGGGCTATATAATAGACTTAAGCTAATAGCTTAGGTCCTTAGTAAGAGAAGAAGGGGAAGAGAGTAGGGGATAATAGGCATAGGAGGGGCTACCTATTAGATACTCTTTAGCATAGGTTAGGATAAGAAGCGATAACTCTTAGGGCACGCTTAGGGCTTAACTAGCAATCCCATAGAGTACATATAGGATACAGATAGGCTGCTAGAGGAAAGAGCCTCTCTTCTCTTCTTTATAGTTAATAATAACTCTATAAACGCTAGATAGCAGTCGCTCTCTAGGCCAGTCCATAACATAGAGGAACTATATAATCTATAATAAGAAGCTTCTTAGTATTATCTTTTACCTTAAGGTATAGTTAGTAAAATTATATAGTATAGCTAAACCCTTTACTATACTTACTAACTATAAAAATCTAGAGTACTTTATAAGTCTATAAGAGATATTAGAATAATAGGCTAGATAGGTAGAGATACTTATCCTTTTTAACTTTTACCTCTATTACTATCTAGGGTCCTAGGTAGATAGACTAAATGCCCTATTAAGATATAAGTAGGATAAGTTAGGGTAGCTAACTATACTATAGAGTATTTTTTAACCTATATCTATTATATATCTAATATACCTATAAGAAACCTATAATAGATATATATTAGATACTAAGGATCTACTAGTAATACCTATAGGGGATCTAGTATAGTATTAAGAATTCTTTATAGATAACTATATCTAATTTCTATAGGACTAGGGTATATAGGTAGATAGAATATATAATAAGAAAGTATAAGCTATTAAAAGGGGTAATTAATAGTTCCCTATATTAGTAGAGATAAAGCAATAGGCTAGTAACTATAGCCTTAATACCTATAGAGTACTTCTTTTCTAGGGAAGACTATAGGCCCTAAAATATAAACCTCTTACTATATTACTTATCTAATAGATCTATAATTTACTACTTCTAGAGCACCTAGGGAAGAATATTATATTCTAAGCTCTATATTAAGACTTCTACTAGAAGGGTATATCCTAAGATATTACCTAATACATTAGGAATTACTACTGCCTTAGGGTATAGAAGAGCTAATAGTAGAGCTAGGGCTTACTATAATCTATACTAATACTAGACTAATACTAGTCTTAGATCTTAGTTAACTTTATAATAGATCTTCCTATATAAGATATAATAGCCCTATAGTATCTTATAGTTATTATAGATTACCTTTTAAAGTATATTTAGTTAAAAGTAATAACTATAATATTATTTAAGATATTGTTAAAATAATCACTATAAAGGTGTTATTTTTGAGCCCCTTATAATTGCAGCCTACCCGGCAGCGTTATTGCTGATATTCAACCTCAGCAACAACGGCAGTTATACCTCGATTTCTGTTGCGTTTTCTGATGCGTTTTCTACGGCATTTTCTGCCGTAAAGCGGTCTAGAATTCTGCCCTAGGCGGTCAGCTTTGTATTCTTAGCTACCCTAGATCCCCTCGTATACCTCTGGCCAAACGGGTTGCATATCTGCACCTGCGTTGTGTGGTAGTGAGTCTATTTTTTTGTTTTCCCATACAAATGAATTTTGCGGGATGCAAAAAGTGGCAGACGAACCCCCGCTGGCGGCCCCGATCCAACGATATGGTCGGAGGGTATATGAGGAAGTAGAAGTGAATTTCTCTCCTCACCCAAATTGCTCGTTGCCCCAAATCGTCCGTTACCGTGAAGAATACTAAGCTACTATTCTAGATTGCTAGAAGTCGTTGCCCTTCCACTGCTGAAGATAATTGCTTATAGAAGCATTACTCCTAGAGCCTCACTACCTCTACTAGTAATCACTCTATACTAAGCCATATTTTCAATAGGTTATAAGCCCAGGAGGCCTATAGTGAATTTACTATAGTGGCCTACCTTTTCCTCAAACTATCGTTCGATATCCCTAGGTTGACGCCCCAACCTAGGTGCCGCACATAAAATCACCACATTTTCTGGTGTTGAATCTGATTCCATTCACACACACAATCACGTGGTCTGACAGCTGCATTAACCATTTGATCACTGTCAGCAGCTGCAGTTAGCTGCAACCCAGCTGCATTTTACTGCATATTGCTGCATTTTGCTGCATTCAGCTGCATTTATAGGGAATTTTCCCTATTTTTATTCCTATTTAGGAATATTGTGTGCATTTCACTAAGCATTTTGCACCCTTTTTCAAAGTGTGCATCCCGCTGACGGACCGTTGCAACCATTGGCAGCTGCAAGCCTTAATTATTATAGAATTCCTACCTACAATATCGCAGGACAGATTTTTGGTGTTTTCCTAAACCAATCCACCTAAATCTTTATAGGCAGTATTCCTACAGACCCATAAATCTAGGCTTTTAGCAGAGCCCTAGATCCAGCGCACTATACAATTTGCGTGCGCACGCTGATTCACAATTAGGAACCTAACGATTCTTGCAAATCCCCCAATTAAACAATTGTAAGTTACGGCTTCTGACGGTCCGTCTGAAGCATGCATTTATTATTAGCAGCTGCAGACTCTGATTATAGTAAGTTTTATCACTATACTACAGTAGATTTTTTCCTATACGTACAAAACCTGTACACAGGAAAATTTCGAATCCATATTCTTACGGACCTACAAATCAGGGCTTTTAGCCGAGCCTCTTGATCTATAGCACTATACAATTGTAGTGCGCGTTCTGATTGACTTCTAGGGAATCTAACTGCTTCTGCAAATCCCGAATAGAATCAATTTAGAGTTACGGCTTCTGCGACCATAACTGTTAGTAGGCTTTATTGTTGATAATTCTAGGTATATTTTTATACCTTCTATAGCTAGAATTAGTACTAGTTATCAGTAAATTTACTGTTTTTAGTAATTCACTACTACTATTTGCTGTAAATCACTGTAAATTAGTTATAGAGGGCATTTTTCTTCAAATCCTCTATAATTCTAATATATAGGTGCTTCCTAGCCCTATAATTAGCTATAGAATCCGTTTTTTCTCTTTTCTTCTGTAAAAATGGATAGAAATCAACAAGGCCAACAGGGTTTTCCTGTACCCCAACCCGATATAGAGGTTAATATGCCTATGCAAGAGGCTTCTGAACCTTCTATACCAAAAGACCCTCTAACTATAATTTCTAATCAGCTAGCTAAACAAAGCAAAGGTCTTAAGACTTTTGCTGATATAAGCACAGCTAGGATTGAAGCCTCTGAGAAAAGGCAAGAGAAATTACAGAGCCAATTAACAGACCTTATGAGTCAGTTAATTAGTCTTATAGGTAACCAATAACGCCAAAATAGGCCTGTAGAAGAAAATATACAGGCTTCTTCCCAACCTGCCAGCCCTTCTGATCCTATTCCTATTCCTAGCTCTAATCCTCTTTAGGAAGCCTTTGATAGGACTACTGCTAAGGAATTAAATAAGAAGGTGCATAATATCCCTGATAATGTAAAATTAAGGGGGCCTGAGAATTTTAACCAATGGAAGCAGGCTTTATCTATACAATTTAGAGCTTTTAGAATGCCTGATTTTTTAGATAATCCTGAAATTGCCTATAATCTTCCTGATTCTCAGCAGGCTGTAGTACTTATGATTATAAGGGACAGCTGCCAAGAGGGACCTCAAGCTGCAATTTATTGGCAAAAATCACCTATTAAAGCCTATAAAATCCTTATAAGGCAATATTTATAGAGTTCTGAGATTCAAAGAGGGAATTTATACTCTAAATTTCATTCTTTAAATTTCTCTTCTTATAAGGGCACTTTAGAAGACTTTAATGCAGAATTTAATAACCTAATTGCTAGGTTATTATTATGCAACGTTATAATTAGTAATATAGATCAAGCAAATATCTATATTGCTGCATTAAAAGAGACCTTTCCTTATTGGGCTGAGAGGCAACGATATTCTATCAGAGCCGCTAGGGCCCAAGGTCTTCTAGTTAGTCAACTAAACCTGCAATTCCTTATGGCTGATTTATTAGAAGAGCAAAGAGATAAAAGCTCCTCTATAGCTAAGGCTCTTAGCTATAAAGCTTCTAATCTCTCTTCTAAGCCCCCTTCTTCTTCTAATTCTCAAGGGGAGTCTAAGAATTATAATAGAAAATCTAGTAAATCCTCTACTAGGAATTCTAATGATTCTAAGGCTAAATCAGCTAATAAGAAGAAAAAGAACACTAGCAACAAAAATCAGGATATTAAAGAGCAAGAAGCCTCTTTTGCTATTGGCTGCTACAGCCTAGCAACCGGAAATATAGAGGGAGAAGACCCTAGTTCTTTAGAAAAAGAGTCTTCTTCTAGCAGTGGTTATAGTAGTGATTCTTCTACTTCTATAACTAATAGTAGTGATTTCCTAGCTACTAGACCTTCTTTTACTTATAAGGCTTAAGAGCCCTCTAATCTAAAAGACTCCCTATTATATAATATAGGTTCTACGTGTCATCTAATAAATAATAAGGCATTCTTTAGGACCTTTAGGGCCCTAAAACATAAAGAAAGAAGCCCTATTATTACTGCTGGAGGCCCTATTTATCCAAAAGGGGTAGGAACTGCTGTTTTTAAAGTCCTAGTGAGCCTAAATCCTACTATATTTAGGCCCCTAGTACTAAAAAATGCACTATATTTTCCTGGTATAGACACTAATCTAATTAGTGGCCTAGCGCATTATACCGCTGGCGGCTCCCTAGAAGGTAATAAACTACTATTATCTGATAATTCTTGCTGTGGGTTTCTTAACCCCAAAAGGCATGGTTTTTTCTTACATATTAAGGGCGAGAAAACCCCCCTTCTTAGTAAGAATGAAAATGGCCAGCAGGCACACATGTCCTACCCTATAGGGGCATACCCTATACTAGGACCTTCCTATCCTATAGGGGCACACCCTATACTAGGATCTGCCTGCCCCTTAGGGGCAAATCACCCCCCTAAGGGATCCCTTTCTTCCGATTCTATAGAGGAAAATCACCTCTCTATAGAGGAATCTGCCCATTCCCTCTTTTCTCCCTCTCTAAGCCCTTTGGCTTACCCTGTAGGTTTGGCAACCTACCCTAGAGATAATCTAGGTCCTATAGGGACTTCCTACCCTATAGAAGTGCATATTCCTAAGAAGATTTGCGCTGATCCTAAGGAATATTCCTATATTCCTAAGGGTGAATTTCCTGATTCCAATAGATATCAAGTTATTGAAAATATGGCTTAGTATAGAGTAATTACTAGTAGAGGTAGTGAGTCTCTAGGAGTAATGCTTCTATAAGCAGCAATTATCTTCAGCAGTGGAAGGGCAACGACTTCTAGCAATCTAGAATAGCAGCTTAGTATTCTTTACGGTAACGGACGATTCGGGGCAACGAGCAATTTAGGTGAGGAGAGAAATTCACTTCTACTTCCCTATATACCCTCCGACCATATCGTTAGATCGGGGCCGCCAGCGGGGGTTCGTCTGCCACTTTTTGAATCCCGCAAAATTTATTTGTATAGGAAAACAAAAAAATAGACTCACCACCACACAACGCAGGTGCAGATATGCAACCCGTTTGGCCAGAGGTATACGAGGGGATCTAGGGTAGCTAAGAATACAAAGCTGACCGCCTAGGGCAGAATTCTAGACCGCTTTACGGCAGAAAACGCCGTAGAAAACGCATCAGAAAACGCAACAGAAATCGAGGTATAACTGCCGTTATTGCTGAGGTTGAATATCAGCAATAACGCTGCCGGGTAGGCTGCAATTATAAGGGGCTCAAAAATAACACCTTTATAGTGATTATTTTAACACAAGTAATTGATGAGATTATAGAGGATTTTACAGGGGACTTAGCCCCTATTTCTACCGACAAAGGGGCCCCTAGCTGGGCACCTTCTAGGGGCTTAGAAGGTCTAGACCCTAATGTTCTGGGTGCCAATAGTGGCCGTCTAAGCCCCCCTGATGAGGCCTGTGTTCCTAAAGAGGCCCAGCAACAGAGGGAGCCCCAAGAAATAGGCCCTAAGATCCCTAAATCCCCCTGTAAATATCCCTCTAATTATCAGAAATTACTACATGATTCTATAAAGGATAACGATTTTCACTGCTTACCCTGCAGTC
The DNA here is from genome assembly GCA_013435705.1 of Claviceps paspali. Taxonomy (NCBI): domain Eukaryota; kingdom Fungi; phylum Ascomycota; class Sordariomycetes; order Hypocreales; family Clavicipitaceae; genus Claviceps; species Claviceps paspali. The sequence continues at coordinate 310,672 of JABAEC010000005.1, read as the reverse complement.
AGGCAAAGGCTATTAGGAGGCCTAGCAAGAAACCTATCTCTGACCCCCCTAGAATATCAGATATTATAGAGGGAGATATATTGCTAGCTTCTAAAGGAATTTGCATCAAAAGGTCTAAGCTGCAAAAATTAGCGCCTAGGACCCAACCAGGGGTCCTATTGGCTAATTTAGGTTTAAAAACCTACCTTGTTTATATTCTGTCTAGAAGAGCAGTTGTAAAGACTAGCTTTGTGAAAATTCTAGAAGATATAACCTCTTTTATATCTATTCCTAGGAATAATCTAGAAGAGGGAGGAAATAATCTTACTAGTAATAACCTTACTAGTAATGATCAAAAAGATCATACTAGTAATAACCTTACTAGTAATAATCTTATTAGTAATATCCTTATTAGTGATTTTGGTCAGCCTCAGCAAGGTCCTGATTTTCTAGACAATTCCGTAAGGTTTTCCCTAGAATCTCCCCAAAGCAGCCCTTACTTTATAGCCTCTTTTTCTAGTATTACTAGTTAAAATGCTATATCTATAGATCCTAATAATCTTAGTAATTATAACTCTAGTACGCCTAATACTAGTGACTTTGTGGATTTAGACTATAATATAGATATTGCTTCCTTTATAAGAGATCTATATTATAAGGCATTAGGAAGAATGGTAATAGGGGTTTTACCCTATAACCTTAAAATAAACTATAATGTATAGTAAGTTTCAGCAGCTGGCTTTTAGCTGCTAGGACCTTCAAATTTATAGGGATAGACCAATTCCCTAAGGGCCGAAGGATCCGAAAAAATAGGCTTAGTTATAAGCCTAAAAAGGATAAAGAAAATAGTCCTAAGGCCTGTCTGGCTGCAGAAAGCTTGTTTGCCGAATCCAACCTTTATAGAGCTTAAAGGTTAAAATTCCCTATTAGTAAGCCTCTATAAACAACATCGATACCTCATTGACTATCAACCCTGATACCTAATACTATCGATTATCAAAAAAACACAACAAAAACATTTCAAAACCGACAAAAACAACAAAACAATTCAAAAACAACAAAATCACAAAAACACTGCTTGGAATGCTAGGAATTGCTAGGGATTAGGGCCCCCTTTTGGTTGTGTGATTATTTTCCAAATGTTCAGGAAATTGGGATTGTTTTAGAAAAGTTCTTTTTGGTTTCTTATTATATGTTTTTGTATTTAGTTATTTCTATGTGTTTTTTAGTCCCTTACCCTAGATATCTATTAAAGAGCTAGGATTATAAGGAAGAGGAAAAAGCACTTACATTCTTATATCTAAGTCCTTTTTAGAGGGAGTGTTAAAATAATCACTATAAAGGTGTTATTTTTAAGCCCCTTATAATTGCAGCCTACCCAGCAGCGTTATTACTGATATTCAACCTCAGCAACAACGGCAGTTATACCTCAATTTCTGTTGCGTTTTCTGATGTGTTTTCTACGGCATTTTCTGCCGTAAAGCGGTCTAGAATTCTGCCCTAGGCGGTCAGCTTTGTATTCTTAGCTACCCTAGATCCCCTCGTATACCTCTGGCTAAATGGGTTGCATATCTGCACCTACGTTGTGTAATAGTGAGTCTATTTTTTTGTTTTCCTATATAAATAAATTTTGTAGGATTCAAAAAGTAACACACAAACCCCTGCTAGCGGCCCTAATCTAATAATATAGTTAGAGGGTATATAAGAAAGTAGAAGTAAATTTCTCTCCTTACCTAAATTGCTTATTGCCCCAAATCATCCGTTACTGTAAAGAATACTAAGCTGCTATTCTAGATTGCTAGAAGTCGTTGCCCTTCCACTGCTGAAGATAATTGCTTATAGAAGCATTACTCCTAGAGCCTCACTACCTCTACTAGTAATCACTCTATACCAAGCCATATTTTCAATAGATATATATATAATAGTTCCTTAACTATTAGTAGTAATTCTATAGATTTCCCTAGAGTATTATTTTAGATTATAGCTTAGATTAGATAGGGTACTTTTAGTTCTTACTCTACTTCCTTACTAGTATTAACTATCTCCTTTTAACTATATACTACCTATAGATAGATAGTAGTATAGAAAGAGTAAACTAAAAAGTATAAGTAGTTCTCTATATTATAGTAGTATTTATATAGTATAATTAGCCCTTATACCTACTAGCTTATTAGTTAATATTAAATAATTATACTTCCTCTATAATAGGGGTAAGTGTGTTTTATATAATATATAGCTATAATATAGAGTTAGTTTAGTATATTATAAACCTATAAGGAAGCTAAACATTACCTAAGGGATAAGTAGTATAGTTTATAAAGCATATCTAGAAGGGTATATAACTAGCCTAAGTAGTAATTAATTAGGCCTAGTAGGCTTAATAAAAGAGGGCAAATTATTCTTAGTGCCTAGTAGAATAGTTTTAGCTAGGTAATAAGGTGTAGCTTAATTTATAGTATATTAAGATAGAATACCCTAGTTAAAAGCTTAATTAGATAAAAGCTAAATATATAGTTCTAAAAGTATTTATACTCCTTACTATCTACTTAAATATACTAAGTAGTATCTATTCTATATTCTATATAGACCTTATAGAGTAGGTAGCTATAGATCTACTACCCTTCTAATAGATTTATAACTATTACTCTAGCCTTTTCTAAAAAGAGGCTAAGTTAGTAAGTAAAAAGTACTAAGTTAAGAAGATTTTAGTAGTAAAGAATGCCTAAGGCTAAGGGTATTATAGGAATATATTAGTTAAATAGGTTAGCTATACTAAGCCTATATAGAAGCTGCTAGAAAATATCTAGGATATAGAGGCCCTAGCCTAGTTTAAAGTATAATAGGGTAATATAAGTAGTTATAATAAACCCTCTTAGAAATTATTAAAGTTAAATTCTTACCCCTAGTAGGGTCTACTAGTACTAGATATAAACTCCCTAGGGGCCTATATACCTTTAAACTTATTATTCTCCTCTTCCTTAATAGTAGATATAGAGGCTAGTATAGAGGCTAGGATAGGGAGTATAGAGGGCTAGTATACTAAATATATAGGGGATATTCTAAGGGGATAGGGGGGGGCGCTGCCTTATAAGATAGTATCTTAGTAAAGCTATAGGTAGTAAGGAGAGGCTATAATAGGTATATTCCCCTTTATAAAGGGGTTTTTATAAGAGGGAGGGGGGGGCAACCCCTAGGCTAAGTATATTAATATACTAAAAGCCTATATAGTCTCTTTAAACTAGGATATAATATATATATTATACTCTATAGAGTTATATAAGTTAGTAATAGTTAAGACCTATATATTAGTAGTAGGGTTATATATAGGTATAGATAGAGGTATAGTAGGGTAATAGATAGTAGATAGGGTAGTAGTAGTATAGGAATAATAGATAGGTAGGGTAGTAATAGTAAGGGGTATCTCTCTTATCTAAGGTAGGGCGTTAAGGGTTATAAGAATAGCCTTATAGCTACCCTAGTAGCTATAAGAGGCATACCCCTTAGTAATAGTAGTAATACTAAGGGTATCTATTATAGTATTAGAGAGGTTAATAAACTACTACCTAAGTTTAGTAAACTTAGGCAGTAATATAATAGCTTTAATCTTACTAGACCTAGGAGTAGGCCTCTATAGGGTCTTAATAGCCTTACTAGCCTTAATAGTAGTAACTATATCTTAGGCTATATAGTAAAGTATAGGATTTATAGTAAACAAATAGGCAGCCCTAATATAATCTTATTTTTTTATAGTATATAGATTATATGCCTTTTTACTAATAATTAGGCAGTTAAATAACCTATTCCTAGTAGTATATAGTAGGTATATAAGATACTATTACTACACCTACTAATAAGCTATGTATTACTTATTATCTAAGTTGCCTTTAAGTTTATAATAACTAAGGATTTAATTATTATCTTAGTTAGGGGGTAACCTACTAGGGGCACTAGCTATAGTAGATATAATACCTATTATAAATATTAATAATAAGGTTCTACTAGAGATATATAGAGGAAACTATAAACTTATAATTAGGAGATGTAATAGGTCTTTAGTTGTAATAGAGAGGAGGCTAGGTAGTAATAAGACTAGTGTATAAAGGCAATAAGGTAGGGTAGTTAGGGGATAAGGCTATAATAATAAGAGGCTATAATTAATATATTAGATAGAGGTTAGTCTTAGGGCTAAAGCTATAATAGATAAGAAAGGAAAGAGGTATATACTAGAGAGATTACTATATAGGTGTGTATAAAAGATAATAAGTAAACTATAAGTAAAAATATTAGTACTAAGATAAGTAAGGGAGGAGTAATAATAATAGAAACTAAGGGCTATAGGGAGAGGGGAATAGAATCTCTTTATACTACTTATAGGAAGGGGAGTAATTATATATATAATTACCTATATTATATAATTACTTACTATACAATTACATAATTTACACACAACGCCTAAATTTCCTAATTAGGATTCTATATTATTATAATCTTACTACTAGTAGTGCTAGAGCATTATTAGGATTATTATAATCTAGCTACTAGCAGTGCTAGAGCACTATTAGAATAGGCCCCTAGACCCTACACTAATATTAATAATTTAGGTATGTTATATTATAAGAGGTCTTATTTAGAAGAAGAGGCAGCTAAGAAGGGGGCTATATAATAGATTTAAGCTAGAGGCTTAGATCCTTATTAGAAGACTAGTAGACCCTATATATAGGGTAGGGAGGTCTTATATATAAAAGGGCCCCCTATTAGACACCCTATAGAATAGGCTAGGGCCCTACTTAGGGTATATATAGCACTTACTTAGCTTATCTATAGGAGATATAAAGGGCGTATATAGTAAGACAGAAGAAGACAATCCTTTCTTCTTCTATATGGTTAATAATAACTCTATAAACGCTAGATAGCAGTTGCTCTCTAGGCCAGTCCATAACAACTAGGGAGCTATATATTACCTAAAGGATATACTATAAGGTTCCTTAAGACTATTTATAAAGGTATATAATTAGTATAGGTAGTAATTAACTTTACCTAATAGTATTAGTAAAATACTACTAACTATTCCTACTATTTAGTAGAATAGTTCTAACTAGGGGATAAGGTATAGCTAGATCTTTACTATATTAAAACTAAATATCCTAATTATAAGCTAAACTAGGTAATAGCTAAATATACTATCTTAGAGGCTTCTATTCCTTTTATAGTTTAACTAAATATCCCCCTAGGAATCTACCTAGTATTCTATATTAATCTTATTAAATATATAGTTATTAAAAATATGGCTTGGTATAGAGTGATTACTAGTAGAGGTAGTGAGACTCTAGGAGTAATGCTTCTATAAGCAATTATCTTCAGCAGTGGAAGGGCAACGACTTCTAGCAATCTAGAATAGCAGCTTGGTATTCTTCACGGTAACGGACGATTTAGGGCAATAAGCAATTTAGGTAAGGAGAGAAATTTACTTCTACTTCCTTATATACCCTCTAACTATATTGTTAGATTAGGGCTGCTAGTGGGGGTTTGTATGTCACTTTTTAAATCCCACAAAATTTATTTATATAGGAAAACAAAAAAATAGACTCACTATTACACAATGTAGGTGTAGATATGCGACCCGTTTGGCCAGAGGTATACAAGGGGATCTAGGGTAGCTAAGAATACAAAGCTAACCGCCTAGGGCAGAATTCTAGACCGCTTTACGGCAGAAAATGCCGTAGAAAACACATCAGAAAACGCAACAGAAATCAAGGTATAACTGCCGTTGTTGCTGAGGTTGAATATCAGTAATAACGCTGCTGGGTAGGCTGTAATTATAAGGGGCTCAAAAATAACACCTTTATAGTGATTATTTTAACACTCCCTCTAAAAAGGACTTAGATATAAGAATGTAAGTGCTTTTTCCTCTTCCTTATAATCCTAGCTCTTTAATAGATATCTAGGGTAAGGGACTAGCATTAGAAAACACATAGAAAATAACTAAGTACAAAAACATATAATAAGAAACCAAAAAGAACTTTTCTAAAACAATCCCAATTTCCTGAACATTTGGAAAACGATCACACAACTAAAAGGGGTCCCTAATCCCTAGCAATTCCTAGCATTCTAAGCAGTGTTTTTGTGATTTTATTGTTTTTGAATTGTTTTGTTGTTTTTGTCGGTTTTGAAATGTTTTTGTTGTGATTTTTCGATAATAGGGTGGTTTATAGAGGCTTATTGTTGTTTATAGGGACTTTAATAGGCCTATAAGCTCTATAAATTGGCTGAATTTAGAGGCGGGGAGGGGCTTTGTAAGCCCATCAGCAGGCATATCATTGGTATTGATATAGGTGACTTTTGCAAGCCCTTTTGCAACTTTTTCCCTAGTATAGTTAAATTTTAATAGGGTGTGTTTTGTTCGGTTATAAAGTGCTGGATCTAGTGCTAATTTTATAGCACTAGTACTATCGCAAAAAAGGGGTATAGGTGGATGTATTCTGATTTTTGATTTGTTAAATAGGTTGTAAATCCACTCTAATTCCCAGATAGTCTTGCAAAGGGAATCAGATTCTGCCTCTATAGTTAATAGGGCAATAGTGCTAGCTTTCTTTAATTTCTAGCTAATAGGGGCACTAGCTAGCTTATAAAGATAAGCATAGGTGGACTTAGATGATGTTATATCCCCTGCAAAATCACTATCGCAAAATCCAACCAATGTTGTTGCAATTTCAGTACCCTTTTCCTTAGAAGAAGGGCCTCTATAGGTTATAGAGTAATTCCTTGTGCCTATACGATATCTAAGTAGATATTTAGAAGTATTTAAATGCTCTATATAGGGCTTAGTAAGGGCTGTAGAAAGCCACTGAACTGCAAAGGCTATATCAGGCCTAGTAAGCAACATTAGGTACATAAGGGTCCCTATTATGCTCTGATATATCTTGATTTCTAAAGGTATAAGAACCTTAGAAGGGGGTTGCTTTATAATTCCGGGTTGGATCGGAATTTGGGTTGCTTTAGCATTTATTATACTGAATTTCTCTAGGGCCTCAGAGATATATTAACTTTAATGAAGGGTAAGAACCCTTTTCTTTCTATCTCTTTAAATTTAAACCCCTAGGAAGAATTCAGTAGGCCCTCTATCTTCTATAGGGTATGCCTTATAAAGGGCCCTTTTTAACCTAGTAATATATCTAATATTAGGCCCTATAAGAAGATAGTCATCTACATAAGTAACAATATAAGTAGATAAAGTTAGATTAAAGAAAATCGCAGGATCTGATATTATAGGGGAAAATCCCTGATTTTGCAATAGGGCTTTTAGGGTGTGTTGCTATTCTCTAGGGCTCTGTTTTAGCCTATAGAGTGATTTAAGTAATATAATTACTTGTTTTTTCCCTGCTTTATAACTATACTTATTTAGGAAGCTAAGTAGGTTATTTTTACTATTACTAGTAGAAGCAGTTATTTTTTCAGCAAATTCTATAAAACCCTCTGGGATTTCTATATAAATAGTCTCCTTAAGAGAGCTATTTAGGAAAGCCCCTATAAAATTAGTCTGCTCTATTTCCCAATTCTTATAAGTAGTAATAGCTACTAATATTCGCTAACTAGGGGGTATGCTAGTAGCAGCATAGGTTTCTAGATAGTCTAGGCCTTCTATCTGCATAAAACCTTTAGCAACAAGACAGGCCTTGTATTTTATAGGATTATTTTCTTTATCCTTTTTAAGCTTATAAACAAGCCTATTTTTAAGGATCCTTCGGCCCTTAGGAACTTGGTCTATCCCTATAAATTTGAAGGTCTCGGCAGCTAGAAGCTGCTAAAACTCACTATACGTTGCTTCTAACCAACTAGCCTTATCGGGGCTTTGTATAGCTTATTTAAAGGTCTTAGGGGTAAAATCCCCCTTTTTTATAATTCTTTCCTATGCCTTATAACATAGATTTCTTACAAAGGAAGTAATATCTATATTATCGTCTAAATCCATAGAATCACTAGCAGGGATGCTAGGATTATCACTAGTAGGAATACTAGGATTTTTACTAGTATTAGGAATACTAGAATTAGGATCCTTAGTTATAGGGTCTTTCTAACTAGAAAGGGGGGCTATAATATAAGGGCTGCTTTGTGGAGATTCTAGGGAATTCCCTAAGGAATTATCTAGAAAATCAGGGCCTTGCTGAGGCTAACCAAAATCATTAGTAAGGTTATTTCCTCCCTCTTCTAGATTATTCCTAGGAATAGATGTAAAAGAGGTTATATCTTCTAGGATTTTCACAAAGCTAGTCTTTATAACTGCTCTTCTAGAAGGAATATAAATAAGGTAGGTTTTAGAACCTAAATTAGCCAATAGAACCCCTGGTTGGGTCCTAGGTGCTAATTTTTGCAGCTTAGACCTCTGCTCATGAGGTATAAGGACCTCGCAGTAGGCGCCTATTGCCTTTATATTCGAAAAATCAGGAATAAAGGGCTTATTAGGCTCTAAGTCAGCTAGAAATAGCTGCTTAGGGGAAAATTCCTTAGTAGAATTTGCAGAGTAATTTATAATTTCTACTAGGGAAGGAAGAATATAGGACTAAAGGAATAAGGGAATTCTAGCACCTATAATAGTAGCCCTAAGACGGTCTAGAATAACCCTTATAGCACGCTCTACAAGCCCATTTTGCTCATGAATATAGGGGCAAGAGGTACTAAAGCAAATTCCCTTAGAAGCTAGCCAATTTTGCAACCTATTATCAATTTCCGTACCATTATCAAAATGTAGATGCCTAGGGTAGGAAAGATATTGATTCTTTAATTGCTTAAAGAAACCCCTTATTGCATTATAAAGAGTAGGGCCCTCTTTATTTGTAAGTAAAAAGCACTACTTATACCGGGATTTACGGTCTATAAGGAAAAGCACTGTATCTTTCTTATTTTGTGGTATAGGGCTAATTTTTACAGTATCTCCCTCTATAATATCTAATACTCTAGGGGGGTTAGGGATAGGTTTTTTGCTAGGCCTCCTAATAGCCTTTGCCTAACTATAGGGTAAGCAGTAAAAATCCTTATCCTTAATAGAATCAAAATTAGGAATTCCCTTAATTATAGAAGCTGACTTCTTTAATAAAGGAAGACCTATATGTCCTAATCTAACATGCCAAATTAGGGCCTAATGCAGTAATTTCTGATAATTAGAGAGATTTTTACAGGGGGTTTTAGTGACCTTAGGGCCTATTTCTTAGGGCTCCCTCTATTGCTAGGCCTCTTAAGATACATAGGCCTCTTCAGGGGCATAAGCCTCCCTAGGGGGGCTTAGACGGCCACTATTGGCACCCAGGACATTAGGGTCTAGACCTTCTAAGCCCCTAGAAGGTGCCCAGCTAGGGGCCCCTTCAGAAAGAATAGGGGCTAAGTCCCCTGTAAAATCCTCTGTAATTTCATTAATTACTTGATATCTATTGGAATCAGGAAATTTACCCTGAGGAATATAGGAATATTCCTTAGGGTCAGCGCAAATCTTCTTAGGAATATGCACTTTTATAGGGTAGGAAGCCCCTATAGGACCTAGATTATCTCTAGGGTAGGTTGCCAAACCTACAGGGTAAGCCAAAAGGCTTAGAGGGGAAGAGAGAGAAAGGGCAGATTCCTCTGCAGAGGGGTGATTTACCTCTACAGAATTGGAAAAGGAAGGAATTCCCTGTATAGGGGGGTGATTTTCCCCTATAGGGCAGGCAGGTCCTAGTATAGGGTATTTTCTTTCTACTATAGGGTAGGACATATGTGCCTAGTGGCTATTTTTATTCTTATACAGAAGGGGGGTTTTCTTACCCTTAATATGTAAGAAAAAACCATGCTTTTTCGGGTTTAGAAGCCCGCAGCAAGAATTATTAGGTAATCGTAATTTATTACCTTCTAGGGTGCCGCTAGCGTTATAATGCGCTAGGCCACTAATTAGATTAGTGTCTATACCAGGAAAATATAGGGCATTTTTTAGTACTAGAGGCCTAAATTTAGTGGGATTTAGGCCTATTAGGACTTTAAATACAGCAGTTCCTGCCCCTTTTGCATAAATAGGGCCTCCCATAGTAGTAATAGGGCTTCTTTCTTTATGTTTTAGGGCCCTAAAGGTCCTAAAGAATGCCTTATTATTAATTAGATGACACATAGAACCTGTATTATATAATAGGGAGTCTTTTAGGTTAGAAGGTTCTTAAGCCTTATAAGTAAAAGAAGGTTTAGTAACTAAGGATTCGTTACTATCAGTTATAGAGGTCGAAGAATCACTACTATAACCGCTGCTAGAAGAGGTCTCTTCTTCTAAATTAGAATTAGAGTCTTCTTCTTCTGTATTTCCGGTTGCTAGGCTATAACAGCCAATAGCAAAAGAGGCTTCTTGCTTCTTAATATCCTGATTTTTGTTGCTAGGGTTCTTTTTCTTCTTATTTACTGATTTAGTCTTAGAATTTGCACTAGAATTAGTGCTAGAATTCGAATTCTTAGTAAAGGATTTACTATTCTTTCTATTCTTATAATTCTTAGACTCCCCCTGAGAATTAGAAGGAGGGGGCTTAGAAGAGGAATTAGAAGCTTTATAACTAAGAGCCTTAGATATAGAGGAGCTTTTATCCCTTTATTCTTCTAATAAATCAGCTATAAGGAATTGCAAATTTAGATGACTAACTGGAAGACCTTAGGCTCTAGAGGATCTGATAGAAAATCGTTGCCTCTCAGCCTACTGAGGAAAGGTCTGTTTTAAAGCAGTAATATAAACGTTTACTTAATCAATATCACTAATTATAACGTTGCATAATAATAACCTAGCAATTAGGTTATTAAATTCTGCATTAAAGTCTTCTAAAGTGCCCTTAAAAGAAGAGAAATTTAAAGCATAAAATTTAGAGTATAAATTCCCTCTTTGAATCTCAGAACTCTGTGAATATTGCCTTATAAGGATTTTATAGGCTTCAATAGGTGATTTTTGCCAACAAATTGCAGCTTAAGGTCCCTCTTAGCAGCTGTCTCTTATAATCATAAGTACTACAGCCTGCTGAGAATCAGGAAGATTATAGGCAATTTTAGGATTATCTAGGAAATTAGGCATACTAAAAGCCCTAAATTATATAGATAAAGCCTGCTTCCATTGGTTGAAATTCTTAGGCCCCCTCAATTTTGCATTATCAGGGATATTATGCACCTTCTTATTCAATTCCTTAGCAGTAGTCCTATCAAAAGCTTCCTACAAAGGGTTACTAGGATTAGGGCTAGGAATAGGAATAGGATCAGAAGGGCTAGTAGGTTGGGAAGAAGCCTGTATATTTTCTTCTACAGGCTTATTGCGTTGTTGGTTACCTATAAGACTAATTAACTAACTCATAAGGTCTGTTAATTGACTCTGTAATTTCTCTTGCCTTTTCTCAGAAGCTTCGATCCTAGCTGTGCTTATATTAGCAAAAGTCTCAAGACCTTTGCTTTATTCAGCTAGCTGATCAGAAATTTTAGCCAGAGGGTCTTGTAGTATAGAAGGTTCAGAGGCCTCTTGCATAGGCATATTAACCTCTATATCGGGTTGTGGTATAGGAAAACCCTATTGGCCTTGTTGATTTCTATCCATTTTTATAGAAGAAAGGAAAAAAAAACAGATTCTATAGCTAATTATAGGGCTAGGAAGCACCTATATATCAGAATTATAGAGGATTTAAAGAAAAATGCCCTCTATAACTAATTTACAGTGATTTACAGCAAATAGTAGTAGTAAATTACTAAAAATAGTAAATTTACTAATAACTAGTACTAATTCTTGCTATAGAAGGTATAAAAATATACCTAGAATTATCAACAATAAAGCCCACCAACAGTTATAGTTACAGAAGCCGTAACTCCAAATTAATTCTATTCGGGATTTGCAGAAGCAGTCAGATTCCCTAGAACTCAATCGGAACGCGCACCAAAAAATGTATGGTGCCACAGATCAGAGGCTCGGCCAAAAGCCCTGATTTGTAGGTCCGTAAGAATACAGATTTGAATTTTTCCTGTGTACAGGTTTTGTATGTATAGGAAAAAATCTGCTGCAGTATAGTGATAAACCTCACTATAATCAGAGTCTGCAGCTGCTGATAACAAATACATGGTTCAGACAGACCGTTAGAAGCCGTAACTCACAATTGTTTAATTAGGGGATTTGCAAGAATCGTCAGGTTCCCAATTGTGAATCAGCGTACGCACGCAAATTGTGTAGTGCGCTAGATCTAGGGCTCTGCCAAAAGCCTAGATTTATAGGTCTATAGGAATACTGCCCACAAAGATTTAGGTGGATTGGTTTAGGAAAACACTAAGAATCTGTCCTACGATATCGTAGGTAGGAATTCTACAATAATTAAGGCTCGCAGCTGCCGACAGTTGCAACGGTCCGTCAGCGGGATGCACGCTTCAAAAGAAGGTGCAAAATGCTCAGTGAAATGCACATAATATTCCTAAATAGGAATAAAAATAGGGAAAATTCCCTATAAAAGCAGCTGAATGCAGCAAAATGCAGCTGAATGCAGCTGAATGCAGCAAAATGCAGCTGGGTTGCAGCTAAGTGCAGCTGCTGACAGTGATCAACTAGTTAATGCAGCTGTCAGACCACGTATATAAATAGAATCAGATTCAACACCAGAAAATGTAGTGATTTTGTGTGCAGCACCTAGGTTAGGGCGTCAACCTAGGGATATTAAATAATAGTTTAAAGAAAAGGTAGGCCACTATAGTAAATTCACTATAGGCCTCCTAGGCTTATAACCTATTAAAAATATGGCTTAGTATAGAGTAATTACTAGTAGAGGTAGTAAGGCTCTAGGAGTAATGCTTCTATAAGCAATTATCTTTAGCAGTAGAAGGGCAATGACTTCTAGCAATCTAGAATAGCAGCTTAGTATTCTTCATAGTAACGGACGATTTGGGGCAATAAGCAATTTAGGTGAGGAGAGAAATTCACTTCTACTTCCTTATATACCCTCCAACCATATCGTTGGATCGGGGCCGCCAGCAGGGGTTCGTCTGCCACTTTTTGAATCCCGCAAAATTCATTTGTATAGGAAAACAAAAAAATAGACTCACCACTACACAACGCAGGTGCAGATATGCGACCCGTTTGGCCAGAGGTATACGAGGGGATCTAGGGTAGCTAAGAATACAAAGCTGACCGCCTAGGGCAGAATTCTGCGGCAGAAAACGCAGCAGAAATCGAGGTATAACTGCCGTTATTGCTGAGGTTGAATATCAGCAAAATAACGCTGCCGGGTAGGCTGCAATTATAAGGGGCTCAAAAATAACACCTTTATAGTGATTATTTTAACAATAGTATATAATCTACTTCCCTCCTAGGTAGTATATAATTATTATCTAGGCCTTCTTTTTAATACTTCTTTACTAGAGGTATTTAAGTTTACTATATAGAAGATTCTAGGCACTAAGAATATAAGGGAATAGAATAACTAATAAAATATTCTAGTAAAATATTCTAGTAAAATAGATAAAGTATAAAAAGCTAATATAGAAACTACTAAAAAATTTAAAAGAGATAGAGGCTTTAGTATATTTTAAGTTATAATAGGGGAATGTAAAATTCTATAATAGGCCTATCTTATAGCCTATAATTTTAGATTTACATTCCCTTTAGAATACTTAGACTATAGTATAGAACTTTATATTAACTTAATTTAGTTTCTTTAACTACTCCTTAGTATTCTTTTTAATAATTATTATAAATATTCCTAAGGAAGGAAAATAGGGCTATTAAGAGTATAAAAGGGTAATTACTAGCTTTATACTAAGGGTACTAATAGAAGCTATAAAAGGCTTACTAGCTAATAGAATAGCCTTCTTCTAGATCTATAACTATTAATAAAAGGGAATAGATATAGAGTAATAAGGGGCTAAGGAGTAAGTAGATAGAAGGTTATTACTTATAAATAGATTTCTTATTATAGAGAGGAATCTCCTAAATAAATATATAGGGGTTGCCTTTAGGAGGTAATTCTTTATTTATACTAATACTTATATTAATTACTTAATATAAGTAGCTAGGTGCTTTAATATAGCTATAAGGGATGTATACCTAAAGCTAGGAGATAGTATAATAGAGGTAATAGATTAGTAAGGTACTATATAAATAGGCATAGAGGGGGTAATAATAGGCATAGAGTAATAAATAATAATAGACTAGAAGGGGGCCTTAAGGGTGTTTAGTATAGCTCTATAGCTAGCTAGGTTGCTTAGTAGAGTATAGCTATTAGCTACCTTTACTATAGTAGAGGAGGCTATAGTAGTATTAATTAGTATAATAAAGCGCTTACTAAGCTATTTAAATTTAGAAATAAGGACTACTATTATAGTTCTCTAAGTCTCCTTAGAATACTAATAAAGGATTTTAATAGCCCTTCTTTTAAGAATTACTACTACTATCTTATATATAAATTATTATAGAAAGGGGTTAGTAGTAAATAGATAGTAGGCCTAAATATAGTATTATTTTTTATAATAATAGGGATAATAGGCCTTATAGCTAATAATATAGTAACTAAAGGTACTATTTCTAGCTATATATAGTAAATATAAAAGATACTATAACTATATTTACTAATAGAGCTAAAAGCACTTATTGCTAGAGTTACCCTCTATTTTATAGCATCTAAGAATATATAAGGGATTATAGTAGGGGTGTTAACCTTCTCTAGAGGCACTAGTAGCTATAGATATAATACTATATAACTCCCTATTATTAGCTAGTAGGTAGTAAGAGAAGGGTAATATAAATACTATATAACTTATATAGAGTAACTAAGTAGAATATATTAATAGAAGTAATAGATAGCAAAGGGAGATTAATCCTTATTATTAAGTGGATAAATAGGTAATAAAGGGTAGCTAAAAATATAGTTAGTTAATTCTATATAGGATATAAAGTAAATGCCTAGGGGTACTAATATACACTAGAAGATAAGCATAAGGATTATAATAAGGAAATTAATATATAAGATAAGGGGATTTTTTAAAATTAAAAATAGTATAATAAAAGGAAGATAAGATATAATAAAGAAGTTATAAAAAGTAAGATTAGAAGAAAGGGAGATACCTTTTATATATACTCTAGAAGATAGAAGTAATCTAAGTAAAAGTAGGGTAGCAATAAAGTAAACCTTAATAGGTATTATTATTATAATCTATAATAACTTAATAGTATTATAATACTACTAAGGGGTTGCCTATAAGGGTGCTAGATATATATATATTATAATAAACACATAACCAGACCCACACTACCCTAGCACATAGACCCACTATATAACTATATCTATACCTAACACTATAATAATAACTATAGAGTGTAATAATTCCTAAGAAGGGGGCTATATAATAGACTTAAGCTAATAGCTTAGGTCCTTAGTAAGAGAAAAAGGGGAAGAGAGTAGGGAACTATAAATATAGGAGGGACTATCTATTAGGTACTCTTTAGTATAGATTAGGATAAGAAGTAGCAACTCTTAGGGCATACTTAGGGCTTAACTAGCAATCCTATAGAGTATATATAGGATATAGATAGGCTGCTAGAGGAAAGAGCCTCTCTTCTCTTCTTTATGGTTAATAATAACTCTATGAACGCTAGATAGCAGTCGCTCTCTAGGCCAGTCCATAACATTAATAAAGAATAGTCCTATTCCTACACTTCTAACTCTATATTATAGATTACTATCTTCCTATAGTAGGAAGAAGGTAAGATCTTATTAGCTATAGATATCTTCTATTATACTATATTTAGCCCCTTAGAGGTATAATCCCCTATAGGTTTTAGGCATTCCCCTATAGTATTAGTTTATAATAGCAAAAGATCCTAACTTAGTTAGTAAGGTAATATATATAGGATTTATCTATACTTCTTAAAGGAGAGAATAGCTACCTTTATACCTAGTAGTAGGTTAAAAGCACTAGGCTAGTATTTATTTAAGTAATAGATAGGTAAGTTAATTATAAGCTTTATATAGGGTAAAGCTGCCTATACTAGGAAATAGGAAATTTATAGATTTTAGGAGGTTATTTATAATATATAATATTTTTTATAGAGAGTAACTTTATAATCTGCTTTATTATTAGTAATAGTAAACTACTACTTATCTAATGCCTAGAACTACTACTAAAGAGTAGAGTATAGTAAAATATATAGTAAGGTATTCCTAGGCTATTCCTTATACCTCCTTGCTTTCTATTAAGTAGAGAATTATATTAGTTAAGGTAATTCTAATCTTTAGTAGGTGTATAATAGCTTTATATATCTTCTACTACTATAGGTTAGATATAGTAGTAATAGTATTAATATTTAAATTAATAGTAAGAGTATAGGTATGCCTCTAATTATTATAAAGGGTAAGATTCCCCCTAGTAGTATTTAAAGCCTTATATATCTATTAGTTACTAGCCTTACTAGGTAGTTAGTCTATTTTATCCTATATTAGGGTGTGTCTAAGGCTAAGGGAGATATTATTAAGGCAGCTATAGAGCTCTAATATATATTTAATAAATTAGCTTTAGGCTAGGATTTAGGCCCTATAATCTTAGGAGTGTAGATAGAGGAAATTACTAGGTATTCTATATAATCTCCTATAGTAGTGTATTACTAAGGATCTTTATAAAGGGTTATTATAGTTTTCTACTAGTATTATAATAAATTTAAGAAGATATTTTTCTTTATCTAATACTATTAGAGTAGAGGTGCTTTAATTAGTATAGATTCTAGCACTATCTAGGTTAGATTTAGTATACCTTTATAGATTATAAGCCCTAAAGAGTAGCTTAATATTATAATAAATTTATTAAGGTAGCTAGATAAGGGCTTTAGTACTAAGTTCTATAGAGTAGTATTAAAATGCCTAGAATAATTTATAAATAGTTATAACTTTATTACTATATATAGTATATCTACTAATAGCTATAATTATATCCTAGTTTACTTATTAAAGAAAAGAGAGAAGGAAGAAGTATTATAGTTCTTCTTCTATTAGTTTCTACTAGTAGGTTAAGTAGTATAATTTAAAGATAGAGGCTAGGTAAGCTATATTACCTTAATCTTTAGTAGAGATGCCCCTAGCCCTTACTTATACCCCTAGGTTACTATATTTATCTAATATCTAAAGGATTCTATTATAGCTAAAGCAAATATTACTAGTTTCCTCCTTAGATTACTATAGCTAGTTAAGGTTTCTATAGGGTAGAATAATAATGTAGATAACTAGGAGCAATATTATAGCAATCCTATGCGGTTGTTCTTATATAATATATAAAATTCTAATATTTAGATAGGTATAGTGTAACCCTAGGTTGCTGCTTATTTATAGTAAAGAATCAGATTATAGAAGCAAAGGGGGCAAGGTTCTCCTTAATTAATAAAAGGGGGGTATTATAGTAAGTATATAGTAATGGGAAGGTGAGTTGTCTATAAATCTATATAGGTCTACTAGTTTCTATGGTTAGAGCGTAGAAAATAGCTTTAGTTATAGGGCTTTACAATAGGTTTATATAATATGTAACTTTACATTACATTAATATCTTAATTTGTAGACTTTTATAATCTATCTATAGGAAATAATAGTGATATAAGCAGAGACTCCTTATAGGTATATTAGCTATTTAGTAAGCTATAGCTCTATATTAGGCAAAGAAAACAGAACTTTTGGTTAGTATAGTGTAAGTAGAAATATTTTAGGGAAAACAGTAAAATAGTTGTATAATATAGGGCAAGATCTAGTTTAGTATAGTAAAAAGCAAGGTACTAGTAGTAGGGTAAGCTATTAGTTAAAGAGGTTATTAATAGCTCTCTTTCTGCTAGCTTTAGGCGTCTCTATAGGCATAGCTAGTATTGCTAGGATAGGGTTGCCTAATAGTTTATATGCTAAAGGGAAAGATAATTACGTAGGAGTCTTTAGTAGGGCAGAGGTCTTTAGCAGCTTACCTAGTAGTTTTATTATTATTATTATCTTTATAGCTAGTAGCACTATAGTTATTAATATTAGGGGTTGCGTTATATCTAGCAGCACTACTAGCCTACTTTATCTAGCCTTTAACGCTCCCTTTTAGTCTAAAGAGCTAGATTCTATATATAGCTAAGAGACCTATACTAGGCTAGGTAATATAGATAAGTTATAGGCCCTATACTTATAGCTACTCTATCCCTTATTTCTACTTAACTATATAGTAGATAGGTTTACTAGTTAGAAACCACTACTAGGTAGGTAAGTTCTACCCTAGGTTATTAGTTCTATTATAGTAGATAGGTTTTTTAGTATAGTATAGAACGTCTCTACTATAGTCCTTAAGTTATCTACTTCTCTATAGAGGGTTGTAATATTCTTTTTAATAGCTATAGTAGTATTTATTATTACCTTAAGGGAGGCCTTATAGATTACTACTGCTAATATTATTATATAAAGGTATTCCTCTAATTTCCTAAGATAGCTAGTAGTTTTCTTAGAGCATTCCTTAATCCTCTTATTAATAGATGCTATAGTACTATTATATAAAATATTAATAAGCTTAAGAATAGTTTAGAGGCTATGTCTTTATTTTCTAAGCATTTCTTTATAGCCTATAGTAATTTTCTCTAAGGACTTAGTAACTACCTAAAGTACTATTACCTAGTATAGGATTTTATTTCTAACTATAGGAATAGGGACTAGGTTAGTCTCTACTAGGGCTATAATTCTAGAAAGGTAGAACTAGCTAAGTAATGTAAGATATCCTCTAAGGGTACTATTTAAGGCGCTATATACTATATATATATATTTAGCTATAATTATCTCCTAGGTAGGCAGCTAATTAGTCTAGGGTTTATTATTCTATAATCCTCTATTATAGTAGATAAAGACTGCTTTTTTTAAGGCCTTCTATATAGCTTATACTACTAGAACTTCTAATTTACTTTTATACCCTACTATACTTTCTAGCGCCTTATAGATTTCCCTATAGTTTATTATAACTCTAATATATAAGTTATATAGGGGATTATCTATTTTAATGCTAAAGCTATCTATAGAAATATTAGCGCTAACTATATAAAACTTCTATCTAGTTATATATAGGGTATTACTAAATAACTATAGTTTCTTTATATTACATTACTTATTAGTGTACCTCTAGGCAGTATATATAGTTCCTACGTTAATTTCTGCGGCAAACACTATAATATCTTCTATAGTCTATAGGTTATATAGTTTCCTATCTATATAGCTAAACTAGTAGAAGTGCTAATATAGATTAAAACCCTATATATAGACTACTATCTCTATCTTAATTACCTAGATATTATACTTATAGCCTTTATAGGTCCTTTTAGCAGTAGGGTAGGGCAATGTATCCCTATTATTATTAAGGGCGGAATTAGAGTTAGGGTTATTATCCTATTTAATGCCCTCCTTAGGGTTATTACTCCCCTTATTATTAGCTATGTGCTTCTGTAATCCTAGTAGTTAATTAGGCATAATAGAGTTATTAGATACCTATCTTATTGCTAGGTAGGGGGTGTTAATCTCTACTACTACTATATTATCTTTAACTAGGGCAACTTTAAAACACTCTTCTAAAAGCTTTGCTATAAGGTTAGCACTAAAGAGGGTAGGGGATTAGTCTATTATTTATATAAAGAGGCTTCCTAGTGCTGCTAAATAAAGCTAGAGAAATACTAGGTGTAGTAGTAAGTCTAGGGTGTATAGCATAATGTACTAGTGGTACCTTTTACAATTAAAATCTAGGCTAAAGTAGTGGATAAATTCTTCCTATATAGTGTATATAACCACTAGTAGAAGCTAAGGTTAGTATAATAGTTTATATAGCGCTTCTTTTAGTATCTATAGTATAAAATTAGAAGATTTTGTATAAGCTTTAGTCTATATATAATACTAGATATTAAGCTAAGCTAGGGGATTGCTAGAGGGGTTAAAGGTTATAGTAAATATCTATAGGAATTTAATATTAGAGAAAGCTAAAGGTTTAAAGCTACTAGTAGGGAAATAGATTATATACTTACTAATTTTAATAAAAATAAGGGGCTTCTAATTAGTATAATAACTGTTAATGCTCTATAGCTATAATAATTATAATATAAGGGGTTAAAAGAAGAAGGTAAAAAGGAGAAAAGAAGGGAAAGAAAAGGAAAGAGAAAAAAAGGGATTAAATTAAAAAAAAGGGTAGTTAAGAAATTTATTTCTAGCTTACTTTAGAAAAGTAAATTAAAAGTAAGTTTTAGGGTTATATAGGAATTTGCCTTAGAGGCATTGTTTCCTACTAGTAAGGGCTTTCTATATATACCTTTATATATAATTTTATAGTATAAGGCATATACTAGTAAAATACGCTGTATTTTATAGGTTAGAGTCTCTTATAAGGCAGTGCTTATAATACTCCTTATCCTAGTTAATAGCGTTCTTTTCTAGGTAAGAGTTAACTATTTCTACTATATTAATATATATTTCCTTCTTTAAGATCTATTAGTTATCTTTTACTAAGAATCTCTTCTAATAAACTAGGAAGTTAATATATAGTTTCCTTTCTTTCTTTTAGTAGATTCTAATCTAATAGTTCTTAATTCTTTTAATTTCCTAGTAGTCTACTTTACCTAAACTAATAAAATTAATAGATAGTAGTAAGGGTTTAGCTATTCTAAAGGGGTCTACCCCTTAATATAGTTTTTAAAGTTAAGCTACTAATACTACTAGATAAACCCTAGAGTTTTAGAGGAATTCTAGCTAAAAGAATAGGGGGGATACCTTCTTAAGGACTTTATAAGGTTTAGCTCTTTAAAGTAACTATTTTCTCTTTAGCTTCTCTAGAAGTTTATATTTAGTATAGAGTCTAAGGTAGACTATATCTTCTATATTAATATCTACTAGATTATACCTAGTATTATACCTAATCTTAGTAAGGGCTATAGCTATTATTATAATAAGTTCTACTTTCTTCTAGTATAGCTTTTAGAGAGCCTCTATATCTAGGTTATTTAGACTACTAAGGGACTTATAGGGGTTAGTAAGAAGGTTAATAATAATAAGGGGCTTATAGCTAAAGATAAGCTTATTAGGGGATTAATTAATAGGGGCTAATATAGTATTATTAAGATAGTGTTGTAATGCTAGTATTACTAAGACCTATAGGATATCTAGGTTAGTAGCTGTATAATATTATAGAGTAATAATTACTATTTAATTCTTTCTTTTAGCTACTCTATCTATTTAGAAGTAATATATAGTAAATATAAGAAGCTTAGCTCCTAATTTATAGAAGAGTAAGGTCTAGAGTTTAAATATAAATTTTAGATTATAATTACTAATAATTTCCTTAGAGAGACCCTAGTCTACTAGGTATAACCCTTTAAGGAGGAGTCCTACCTAGATTTTAGTAGTGTATAACTTATGCCCTAGGATAAGGATTATTTTCTTACTAAATAAGAAATTTATTAGGTATAGTAAGTTATAAGTATTATAGCCTTTTACTATCTATATAGTATTAGTAGAGCTAACTTTTACTATATTAGTAATAAAGTTAAGCAAAATATAGTAGAAAGGGACTAGTTTAGTTTATAAAGGCTTTATTTTACCTAGAGGTCTAGTTTAGAGTACTATATTTTCCCTATATATATTATAGTATATAATATAAGTATAAATTTAGCTACTTATCTATAGAAAACTAACTATAAATAGCTTCTTAGCTTTCTACCTAGTACTAAAGTAATAATAGTTATTATAAGTAAGTTAAAGTAAGGTTTTAATATAGCTCTAAGGGATATATAGTCTTTAGCAGCCTTTAGTATCTTAGTAGTAGAGTAGCCTATTATCTCTAAGATCCTACCTATAGAGTAGGATTCTAGGTTAATTTCTATTAGTATATTACTACTTCTCCCTATAGGCTTTTATTCTATTAATAATCTAGCTATATTTTATATTATATAGGTATTCTATTATAATAGAGCTTTTTATCTTATTATTAATAATTATAGTTACTATAAAATCCTCCCTAAAGTATATATATATATTAAGTTTATTAAAGTAGCTATAGTCTACTATCTTATAGTAGCTAATATTAACTAATAATTAGAAGAGTGCGTTAAGGACTATGTTTAGTATTCTAAATATATAAATTACTTAGAGTTTAAATTATAATAAGTAATTAGTAACCTTTACTAATTTAAGGTTAGCCTTATTAAGATCTATTATAGTAAGTAAAGTATATTAAATTATACTCTTTACTAAAGAGTAATCTATAATAATATTTATAGGCTAAAAATTTAACTAAGCTATTTTTTATAGCTTATGTATTTCTTAAGCAATTACTATAACCTTTACTTTTATAAAGCTATATTACTTTTTAACTATAGATATTAGCTTAAAGAGAAATAAGATAGATTATAGTTAGTTACTACTAATATTCTTTCTAGAGATGCTTTCTCTATCCTAATTAATAGCTAATTAGAAAGTATATAATCTAAATCCTTCTTTATAGGTATTAACTTTAAAGAAGAGGGGTTACTCTAGATTATAGTACTATAGTAGAATCTTAGTATATAGTAGGTTTCTAATAGCTTTAAAGAAGGCAATTTCCTACTCTAATAGAGTAAATTTTGCCTATTAAGCTATGTATTTCTATGTTTACTTTAATACTCTAATTAGCAATTTATTCTTTATATAAAGCTCCTAAATTAAGGTAATTTTCCTCTCCTATAGAGGTTTAATATAAATATTATACTAAGGGATACTAGCTTAGATAAATCCTACTATACTAATAAAGGTCTTAAGTATTAAGAGTATTATTAGTATTTATAGGTTCTTAAATGCCTTAATCTAATTACTAGTATTAGTAATACCTTCTATATTAATAATAAATCCTAGTAGTTAGATAAAGGGATACCTAATAAATAATTTCTTTATAGTAATATAAAGTTCGCATTTTTTAAGGATTTAGAATATAACTTTAAGATACTATAAGTATTTATTAAGAGTATTTAAGAAGATAGTAATATTATTAATATAGATATAAATAAACACTCTATAGTTATAAAATTCTTTATCTATAAATTATTATATATATATAGGTAAGTTTTTAAAACCCTATATAGCTATATATAATACTTTAATGCCTCTTTTAGAGATAATAGCTATTTAATTATAGTATTCTTACTATACTAAAAGCTAGTTAAAGAAACTAAATATATTAAGAAGGGATATCTATTTTTTACTATAGGCATCCCCTATAATATTACTTTAGTTTAGTAGTAGGTAGATATCTAGGATAGTAATGCTATTAATAGGCCTTATATTAATTACTACTTATCCTTTATATTTTTTCTCTATATCTCTTTATATAAGGAATCTAGAGTATAGATAGGGTGCCTTTTCTTTACCTTCTAGGTATAATACCTTTCTAGCCTTATGTTTTTTATTAAAGATTTTATAGAATTTCTTAAAATCTTTATAGCTAAGATTATATACTTATAGTAGCTTAAGCTAATTTTATTATCTATTAATAAAGTTAATTTTTATCTACTCTTCTTTAGGTATAGGTACTATACCTTTATTATAGTATATATTATATTTATTAGTAAGGTCTGCTAATTTCTTAGCTATAGTAGGGTTAAGGTTTACTACTTTAATACTAAATATATTTAAGATAAAGAGCACTTTATCTAAATAAGAGATTCTATATAATAGGATTTCTTTATTAACTACTTTTAGATCTAGATTATTAATAGTTTTCCCTACTTTATAGGTTTTAGTAATAGAAAAGGTATATTCTATTTCTTAACTCTCTTTACTAAACTAGAGAATATTAATATTCTTACTATAAAATTTAGAATATTTATAGATATTTACTATAGTATAGTAGAAATTAACTATAGCTATCCCTTCTAGGTAGCTTAATTACTAGTTTAGTTAGATATAGAGTATATAATCTAAGTAATTATATATAGGGAGAGTCTTATCCTAGCCCTTCTTAAGTATAGTATTAAAAATCTAATAGTTTTATAATATAAAATAGTATATACTTATATCTTCTAGATCCTTTAGGTTCTTTTAGTAAATCTATACTTCCTCTATATAGTATAGTAGAATTATTATATTATTTACTATAGTAACCCTTCTTATAGATATAAGCTAAGAAAGGCAGAAGATTTAGCCTAGAGTAGTTATATTATAAACTAAGCAGAAAACCACTCTTAGCTTAATAAAATTAATCTTAATACTATAATTATATATAAAATCTATACTAATTAGTATTTTTAGAGTAAGTTTCTCTATTATATCTATAGTTACTATAAAGTAGCCTAATACTAACTTACCCCTAGCCTTACCTTTAATATAAAAGTTAAAGGTAGCTATTTTAGTAATATAGAAGAAGGAATTTACCCTATTTATAGATTTTAGTTACTAGGTGCCCTATATTATATTATAGCTATACTACTTAAGCTATTCTTTATTAATTAGAATAGATAAAGTATTAGTATTTAGGTAAATTTTATAGTCTATACCTTAGTTATTAAAATAAAGGTTTATCTTAAGATATATTATTATTTTTATTTTACTAAAGATTTCTACTTAGTAAGGGTAAGAGACTACTTTAATTACTTAGCTATTAATTAATCCTCTAAATATAGTAATACCTTTTATTTAATTTATTCCTACTATATAAAGTAATCTAATATAGAAAGTATTAATAAAGTTAGATTCTTTCTTATTACTATTATCTTTAATAATACCTTTCTTAATAATATAGTATCTAGATATAGTAAGGTAGACTTCCTTAGCTTTAGTATCTAAGTTATTAATAACTATAATATAATTAGCACTATTACTATTTTTTAGAGTCTATTTCTTATAATAGCGCTTATTATATCTAAAAGACTATAGTAGAGGTAACTTAAAATAGGTTCTCTAGCCTTCTTTATACTATTTTAGAGTATTAGTTATCTTTTTACTAAAGCCTATATTATTTTTAGTCCTCTTATTATTATCTCTACTCTACTATAGTTCTTAGTAATAGCCTTTCTATAAATAGCTTTAGTCTTTAGAAAAAGGGTAGAGATATTTTTACTAAGAAGGGTTTCTATTACTTTATTCTTTATCTAAGTATTATTATCTATTAGAACTATAAAGGTTATAATAGTAATTAGAGTACTCTTACTAATAAGGGCTTCTACTATACTTCTATTAATCTTAATTATATAGTTATTAGTTTTAGTATACTTCTATACCTATATTTATAGGGTTCCTATCCTCTAATTCTAATTTATTAGCTATTATATAGGTAGTTGTAGAATCCTTACCCTAGTTAGCTTATTAGTGGTTTTTCCTTTTAAAAAGGAAATCCCTAAGGTTACGTTTTTTTCTATTAATAAGTTTAATATAGATATTATAGTAGTTTATTTCTATAGAGATTAAATAAATTTGCCTAAGTTTAGAATATAATTTATAGTAAAGATAAACTAATAGCTAAAAATTATTAGATTTACTATTTGCCTAAGTATAGTAGAATACCTTTACTATAAAGTTATATAAAAATATACTAAAGAGGATGTCTTCTTTAAAGAACTTAGCTTAGTTAAGCTATACTATAGTATCTTAAACCCTAATGCTATATTCCTTCTAAATAATAGTAAATATTATATCTAGATTATAGAAAATTATAATCTTTTCTTTATTATTAAGGTACTAGTAGTACTATATTAGGGTAGTACTATAGAAAAGATACTATATCTAGTATAGAATCTAGTCTTATTAGCTAGGCCTTATATAGTTAAAGTAATCCTTAATAGATTAGATCTATAAGTCTATATCTATAAAGACTACTATCTTACCTTTATACTTAATTACTATACTATTAATATCTTTAGGGTTTATTTTAGAATTTAGGTACCTAATATCCCTAATTTTCTAGAAGGAATTAACTAGTTTATTAATAAGTATTATAACTTAGCCTATATTTACTAGCTTATAGAGTAGGTCTTTATTCTAAAGATATTCTACTATTAAAGGTATATATTCTATACCCTAAGTAGCTAGTAGCTTAATTATATACTCCTTATAGTAGATAGTAGAGTAGGTATTATTTTAGAGATAGTTAGCTTAGATATAGGAATATCTAATCTTCTATATACTAAACTCTATATACCTTATTAGGGTTACTCTAGTACCTTAGGATCTAAAGAATACTATAAGTTATTTTATATCTATAGTAGAGGTTTATCTAATAAATACTATAGATTATAGTCTAGACTTAAATAGTTACTACTAAAATTCTACTATAAGGGATACTGCTTAGTTAATAGCTAGCTTTAGAGCTAGGGTAGAGTAGGTTTTAGTCTCTAAGTAGTATATAGCCTTATTAAGGTTATTTTATATAGAGTAATAGATACTATTAAGTATAATTTCCTACTACTCTTTTATATTAAGTAATATTTACTTAATTTTACTAAATATACTAGACTTTTATATAGAAAAAAACTTCGCGATTTCGTCTGCACCGCGGTAGCGACGCGGAATCGACTCTAAAAAACCTAAAAACATTTGCAAAAGAATCGCCTTACCTATTTACCCTATCCTTTAATAGCGTATTAAAGCTAAAGCATAGATATAGTAGGCATAGGGATTCTAATAGATATTAATAGTAGCTATTATAGTAGACTTACCTAAAGTTACTATTACCCCCTTACTAGTAGAGGTGGGTTTATATTATCAACCTATATAGTTACTACTTTACTACTACTATACAATCTAATCCTAGACTATCTAAAGCTTAAATACAATAAATTAGCTAGAATAGTGCTAGCGTCTATACTAGAGAGTGTATAGAACGTTATCCTCTATATAGATAATGCAGTATTAATACACGCCTAACGTAAGAACATTACACCTACCACTACTACCTAAATAATCCTTACTATACCCTAATAACTTAAATAAATAGTTAAAAACGTAGTTAGAAAAGCTTTTAAAGAAAATGCTATACTAGCTCTAATATAGGCTAGAGTTATAGTTAGAGGGCCCCTAGCCTCCTATCTACTAATCTAACTAATAACTATTATAGTACTACTATAGATATATTATAAAGTTATTATAAAAGGCATATCTATTATAGACCTTATTAAAGACTACTCCCCTCTAGATATTATTACAGTAGTTAATAGGGCTACTAATACTAAAATAGCAGTAGCAGTAAGGCGCTTCTATAGTAGTAATATAGTTGTTATATTCTGCAATATAGCAAAACCTTATATAGAAGATGCAACCTAGGTCTGCACCACCTTTAGCCTAGACATAACCCTTAACTAATACATATTTAGCATTATTATTAAGGGATTGCCTATACACTACTCCTAGAACTAAGCTATAGAAGATATTCTAAGGGATATTATTATAGCTAATAGCCTAGGGCTAGTCTAGGTAGTAGTATAGAAATAATATAGTACTATATTAAGATTACTACTTATTATTAGAATTAATAAAGTAGAGGCAGTAAATTAGCTCTACTATACTAGTATTATATATAAAGCTAAAATCTTTAAAGCTAAACTATATAACAACGCCCTACATCCCTACTAATACTATAACTACTTTAAATTTAGTTATATTACTGCCTACTATAAGGCACTACTATACTATAGCTAATATAGTGCTAGTGTGTGAGTGGTGACGCGACCTGTGAGGTCAGGCGCGGAAGGGCCGGGACTAGCGCAGATAGGCGCAGGAGCGCGAGATCAGATGGGTATAAATAAGGGCATTTAGGCCCAGGTAGCTTAGAACACGTATGCATTGCATCATTAATGAATTGAGAATGAGAATTTAGACCAGAATTGCAGTGATTGTTATGTGGAATTGAGAGGAACTTATATATAGAGAAGCTGTGTACGCGTTCCTAGTGACCGCAACCATAATATAAGAATCTAAGTGATATAAGGCATAATAACTAGGATTAGGTAATGTATACTATTTAATTATAAGAGACTTAGAATAACTATAGGGAACTTATTATCCTAGTATCTAAGACTATAATATAAGAACACTACTGTATTAGAAGCTATTTACAAGAGACAACCTCTTATTAATATCCTAATATCTTTAACTAATAATAAGGTTCTAATTAAAGATACTATTTAATTATTAACACAAAGCATTAGATATACAACTCTTATTGCCCTAGCATCCCAATTTGTAAATATAGGAAGATTATTGCAGCTGTGATACCTAAAAGGGAATAACACTGGTTGGGATTGCAATATTACAATACCTTTAACTAATAATAAGGTTCTAGTTAAAGATACTATTTAATTATATAAATAAGGTCTAAGGACTAAAGAGACTTTCCCTTTTAGAGCCCTTCTTTTATAGTCTGGGTTTTCCTATATAGATAGGGGCTTTATTAAATACCTATAAAGCTATTCTATACTAAGGACCTCTTAACACAAATAGGGGCTTTGCTAGGGAGTTAATTTAATTGTCTATTAACTTAAAGGCACTATTACTGCTATAATAAGAACTATTAGTATAAAAAGCTAGGGGACCCCTTATATACCTAAAAAATAGGATAATAATAATTAAATAAAGGGCACTATAAAAATAGAATAAGCATTAGAAAAACACAATTTATATAATATAGATTATTTAATTATAGGAAGCGCTTCTATAGGAAGAGTGTGCGTTAGCGTAATAACTAGTGCAGTAAAATACAATATAACGGAAAAAAGGGGTTCTAGTACACTAGGGGCTAAGAAAGAATTTTCTACTAAAGGAAAGTATAAAATAATAATTAAAAACAAAGGATTAATTAATTAGGATACTAAAAGCCTAATAAATAAAGAATATATAGTAAATTTAGCTAGGAAGAGAAAAACGCTATAGCAGTACTATACTAATTTAGAGAGGCTAAGGCTAACTCTATATAAAGGAGACTAATTAGTAACTAGGGACAACGCTAGAATCCTTATAGGGGTTACTATTATTAGACTATTCTTTATGCTTATAAAAAGCTACCTACTAATAAGTATAGTTAGTCTATAGATATTTAAAGAATACTCATTAGTGCAAATTACTATAATAAGGAGAATAAAACACACTCTCTTCTAAGCTCTTAATTATTTAATTATACAACACTATACCTATATATTAGATATGCTTAACTCCCTAAAAGCAAAAAAGGAATTGCCCCTAAAGTAAATATAAAAAAGCAGCCTTTTAAGAACACTAAAAATAAGTATTAATCTTAAAGACAATAAGTTAACTATAAGCCCTAAAGAAGATTAAGTTGCTTAAGGCCTATCTAGGGACCTTAAAGCTTCCCTAAAGATGTTAGTTATAACAAAGAATAATATTAAAATACTAATAGAAGGGCTTAATAAGGAATCTAAGAGATGCAATTACATTACAACCTATAGACTAGCTAACTCCCTATTTAATAGTGTAAATATCTTAGAATACATTATTAACTTTAAATTTAAAATAACAGCTCTTAGAATTAATAAGGAGCATTAGACTAAGCACTTTAAACGCCTAATATGCAAAGAGCTCTATAAGAACATCTAATCTATAGAAGCAGCCTGCAAATAGCTAGAATTTAAGATAATTATCCTATAGTGGTTTAAGGCAATAAACTAGGACCTTATTAAGTCTATGTGTAATAGCCTTATTAACCTTAATACTAAAAGACCTTAGGGAATAGCTAAGACGCAAACTTAGCTACAGTACTATAGAGCTCTAATATTAAAAGCTAACCTAAAAGGCTAGAAGAGTATAACCTCTTAGGGGAACTATATTTTTAGGGCACTACTATAGGGTATACTCTCTAGATTTATTAATACTAAAAGGCTTAGTAAAGATAATTTTCTAATAACCCTATATATAGATTTATAGGAGAAGCTAGATAAGTATATAAGAGTTAGACTTAAGATAGAGAATAGGAATTTAGTTCTTAGGAAACCACCCTTTATAAAATAGCTTAGGGATTAGATGGTTACAAAAGGAAATTAAGCTAACGCTAGTGTAAAGACCTAGAAAACTTGCTTTATAGATAACTTAGATACGCCTACCTACTACAGAGGGCATATTCTAATTATAGCTAATATTAAAGATAAGAAGATTGCTAAAGGTATGGATTATATAGATTAAATAGATAACCTTACCTATTAGCTTAAGGAGATATATATACTAGTTATAAAATAGAGTATAAGTAATGTAGATCTATTATACTAGTTAGAGGAAAAGTATAAACAAGACCTTATAATTAACTAATTACTATAGATAACTAATATAGTTTAAGGGTAGGAGATAGTAGAAGACTAATTAATTAATAGGTAAGGAAGAGCACTATATAGCTAGTAGTAAATATAGGGGTACTAAGGGTTAATCTACAATAGGGGTTACAACTAAAGATCTAGTAATTAGGGATACATTAGGATGTCCTAGGGCACTTAGTAGGGCTGCTTTTACTATAGAGATACTTACTATAGGTTCTCTACTTACTAAGTCTATAAGGCAGATAAGGCTAGTAGCTTTTATAACTATATATAGAATAAAAAGATCCTCTTAGTTAGGGGGCATCTAGTTACCCTAATATTCTCTAGTGCTTTTATAAATATAGAAAGCATAATATAATAAGCTGCCTACTTTTAGGCTTCTATCTTCCCTAAGAGTAAGGTGTTTAATAAATTATAAGCTATTAGAGACTCCTCTATAGGGAACCTAAGCAACTAAGAACCAACACTAAAGGAACGCTAAGTTATTAAGTTTACTGCGTTAAAACCTAAGATATAGAAGCTATAGCTAAAGCAGTAAAAAGCGCTAGAAGCGGTAAATAGGGTTATAGTAGTTATAGCCTTCTAACTAGAAATTCCTTCTAATGCACTAAAGAGGACTGCTAAAGGGTAGGTATTAGCAGTAACTAATTTAGTAGATACTAAAACACCTTAAAAGTTAGTATACTTAGAAGGAAAGCTAAGGAAAATAGAAGAGGAGCTTTAAATTAAGGATAAGTTATATAAATCTATAAAAGCTAACTATTAGAAAACAGACCCTATCTACAAACAAATATTAGGGACTTTATATAATAAGATATTTAATAAGAAGATTAGGGTGCCTATTAAAGACCTCTACTACCTTATGCCTTCTCTTACTATAGTAGTCTCTAAGGAGAGTAAAATACGCTCTTAAGGAATTAACTAAATATACTTTTTTAACCTAAGTATAAAGAATAGGCTAAGCTCTAGCATCTACCCTATAGGGCTATAGAAGAGGATGCAAACTAATAACTATAAAGATTATTTAATTAATGCTATTTATAGCATAAGAGACATAATTAAGGACGAGGAATCCTATAAACCAACTAAATCTATAGAGCTAGGCTTAACGTAATTGTACAACATAGACTAAGCCCTTATAGAACTATTATAGAAAAGGATGTAGAATGTAGAGAAAGCTTTTAATTAGATATAAAAGTTACTGTATGTTAACGCCTTAAACGTTATTGCTGGAGACTCTATGGCCCTAGAGCCTTAATCCCTTATAAGCTACCTATAGAAGTTGCCCTATCTATAAGTCTGCTTAGAAAACCCAGAGGGAAACCTACTATCTACCTTAGTTAATAGTAGCTTATAAGGAAATATTATTATCTAGAGCTTTATAAAGATTACTAGCCTTAGGATCTATCTAGTAATAATAAATGCTAGCACAATATCTTATACTAATAGGGCAATTAAGATATTAAGGGAAGTGTATACTAAACTTTACCTAAGAAATGTTTAGACCCTTATCTGCCTCTACATCTCCCCTAATACTATAATAGTAAAATTAATCTTAGGAATGCCTTTTATTTAGATAGCTAGGGCTATGTTTAAACATAGAGATAGAGAAGGAAATATAATAATTAGGTGCTGCTTTAATAATATTATAGTTGTATTAAAGGTTGCTAGAGGAATGTAGTAGGAATTTATTATAGGAACAAAGAACTCTACTATAGGTATTTATACTATAGACCTCTAGTATAATAATAAACTACTAATTAGGTAAAAGAAGTGTAATAACTATTTAATTAATAAGGCTACTATTAAACATTACCCCTTTATAGCTTCTATAGCTATATTTAGAGCACTAAGCTATAATATAGTTAAGCTATTAAGGA
This sequence comes from Claviceps paspali, assembly GCA_013435705.1. Lineage (NCBI taxonomy): Eukaryota > Fungi > Ascomycota > Sordariomycetes > Hypocreales > Clavicipitaceae > Claviceps > Claviceps paspali. The sequence continues at coordinate 278,551 of JABAEC010000005.1, read as the reverse complement.
AGGGCAACTAAAGTAAGGGTAGTGTAAGCGCTATTCTAGGAAACTTAAAGGATTATGTAACTTAGGAGAAGCTAGATATAGAGCTAGCTAATAATAAAAATCTAGTGCTAATATCTAAGTAAGAGGGATTAGTAATTACTAAGTTAGTCTTAAAAGAGGCTGCTTATAAATATTATATATAACTATTATATACTATAAATAATCTCTAGGCTACTAAAAGCTAAAAACCATTTAATCTATAGGTCTATATACTTTATAAGAGAAAGGGAGTAAAGATTCTGCCTTAGGATAATATTCCCTTAGATAGAATAACCCTAAAGGGAGACCCCCTTTAGAAATTAAAGAAATAGGTAGAAGTAAAAAGACAGCTTAATACCTCTAGAGTGTATAAAAAATACATTACTAGATGGTTTAGTAAGCATCTATAAGGGTTTTGTCTAATAAAAGAATGCTTAGATTAAATAGTTAATAGAGTTTAGAAGTACTTAACTAATATAGAATTAAGTGTTTTTAAGGAGATTATTCACAACTATAAAGCAGCTCTAGTGTAGGATCTATTAGAATGTAGTAAAGTTAACCCCCTTATATTACCCCCTTAGGTAATTAAGGTAGTTAACTATAGTATATAGTAAGTAAGGTCTATCCCTATACTACTAGGACTTTAGGGAAAGCTTATTAACTTACTAAAGAAGAAGCTAGAATATAGGCACTTAGAAGAGAGTTATAGATTATATAGAAACCCCTACTTTTTAGTACTTAAGAAAGATAGAGGGATATAGCTTATTCTATTAGCTATAAAGTATAATAAGGTAATAGTATAAGATATGTATATCTCTTAGGGAGTAAAAGCCTTTAGTAAAGACTTTAGTATATATAAAATGCTTAGCCTCTTAGACCTACTCTCTAGGTATAATTAAGTAGAACTTAATAAGAAAAGCTAAGACATAATAATGATTTCCACAGCTATTAGGCTTCTTTAACTCTATAGACTTCCCTAAAGGGCAACGAATTCTATAGCGCAATTTTATAGGACTATAGTAAGGATCTTGTTTAATTTAATACCTATAGTCTACTTACCCTTTCTTAATAATATTATAGTTAAAGGGCCTATAACTATATATAATAGGGAGGAGATTATACCTAGAATACGCAGATATATTATAGAACATTTAATTAACATTAATAAAGTGTTGGTTAATATTAAGCTTGCTAGATGCTTAATATTAGCAATAAAATTAAAGTTCTGCTAGGACTTAGTGGAAATCGTTAGGTATATATATAGGATAAATGGCTAGGCGCTAACTAAAGTAAAGATTATAAAAATCCTAGACTAAAAGACCTATAAAGACTAAATAAAGATTAGATTATTCCTTAGGCTTACTAGTTATTATTGCCTTTAGATTAATAAGTATATATAGATTATAAAGCCTTTAGTTAACCTTTTATAAAAAGATATAGTATAGAAATAGGAAGGTAATTAATAAAGGGTAATAAAGAACCTTAAAGCTTTAATAACTATAGCACTAATGCTAATATTACTTAATCTAGAGCTAGGACATAGGGAGGTTATTCTAACTATTAATACTAATAGTATTAGCTAGAGAGTAGTTTTATAGTAAGTTATTAAAGGCAAAAGACATCTAGTTAGGTTTAAGAGTAGGACTTAGTAGGAATTAGAGCTTAAGTATAATGCTACTAAGTAGAAGTGCTATACTATTATATATGCTTTTAGACAACTTTGCATCTATTTATATAGGACTCCCTTTATGCTAAAGATAGATTTATAAGTTCTTATACATTAGATTAATAGAGCAGTAAATAATATACTAGGGGCTCTTATCACTAGGTGGATTAGTTATATTATGCTTTTTAACTTTACAGCTTGCTATATTCTAAGGGAGAAAAACAGAGTGGCAGACGCCTTATTATGCAAAAGGGCAGGAGAATTAGACACTGCTAATTAAATAATAGAGAGAGATATTAAAGACTTTATTAACCTCTAGCTTAACCTAATAACCTCCTTAGCTTTCCCTATAGAGAAATATAGTAATAGATAGCATATAATTATTACCTTCTTACTTACCCTTAAGAGACTACTAGACCTATTAGCTAAATAATATAGGAACCTATAGCTTAGGGTAAAGAATTTCTTTATTAAAAAGGACTAGCTTTAGAGGAGACTATAAGGGGATAGAAAAACGCTAATATTAGTAATTAATACCAACAACGATAAGGCGTTAATTGTAAAGGCTACACATAAAGAGCTTAGTTATAAGAGATATAACGCAGTATATTATTTAATTAGGGACTAATACTAGTAGGAAAATGCCTAGGAGGATATTTATAAATTGCTTATAACCTGTAAAATTTGCTAAAAATTCGCTCCTTAGAGAGCATAGAAAGCTTCTATCCCCTTAATGCCTAGCAACCCTATAAGTAAAATACATATTAATATACAGCATTTACTATCTAATTAAGGAAAGAAGTACCTATTAGAGGCTTATTATAACTTTACTAGTTAGGTTAAGGCTAAAGCAGTTGCGTAAGCTAATGTAAAAATAGTCTAAAGGTTCCTTAAGAGGCTAATATACTGGTTTGGCGTATTTAAATATATTGTTTTTAATAGTAGGCTAGAGATATAAGGGAACCTTAAGGATGCTCTAGTAGACATTAGTATTAAAGGAATTTAAACCTCTAGATACAACCTAAAGGCAAATGCTTATATTAAGGCAGGATATTAGTTGCTAGCCTTAGCACTAGCAAAAATAGGAGGGCATAATAATAAGTAGCTACAATACCTAGATTAGGCCCTACTAGCTAACCAGACGGTAATATAAGCCTTACACAGAAAATTGGCTTTCTACTTGCTCTATAGGTAGAACCTAATTCTACCTCTTAAGGTAGAATTCCTAACTTAGAGATTAATTAACTAGAATAACATTATTAACTTATAAGACCTCTTTAAAGTAAGGATTAGGGTGCTTTAATAATAGGATAATAATGTATAGCATGCCTAGGAGAGGGTGTTTAACTTTTATAAGCTAATAGCGCTTTATACAGATAGGAATTAAGCTAGTAGTTATTAGAAGAATGCTTTGCTACTAGGGGACCTTGTCTTAGTATATAATGTTTAGAGATTAATTAATATATTATCTAATTAGAAGCTAGTAATAAGGTAGAATAGGCTGTTCTATATATATAGCTAGGCGCTAGTAATAGGTATATACTATTTATATACACTAGATAGAGTTATCTTTAATAAAATAATATCTAGGGATTACATTAAGAAGTTTAAGAAGGATGTAGAGGGATAGTAGATATTATTAGCTAATCTATAGCTATATATACCGCCTTTAAATAGACTAAAAAGTATAATATATAAAGAAGACCTACAATACTTACATCTAACGAATTCTATTTACAAAATATTAGATTAAATAGTTAATAAGAATGTAGATATAATATATAGCAGAGAAGCTATAGAAAAAGGAGTTAGGGAGGCACTAATACTAGCGTAATAGTTCCTACTGTACTTACTTAAAGTGCAACTACCTAGGTTATTAGCAGAACGCTAGAAAGAGTTTATAGTGCTATATATCTTATTTAATTACTAGTAGGTAGATTAAATAATAGAGTTACTTTCTTTCTAAGACTACCCTTACATTTAGGTAATCTTAGTAGGAAGGAGATAAAGAAGTACAACTCCTCTTTACAATATATATTACTTTTTAATAAAGGCAATACTAAAAGATACATAAGGTTTTACATTAGGAGTTATAATTAATTTTAAAGAGATTAAATAGTTATTCTACGTTTTTGGATTTATAGAAGATAAACTCTAACATCTAGGCACTAATATAATTTACTTGCCTGGATTTTTTGCATAATATATACATAGATTAGAAAACGTTCTTATGCTTAGCGTAGCTACTTAATTAACTTTAGCACCTATAAGACCCTAATAGCCTTTTTATAGCCTTATTCCTTAATTCTAAATACAACAATAAGCAAATTCCCCTTAAAAAGAACCTACAGCATCCTAGCTGCTATATAAAGCATAAGAAATCCTAATTGCTATAATTAACTAGGAAAAAGAAGGCGGATTATTATAGAATAAATAAGGAGTGTTGTTATCTAGCTCCCTATACTAGCTAAAGCTCTCTATCTTAGGCGTCTATACTTTACTATAGAAAGCTACAAACCTAGCTTAGGTCTTATTACTGCTCTTAAAATCCTAATACCCCTTAGTATACTACTATTTACAACTTAAACCATAAGCTTAATAGATATAGTTAGCATAAGCATTGCCCCCTATACTAAATAATAATATATAACTATAGAAAGGGAAGCATATGTATTCCTAGGTAGCTGTAACTATTATTATCTACTACTAGGCATAATAGGAACAGAAGCTATTATTCTTCTTGCCAAAAAACGCAACAATAAGAGCCTTATAATGCTTAGGACATGCCTCTAAAGCACTAATAAGCTAGCCTTAAGGGTAAGCCAGCTTAGCAGGAATAAATACATGGTTTTTTAGAGTAGAATAAGCCCTCTAAGTCATAAGCTATTAAATAGACTTTAGGCTCTTACTAAGGAAATTATAATAAACGTTATAGGTTCTTACATACTTAAGGAGCTCCTTACTAGCGCTATAAGGAGGGTTCTTCTAGATATCTTAAAACGCGATTTTAGTATATACTAGAAGACTATAATAGCCTATATTAATCCTACCATAAGCCTAGAAAATAAATATATAATAGAACTATAAAGTAAACTATAGTTAGTAAATAATTAGAAGAGCTTACTAAAGGAAGGGAATCTTACTATATTAGAATAATAGAATAAAGGGAAAAGGGTAGTATAGCCTGCCTAAGAAGTTAAGACTATTACAGATAATAAAGTTATAGTTAGATTAGTTAAAGCAACCTTAAAGGTATCTAGGAGCTTATCCTAGGGCTTGCTAAGGGACATTGCTATAATTAGAAGCTTTATAAAGGTATTAATAGATAAAGAGGTTAAGGAGAGAAGGAGAAAAGAGAAGAAGGGAGAGGAAAAGTGTAAAAGTAGGAGCCTAGTAGAAGAAAGCGTTTATAAGCAGCCTATTAAGATAAGGTGTAAGTTACTAAAGCTATAAAAAAAGGGATAGGCCCTACTAAAAAGAAGACGCATAAATAATAGGAAGCCACGCAAAATTTATTGCAAAAATAATAGAATGCGATCGCAGAGCCTAACAAAGGGGTACATTATCTTAACCTTAGCAACCCAATTGCAAATTATAGTTAAGCGCGCTCTAATTTACAGTTTAATCATATAATTAACAATAGAGAAGCAAGACCCCCCCTATCCCTTAGCTTTTAAGATAATCAGAGCTTGTAAATAGAATCTACAAGATATAACTAGCTCTTAGTGCTAAGTGTAAGCAAGCTAGCCTTACATTTTTGCCTCCCTAAAGCTTTATACTTTATTATACTAAACCTACCCCTCTTAACTTCCCCTTTCCTTACCCTTCCCTTTCTTTCTTTTCCTTCCTCCTTTTTTAATATATAGAGAGCTTTTAATTATAAGTAGTGTAATAAGCCTACTAGGAAGGCAGAGTAAGGAAAAGGAAGTATTATACTTTAATAGGATTCCTTATACCTTAGAATATACAGCAAACCTCTTATACAATATTACTAGGAGCTTCTTTTGCCCTTCTAAGGTTAAATAGGTTAATAGACTATTTAATCTTATTTATAATGGTTAGCCCCCTTTGTTCTATAAATAGTATAACTAGCTAAACCTAGGCCTAAAGGTATATTAGAGTATTAAGACAATTAAAAGCTCCTACTTAGCTACCTAGTTCTACATATAAATAATAGAATCACAATAGGTCAACCACTTAAATAATATGCGCAGCTTTCTAATAACTTTAGGGTATATAAAGACTAAAGATAGAAAGCTAGATTAGTAGCAGCTAACCTTAATAGGCAAAATCATTACTAGAGGTATTAAGAACGTTGTCTGCATATGCAATCATAAGTTCTTAATTTAAGCTGCTAAGATAAGCTGGTAAAGCCTTATAGATAAAGTAGGGAAGAAAGCTTTTTGCATTAGAGAGGAGGGTATTATTAACATTACCTATAGCATATAATATAACCCTTAAGACCTATATAATAAGATAGGAAAAAAGAGGCTAGTAGCTAGCTTTATTTACTTTCTAGATTACTAGGCTTTGTTTATTTTTAATAGGGTAAGGGGGGCGTTATACTACTTTAACTTATAGGCAGCCCTAAAGACAGATAGGTTCCTTACTATAGTTAGAGCTTAGGGATAAATCTAATAGCTCCTTAACTACCTATATAGATTTAAAGCAATCTATATACTAACCTAACCATAAAAAGGAGGCTAGGAATGTAGCTATGCTGCGGCCTTATTCCTTCTCTAGACTCTACACTGCTAGGTAGGGTATAGAGCAAAGGATATAAACAATATTTACAAAGTAGGGCAAAAATAGGTTAAAATTTAGTATAAGTAGGTTGGGTTAGCCCTAAAAGACCTAATATTAAACAATTTTAAGCTGTACCTTAAGGATTAGACTTTCTATAATAGGATCTATATTAATAATAGTAGATTAAATAGGATAGCTATAGTCCTATATATCCTCTAAAACCTTATAGCAAATAAAGTTGTAGTTAGCCTAGCACTAGGCTCTAGAGGCATAAACTAATACTTCTAAGACGTTAGGCCTTCTATAGACGCTAAGAGATTAATAAGGATAATTATAAAAAGGACTATATACACTAGTAGGGGGGGAATACTAAGCATAAAGAAGCTTAAGCACTAGAACAGCTACCTAATAAACAATTAGAGATTATTAAGGTATGCATTCTCTAAGAGAGATAAGCTTATAGACCTATAGAAGATCCTAGCTATTATAACTATAAGCTATAGGGTTAAGCCTAGGATCCTAAACAAAGAGCTATAAGAGTAGATTTAAAAGAATAAGGATTATCCTAGTTAGTACTATTCCTAAGCTTCTAAGGATTATAATAGTAAAGGGATCTTCTTTATAGATAAGGATAGTATAGCTCTACTAGCTAATAATGCTATCCTAATAGTAGAATTAGTAGCTACTACTATAAACCTACAACCTAAGCCTCCCTCTTACTCTAGAAGCTGATTTACTATAGTAAACACTAGTAATTAGAAGGCCCCTAGAAAGCTAAGAACCCTATTGCCTATAGAGGCCCTAAAAACGGCAACTACGCTAATACTATCTATAAGCGTAAGTTAGGCTACTAGAAGAAGAGAACCACTAGCAACCCCTATAAGGATTATAAGGAGCATAACTAGAGAGGCCTCTGTGGGATTAGATAATCTTCCCCTAGCTTATGCACTAAGGCTAAGAAGACAAGAAGCCCTAGTTATAGCAAAGACTAATCTTCCTTAGTTAGCAGCTACTGCTCTTATAGATTTAAATATACTACTGCCGCTACCCTTACTACCTATAGAACTTAAGGCCTTAAATAAAATAGTTATAGAAGGTAGTAATCTAAAAAGAGACCTATCTAATATATTATTAGTCTCTTTAGCACTAGATAGCCCTATAATACCCCCTATAATTACTAATTTAATAGAAGAGCTATATATTAACTAAGAGGCTAACATTATAAAAAGCTATCTTAAATTTAAGGATAGGGCAGACTAGCTAAGGGCCTTATAAATTAATAGAGAGTTAGCTAGGCATTAGAATAATAACTATAGGGAGCTAAAGGTAAATGGATTAAGTATAGCATAAAGTAGATAACTTAGGCTAGCTAGAATAGCAATAACTATTAGGCTACTCCCTTACTTCTAAGAACTTAACATTCTGTAACGCTTTTAGCTAGTATACAACCCTATTTTAAAGACTTATATATCTATTATACCACTATCTATTATAAGCCTAGACTTATAGTAATAAATTAAGAAAGAATATATAAAGAGAGAGCTGCAGCTACTCTTATAGGCTAAGTAGAGCTTTAATTATATAGTAAGGGCAGAAAGAAGGAGCGTAAGAGCAGTGCTAGGGGCGTTTCCTAAGGACTTAGAGTTAGAAGTCCTAAGGACTCCTAAGACTCCTAGAGTCTTATATAAATTAAAGAACTTAGGACTTTAAAGGGGGCCTTATAATTAAATAGTTTCTTTCCTTTATTTTGCTTTACTAGCTATATTATAAGGTTAATATATGCAAAAATTTTTTCCCTATACCTAGGGAGGGTTGTGTAAGTAGTAATACAACCTATAAGGTTAGGCGTAGAAGGGCTAGGACTAGCGTAGATAGGCGTAGGAGTGTAAGATTAGATAGGTATAAATAAGGGCATTTAGGCCTAGGTAGCTTAGAACACGTATGCATTACATTATTAATAAATTAAGAATAAGAATTTAGACTAGAATTGTAGTGATTGTTATGCAGAATTAAGAGGAACTTATACACAGAGAAGCTGTGTATACGTTCCTAGTAACCACAACCATAATATAAGAATCTAAGTAATATAAGGCGTAATAACTAGGATTAGATAATATATACTATTTAATTATAAGAGACTTAGAATAACTATAGGGAACTTGTTATCCTAGTATCTAAGACTATAATATAAGAACACTACTATATTAGAAGCTATTCATAAGAGACAACCTCTTATTAATATCCCAATATCTTTAACTAATAATAAGGTTCTAGTTAAAGATACCATTTGATTATTAACACAAAGCATTAGACGCACAACTCTTATTGCCCTAGCATCCCGATTTGCAAATATAGGAAGATCGTTGTAGCTATAATACCTAAAAGGGAACAATACTAGTTAGGATTGCGATATTACAATACCTTTAACCGATAATAAGGTTCCGGTCAAAGATACCATTTAATCATACAAATAAGGTCTAAGGACTGAAGAGACTTTCCCTTTTAGAGCCCTTCTTTTGCGGTCTGGGTTTTCCTATGCGGATGGGGGCTTCGTCGAACACCTATGAAGCTATTCTGTACTAAGGACCTCTCAACACACTAGCTACTATAAGTAAGGGGAATAATCCTACCCTATGCTAATAGGAATGGTTTAGGAGCAATATATTAACTACATAGGTTTACACCTAGCCTAGTCTAGATCCTATAATATTACTAATAAACACTAGAACTATATAAGAGTAGTATACCTAACGTAGCCCTAGGCATTTACTAAACCACTAGTAGATACTAGTAAGGGCTAGACTATAGTCTATAACCTAAATAGGCGCTATACTATAAGTAATATACTATTATATAAGGCATTGCCTTAGAAGTAAGTTAGCAGACCCTATATATATAGACTAGACCCTTCTATAGAGCTAACTTCCTATATAGAAGGACTAATAGTAGCCTACCTTAACCTACTACCTAGCCCTATAGCAGCACTATCTAAGCTAAGCTACACCTAGTAGACTATCTAATAGTATATAATTAAGGTTATATACTAGAATATATAGAAGCAAACCTATCTTTTATACCTAGTATTATAAAGCTAACCTAGCACTAATATAATAGCACTCTAAGAACCTAGCATAATTAATAGCTACCCTCTAAACCCTAGCCTTAGCTGCTTCTAACTAGTAGTATAGGGTAGGCATATAGCTATATATTATTATTATTATTGTTACACTAGATAGGGCTAGTCCCTATTTACTAGAACCTCAGCTACTTGATTATATAGGAAAAACCCTAGTGCAGGGGGGAAAACCTATATATAACTGTAGTGGTGCTGCCGTAGGACCAAGGTGGTCCCAGGCCGGTGCCTATTATGTGGAGTATGCTGCGTAGCTAGCTGGAGAGTAACTAGCGTTACTAGAGAGTGTGTTTCTAGGGGTAGGTCTACTAGTAGTGGTTTAGGTAAGAGTTAGTGCTAGGTTAGGAGTTATTAAGGTATTATAATAGTTATTAACAGCTGTTAATAGCTATTAATAGCTAGCACCTAATAGCTAGTTGCCAGCTATTAGTTAGCTAAAGCGTTATATAATAAGTTATATAATCTATAGGGCTTATTAACTATAAGGAGGACTTCTCCCCTTACTTCTAACCTCTTTCCTTCTTTCCTTCCTTTAATCTATCTAATAGTAGTAAAAGCAGTAAGTATAGTAAGGTTGCTAATTATAGCAGTACTACTATAGTATTATATAGTGCTAACCTTTAGGTAGAGAGAAGCATTATAATACTGCTAAATCTATTAATTACATAAGGGGTAGGTTACTACTATACTACTAACTTACATCCACTACTAACCTATATTTAGCCTATAGATTTTTAAAAGTAGCCTTACTTACTATATTTTACTTATAGCTGTAATATATATAAGCAGTGCTATAATACTTATAGTATATGTCTAATATAGGGCTGGTAGTAGGCTAACACTAACTCTAGTAGAGACTAGGCAGTTGTATTTTATATATATTAAATAGAAAAAAACTTATATGCTAGTAAGTATGGTTTCTCTACAGTATTAGCTTAGTAACTAATTGGTTTTATAGCTGCAAAAATTAGTACACTATTATAAGTAGGTTAAGCATATTATAAACCTTTAGAATATATATATAGTAGATAATAAGGTTAATGTAAGTCTAGCTTAAAGTTATTATAATACTAACTATTGCTAACTTAGTGTAGCTAGGAGTGTACAATACTACCTAGAAGGAGGCGAAAAGGCTTATTAAGCAATGTAGAAGAGGTGCGGCCTTCTTAGGGTCTTAGCTTAGTTTTAGGATAGTATTTAAGGATAAGCTGCTTTATTATATACGTTAGTTAGCTAATACTTTTAATAAATTTGTTAATGCCTATAAAGATGTGTATAACCTTAAGCTAGCGGCAAAGTAGGTATAGTGCAGTAGCTGGTTAATAGGGGCAGCCTTAGTAAGTAGAACTATAATAGATATAGAGGGTAAGGGGGAGGGTAAGGGGAAGGGGGAGGGGAAGAGTAAGGGAGAGGGGGGTAAGGAGGCTATATAGTATAAGTATAGTAGGTTAGGTAGGGTAGCATATTTAACTTAAATTAAATTTTAGGTGCCTATTACAGACTTATTATAGTAATAGTATAGTAATGGCCTAGGGCTGCTGTGTGCCTTATCCTTATCTGCCTCCTATTATTATTATAAGTAGTGTATAAGGTAAAATTAAGTAAGACAGCTAATATAGATAAGCTACCTAGTAATAGCTGCGGCTAGTGTATTACTGTTAGTGGCTAAGTAGACGTTGCATTAGTTACGTAGTAGGGTTAAGCTAGTATTAATTAGTCGCAAGTGGTTATATTCCTTATAGCTTAGAAGGATATAGTAGTAGTTCTTATTGCCTCCCTAGTAGTAATATACTAGTAAGTCTATATTAGGTATATAGTAGTAGTATAAAAATAAGTTAAGCCCTATCTTTTCTATATATATTTAGATAAGGATAGAGGATTTGTACTTATTAAGGCTATTGTGTAGCCTAATAAATTTAGCTATAGAGGTAAAGGATAGTTTATACTCCACTGCCATAGGATTAGGGTAGTTGCGCTGTATATTAGTAGTGGTGTAGTTATAATACTATCTATCTTTCTATTCTAGAGTAAGGGCTTTTATTAGGGCTGGTTTATAGGGGTTAATATATAGTTAGGTTAGTAATAGGATGTATTCTAGGTAGGTTGCTAGTAGTCTACCTTATCTATAGGTAGGGTAGTAGTAGAGGTAGTTTACAACTATAGTATAAGTGTTTTATATCCTATTAGCTATGCTATTGCTATTAATTCTATTATAGAATCTATAGGAGATAGAGTTAAGGAATAGGTTAAGAGGGGGAATAGCTGCTTTAGTTTTAAAAAGAGACTATAGTATAGCCTTAAAAGCGCTAGTAACTAAGTGTAAGCATTTGTTTTATTTAGTAATAAAGGTATAGGCTATGCCTTATGCTTTACTATTAATAGTTATAGGGATATAGTATATGCCTATACTATAAGTAATAGTACTCTACACTACCTATATATAGAGAAGCTAGGCGTTGTAGATAGTACAGCCCTAAGTTAATACTAATAGCGCTATAAGCGTAAGTCGTTGCTATACTAATTTCTTTATAACTTTATATTAGTGTTTCTTCTAGGTTAACTTCTAGTAGATCTAGACTCCTAGAAACTAAGAAGCTTAGATTAGTTGTATTATAGTAGTCCCTAGTTAGACTAGCGTTATATCTACTACTTAGCAGCGCGTAAAGTGCATTAGTTTACTCTTAGCTAGATTAAAGAGGAGTCCTGCTTCCCTTAACTAGGTTTAGTATATATCCTATGTAGATTTAAGGCTAAGCTAGGTCTCTTCTAATATATTGCTATAGGCAAGGAGGTTAGTGTTATTAGAGAATCCTAGGATAAGTATAGTATAGGCTTTATAAAGCTTAGTATAAAGGGGAGTAATATATAGGAGGAAAAGGATTAGTAAGATTAGGGATCCCTATAGTACCCTAGTAGAAATAGGTAGGGCTTTTATTATCTTACTATTAAAGAAGATCCTAGTAGTTCTCTTAGTAGTAAAGGCATAGGTCTATGCCGCTATCTATATAGGGATGCCTATATTAAGGAGGATATATATAAGGCACTAGTAGTAGATAGTATTAAAGGCTGCTAATATATCTAGTTATAGTAGTAATGTAGTTCTGCTGTAGTGCTAGGCTGCTCTTATAGATTTAATAAGTATACTAATTACAACCTTAGTAGACTGGTTTACATAGTTACCTATCTATAGATTAGGAAGGGCGTTCCCCTCTTTAGCTATAAGGGTTAGCTACACTACTACTATAGCTTTAAGTATCTTTCCTACTATACTAAGGAGGGAGATAGGGCGCTACACTCCTACTTACTATTACTCTTCTAGGGTTTTACCTAGCTTATAGAGGACTATTACTTTAGCTATCTAAAATAGTAATAGGTAGTAGCTAACCTAGTAGTATATATTTAGTAGGTAGGCCAGCACTTATACTAGGGGTTAGCTGTATACTTTAAGGAACCCTACTAGTATCTTATTAAAGCTAGTGGCCTTCTAGCTAGTAAGTCCTTTAATAATACTATAGATTTCATTAGTATTAAAGTGTTAGTCTTATAAGAACGTTATAGTGTTAAGGCAGTGGTTAAGATTAGGAAGGAGGTTGTTTATGTATATATTTAATATAAGGAAGAATTGCATAGCTAAGAGGGCTGTTTTATCTCTATAGGTAGTAGCAACTCTAGTAAAGGGGCTAGTGCCTTATAGTAGATTAGAGAGGCGCTGCTGTTCTAGTAGAAGACTACTCTAAAGCTATACCTATCTTTCTAGCTTCTATAGGCTTCTACTATAGGTATTAGCTTTTTATATAGCTATACACTAGGCGCTATAGTGTTTATTGTTTATAACCTAGGTCTGGTTCTATTCTACCTTAGTAGCAAGTCGCTAGTTTTCCTCTATCCTAGAGGTTTGCTAATAGCGCTAGGTATATTAGGCGTCTTTAACCGCTATTTTAACGTAGTTATTCTACTAGGGGTTTGGTTTAGGACTACTGTAGGGCCTATAGGGTACTATAGTTTCTGCTATAGTATAGAGCTTACTTATAATCTATTTAGCATAGTCTTCTATTTCTTAAGGGTTGTATAGTAGGGGGCTTATAGTATTATAGTAGAACTATGCTACTACCTTAGCCTTAACTAAGTCTTTATTTATTAGTAACTATTTAAAGGTATAGGGGTAGTTACTTAATAGTCTCTTAGTAGTTCTAATTTATATAAGCTGTAGTATATAGTTAAAGCTAAAAATAGTAAGGCCTCCTAAGAATTCTATATATATATCTTAGGTAGCCTAGGCATGGTTAATAGTACTATTACGTTTACCCTAGAAGCGCTATATTACCTTACTAAAGGGCGTAGCTAAGCTAAGTCGCCACTATATCATTATTATTAGGAGAAGGTCGCTCCCTACTAATATATAACTAAATCAGTCCTAGAGTAGATAGTGCTAGTTAAAGTCTCCTATAAACACACTATAGAGGCAAGGTAGTGCCGCTGCTAGTCTAGTAAGGGGGGTAGTTTAGTTTAGTTTATAGTTAGGGGAATAAATTAAGTATATTTTAGTGCCTTATATTATAATAGAGCACTAATTGTCACCCTCCTACATTAACTACAATTTAATGCTAAGTTAGCAATTAATATATATAGCTATATGCCTACCCTATACTACTAGTTAGAAGCAGCTAAGGCTAGGGTTTAGGAGGTGGCTGTTAATTATGCCAGGTTCTTAGAGTGCTATTACATTAGTACTAGGTTAGCTCTATAGTGCTAGGTATGTAAGATAGGTTTGCTTCTGTGTGTTCTAGTATATAACCTTAATTATACACTATTAGATAGTCTACTAGGTGCAGCTTAGCTTAGATAGTGCTGCTATAGGGCTAGGTAGTAGGTTAAGATAGGCTACTATTAGTCCTCCTATATAAAAAGTTAGCTCTACAGAAGGGTCTAGTCTATACATATAGGGTCTACTAACTTACTTCTAAGGCAATGCCTTATATAATAGCATATTACTTATAGTATAGCGCCTATTTAGATTATAGACTATAATCCAGCCCTTACTAATATCTACTAAAGGTTTAGCAAATACCTAGGGCCACGTTAGGTACGCCGCTCTTACGCAGTTCTAGTGTTTATTAGTAATATTATAGGATCTAGACCAGGCTAGGTGTGAACCTATATAGTTAATACATTGCTTCTAAACCATTCCTATTAGCGCAGAGTAGGATTATTCCCCTTACTTATAGTGGCCAGTACTACATTAGCTATAATGTAGTAGTGCCTTATAGTAGGCGGCAATATAACTAAATTTAAAGCAGTTGTAGCATTAGTAGGGATATAGAGCATTATTATATAGTTTAGCTTTAAAGATTTTAGCTTTATATATAATACTAGCGCAGTAGAGCTAGTTTACCGCCTCTACTCTATTAATTCTAATAATAAGTGGTAATCTTAATGCAATACTGCGTTGTTTCTATACTACTACCTAGACTAGCCCTAGGCTATTAGCTATAACAATATCCCTTAGAATGTCTTCTATAGCTTAGTTCTAGGAGTAGCGTATAGAGAATCCCTTAATAATAATACTAAATATACATTAGTTAAGGGTTATGTCTAGGCCAAAGGCGGTGCAGACCTAGGTTATATCTTCTATATAAGGTTTTGCTATGTTATAGAATATAATAACTATATTACCACTATAGAGGCGCCTTACTGCCACTACTATTTTAGTGCTAATAGCCCTATTAACCACTATAATAATGTCTAGAGGGGAGTGGTCTTTAATAAGGTCTATAATAGATATGCCTTTTATAATAACTTTATAGTATACCTATAGTAGTACTATAATAGTTATTAGTTAGATTAGTAGGTAGAAGGCTAGGGGCCCTCTAGCTACAACTCTAGCCTATGTTAGGGCTAGTACAGCATTTTCTTTAAAAGCTTTTTTAACTACGTTTTTAACCATTTATTTAAGTTATTAGGGCATAGTAAGGATTGTTTAGGTAGTAGTAGTGGGTGTAATATTCTTACGTTAGGCGTGCGTTAATACTACATTATCTACATAAAGGACAATATTCCACACACTCTCTAGTATAGACGCTGGCACTGTTCCAGCTAATTCATTGTATTTAAGCTTTAGATGGTCTAGGATTAGATTATATAGTAGTAGCGAAGCAGTAACTATACGGGTTAATAATATAAATCTGCCTCTACTAGCAAAGGGGTAATAGCGGCTTTAGGCAAGTCTGCCACAATAGCCGCTGTTAATATCCATTAGAATCCCCACGCCCGCCGCGTCTACGCTCTAGCTTTAATGCGCTATTAAAGGATAGGGTAAACAGGTAAGGCGATTCTTTTGCGAATGTTTTTAGGTTTTTTAGAGTCGATTCCGCGTCGCTACCGCGGTGCAGACGAAATCGCGAAGTTTTTATAATAAACGATATAGCTATATATATTAATTGCTAACTTAGCATTAAATTATAGTTAACGTAGAAGGGCAATAATTAGTGCTCTATTATAATATAAGGCACTAAAATATACTTAATTTATTCCCCTAACTATAAACTAAACTAAACCACCCCCCTTACTAAACTAGTAGCAGCACTACCTTACCCCTATAGTATATTTATAGGAGACTTTAACTAGCACTATCTACTCTAGGACTAATTTAGTTGTATATTAGTAGGGAGCAACCTTCTCCTAATAATAATAATATAGTAGTAACTTAGCCTAGCTATACCCTTTAGTAAGATAATATAGTACTCCTAGGGCAAATATAATAGCACTATTAACTACACCTAGGCTACCTAAGATATACATATAGAATTCCTAGGAGGCCTTACTATTTCTAGCTCTAACCACATACTATAGCTTATATAAATTAGAACTACTAAAAGACTATTAAGTAACCATCCCTACACCTTTAAATAGTTACTAATAAATAATAACTTAGTTAAGGCTAAGGTAGTAGTATAATTCTACTATAATACTATAAGCCCTCTACTATATAACCCTTAAGAAATAGAAGACTATACTAGATAGATTATAAGTAAGCTCTATACTATAGTAGAAATAGTAGTACCCTATAGGCCCTATAGTAGTTCTAAACCAAACCCCTAGTAGAATAACTATATTAAAATAGTAGTTAAAGACGCCTAATACACCTAGCACTATTAGTAAACCTTTAGAATAGAGGAAAACTAGTAACTTACTACTAAGGCAGAATAGAACTAAACCTAGGTTATAAATAATAAATACTACAGCGTCTAGTATATAGCTATATAAAAAGCTAACACCTATAGTAGAAGCCTATAGAAGCTAGAAAGATAGGCATAGCTTTAAAGTAGTCTTCCGCTAGAATAGCAGCACCTCCCTAACCTACTATAAGGTACTAGCCCCTTTACTAAAGTTACCACTACCTATAGGGATAAAATAGCCCTCTTAGCTATATAATTCTTCTCTATATTAAATATATATATAAATAACCTCCTTCCTAATCTTAACCACTGCCTTAATACTATAGCATTCCTATAAAACCAATACTTTAACACTAATAAAATCTATAGAATTATTAAAGAACTTACTAGCTAGAAGGCTACTAGCTTTAATAAGATACTAGTAGGGTTCCTTAAAGTATATAGCCAACCCTTAGTATAAGCACTAGCCTACCTACTAAATATATACTACTAGGTTAATTACTATCTATTACTATTTTAGATAGCTAAAGTAATAGTCCTCTATAAGCTAGGTAAAACCCTAGAAGAGTAATAGTAAGCAAAAGTATAGTGCCTTATCTCCCTCTTTAGTATAGTAGAAAAGATACTTAAAGCTATAGTAGTAGTATAGCTAACTCTTATAGCTAAAGAGGGGAACGCCCTCCCTAACCTATAGATAGATAACTATACAAACTAGTCTACTAAGGTTATAATTAGTATACTTATTAAATCTATAAGAGCAGCCTAGCACTATAGTAGAATTACATTACTACTATAACTAGATATATTAGCAGCCTTTAACACTATCTACTACTAGCACCTTATATATATCCTCCTTAATATAGGTATCCCTATATAGATAGTAGTATAGATCTACGCCTTTACTACTAAGAGAACTATTAGAATCTTCTTTAATAGTAAGATAATAAAAGCCCTACCTATTCCCACTAGGGTACTATAGGGGTCCCTAATCTTACTAATTCTCTTCCTCCTATATATTACTCCCCTCTATACTAAGCTTTATAAAGCCTATACTATACTTATCCTAGGATTCTCTAATAACACTAACCTCCTTACCTATAGCAACACATTAGAAGAGACCTAGCTTAGCCTTAAATCTATATAGGATATATACTAAACCTAGTTAAGGGAAGTAGAACTTCTCTTTAACCTAGCTAAGAGTAAACTAATGTACTTTATACACTACTAAGCAGTAGACACAATGCTAATCTAACTAGGGACCACTATAATATAACTAATCTAAGCTTCTTAGTTTCTAGGAGTCTAGATCTACTAGAAGTTAACCTAAAGGAAATACTAATATAAAGTTGTAAAGAAATTAGTATAGTAATAACTTATGCTTACAGCGCTATTAGTATTAACTTAGGACTACACTATCTGCAATGCCTAGCTTCTCTATATATAGATAGTATAGAGTACTATTACTTATAGTATAGGTATATACTATATCCCTATAACTATTAATAGTAAAGCATAAGGCATAGTCTACACCTTTATTACTAAATAAAATAAATACTTACACTTAGTTACTAGCGCTTTTAAAGCTATACTATAGTCCCTTCTTAAAACTAAAGCAGCTATTCCCCTTCTTAACCTATTCCTTAACTCTATCTCCTATAAATTCTATAATAGAATTGATAGTAATAGTATAGCTAATAGAATATAAAACACTTATACTATAATTACAAACTATCTCTACTACTGCCCTATCTATAGATAAGGTAGACTACTAGTAACCTACCTAGAATACATCCTACTACTAACCTAACTATATACTAACCCCTATAAACTAGCCCTAATAAAAGCCCTTACTCTAGAATAGAAAGATAGATAGCATTAAGATTATACTATTGCTAATGTATAGTATAACCACCCTAATCCTATAGCAGTAGAGTATAAACCATCCTTTACCTCTACAGCTAAATTCATTAGGCTATATAATAGCCTTAATAAGTATAAATCCTCTATCCTTATCTAAATATATATAGAAAAGATAGGGCTTAACTTATTTTTATACTACTACTATATACCTAATATAGACTTACTAGTATACTACTACTAAAGAGGTAATAAGAACTACTACTATATCCTTCTAAGCTATAAGGAATACAATTACTTATAACTAATTAATACTAGCTTAACCCTACTATATAATTAACATAATGTCTACTTAGCTACTAATAGTAATACACTAGCTGCAGCTATTACTAGGTAGCTTATCTACACTAGCTGTCTTACTTAATTTTACCTTATATACTACTTATAATAATAATAGAAGGTAGATAAGGATAAAGCATATAGTAGCCCTAGGCTATTACTATACTATTACTACAATAAGTCTATAATAGGCACCTAAAATTTAATTTAAGATAGATACACTACCCTACCTAATCTACTATACTTATACTATATAGCCTCCTTACCCCCCTCTCCCTTCCCCTCCCCCTCCCCCTCCCCCTCCCCCTTACCCTCTCTCTTACTCTCTATATCTATTATAATCCTACTTACTAAGGCTACCCCTACTAACTAGCCACTATACCATACCTACTTTACCACTAGCTTAAGGTTATATACATCTTTATAGGCATTAACAAATTTATTAAAAGTATTAGCTAACTAATATATATAATAAAGCAGCTTATCCTTAAATACTATTCTAAAACTAAGCTAAGACCCTAAAGAGGCTGTACCTCTCCTATATTGCCTAATAAGCCTCTTTGCCTCCTTTTAGGTAGTATTATATACTCCTAGCTATACTAAGTTAGTAATAGTTAGTATTATAATAACTTTAAGCTAAACTTATATTAACCTTATTACCTACTATATATATATTCTAAAGGTTTATAATACGCTTAATCTACTTATAATAGTATACTAATTTTTATAGCTATAAAACTAATTAGTTACTAAGCTAATACTATAGAGAAACTATACTTACTAGTATATAAGTTTTTTTCTATTTAACATATATAAAACATAACCACCTAGTCCCTACTAGAGTTAGCATTAGCCTACTACTAGCTCTATATTAGATATATACTATAAGTATTATAGCACTACTTATATATATTATAGCTATAAATAAAATATAGTAAGTAAGGCTATTCTTAATAATCTATAGGCTAAATATAGGTTAGTAGTAGATGTAAGTTAGTAGTATAGTAGTAACCTATCTCTTATATAATTAATAGATTTAGTAGTATTATAATACTTCTCTCTATCTAAATATTAGCACTATATAATACTATAGTAGTACTACTATAATTAGCAACCTTACTATACTTACTACTTTTACTACTATTAAATAG
The DNA here is from genome assembly GCA_013435705.1 of Claviceps paspali. NCBI lineage: Eukaryota > Fungi > Ascomycota > Sordariomycetes > Hypocreales > Clavicipitaceae > Claviceps > Claviceps paspali. The sequence goes on along the minus strand of JABAEC010000005.1, from coordinate 258,466 downwards.
ATTAAAGAAAGAAAAGAAGGAAAGAGGTTAGAAATAAGGGAAGAAGTCCTTCTTATAGTTAATAAGCCCTATAGATTATATAACTTATTATATAATGCTTTAGCTAACTAACAGCTAGTAATTAGCTATTAGGTGCTAGCTATTAATAGCTATTAATAGCTATTAACAACTATTATAATACCTTAATAACTCCTAACCTAGTACTAACTCTTACCTAAACCACTACTAGTAGACCTACCTCTAGAAATATACTCTCTAGTAATACTAGCTACTCTTCAGCTAGCTGCATAGCATACTCTATATAATAGGCACCAGCCTAGGACCACCTTAGTCCTATAGCAGCACTACTATAGTTGTATATAGGTTTTCCCCCCTACACTAGGGTTTTTCCTATATAATTAAGTAGCTAAGGTTCTAGTAAATAGGGACTAGCCCTATCTAGTGTAACAATAATAATAATAACTAGACTTTTATTATTAATAGTAGTTATTATTATAGGGATAGGGGAATTTCCTTTCTTTATAGTAAGGCACTGCCTTCTCTACTTAGTTAAAGCCTATAGAGCTTATAGAAGTAATAAAGGGGGCCTTAAACTTATTATATATAGTATAATAGTAGATTAGAATTCTAAGGGGTATTTCTTTTTAGAAGATAATACTATAATAGCTACCTTCTTAGAAAGAGAAGTTAGTATTCTCTATAGAAAGTAAGGTAAGATTTAGGGTCTTTAGTAGTTCTCTCTCCCTTAGACTAGAATTCTCTTCTATTAAGGTATCTTCTTAGGGTATACTAAATATTCCTATATTATTATTTATCTTTAGTAGTATAATACTATCTTTAATAGATACTAGCTCTATCTCTTTAAGATCCCTATTAAGATTAAAAAGTCTATCTTTTTAGGTAATATAAATAATACCTTTTATAGTTTATTACTTAGCACTTACTATAGTAAGGTCTATAGGATTCTAATAGAATAGTCTTTTAATAACTATAGGTTCTACTTAAAGTTAAAGTTTACTATTAATATACTAATATCTAGTAAGGGAGTAGAGGTTCTCTATATTCTTAGAAGATATAAGTAGTCTTTCCTTATTTCTATAGTTAGGGAATTCTTAGTAAAAGGCCTAGAGATAGTATATAAAATGTATCTAATTCTCTAATATTAATATAAGGATTAGGGATTTAGAACTAATAGTTTAAGTTTGCTAGTTATCTAGGATTATTAATATAGAAATAGTTACCTCTTATATAGTAGTAGGCATATAAAAGAAATAGTAATTACTATTAGTTATTATATACTAAAGCTACTATATTATTAGCTTTAGTTAATATATAACTTAGGGGGTATCTATATATACATTAAGATATATTATAAAAGGTAGAAGTCTATAGAACCTATAAAGACTTTATTATAAAAGAAGGGGAATACACTAGTATATAATTATATACGTAATTAAGTATAAGAGTAAGGTAAAGTAATATATATAATTAAGTTATTCTCCCTCTCTCCTTCTATAAGTTAGGAAAACCCCCTTTTATAGGGATGTCCCCTACTAGATATAGGGGGCCTCCCTAAAATAGAGATTCCTAGTTAGGACTGTAACACTAGTGTGCTTTAGGTTACGCATTTACTTTTTATAGAGCTATATATAATAATATTCCCTTATATTATAAATTTAGCTTTAGCTAAGGCTTCCTTATTTCCTAGGATTATAACATATCCTAATTGTAAAGTAAGGTCTTTATTATTTATAAATAAGCTATCTATAAAGATAAATAGCTTTACTTTTTGTAGATTAATAGGAATATAGTAGAGGCTATGTCTTTAATAGTTAGTTTACTATTTAAGCCTTTTATTTAGTTATATAATATTATCTTCCTTAATATTTTAGTATTATATAGTAACTAAGAGATTGTATAATACCTCTAGTTAGTAAATTATTATAATATAAGTGCCTTAAGTATATTATTTAATATATTTCTACTCTTTTACTAGGTCTATAATATTAATAGTATAGATTTTCTTACTATTAAAAATATAGCTGGGTATAGAGTAATTACTAGTAGAGGTAGTGAGTCTCTAAGAGTAATGCTTCTATAAGCAATTTAATCTTTAGTGGAAGGGCAATGACTTCTAGTAATCTAGAATAGTAGCTTAGTATTCTTTATAGTAACGGATAATTTAGGGCAATAAGTAATTTAGGTAAGGAGAGAAATTTACTTCTACTTCCTTATATACCCTCTAACTATATTATTAGATTAGGGCCGCTAGTAGGGGTTTGTCTGCTACTTTTTAAATCCCACAAAATTTATTTATATAGGAAAATAAAATAATAGACTCACTACTATACAATGTAGGTGCAGATATGCGACCCATTTGGCCAGAGGTATACAAGGGGATCTAGGGTAGCTAAGAATATAAAGCTAACCGTTTAGGGCAGAATTCTGTAGCAGAAAACGCAGTAGAAAACGCAGTAGAAATCGAGGTATAACTGCCGTTGTTGCTAAAGTTGAATATTAGCAATAATGCTGCTGGGTAGGCTGTAATTATAAGGGGCTTAAAAATAACACCTTTATAGTGATTATTTTAACACTTGCTTTAGCCTTTCTATATAAAAAGGAGAGTATTATTATTAGCAGTAGAAAGGATATAGCTATTAAAAATAAGGGGATCCTTATTATTAAGTCTTTATTTTAGCTTTACTATAAATTTAGCTTCTAGTAATTCTTTCTCTTCTTATCTAAAGAAAATTTTATTACTAAGGCTAAGTGTATTATCTATTTATATACTAATAAGGCTAAATCCCTAGTTTCTTACATTAGATATAAGAAGGTATAGATTATAAGTTAATACTTTTATATTAAGTTTCTTACAATAGTGTTTTAAGTATATTAACTATTAGTAAGTGCCTACTTCTATAATTCTATAGAGAGGCTTAATAACTTTTATTATAGTATTATAAGGGAAGTTATTAGTAATTTCTTTAGAGAGTCTTATAGTAATTAGTCTATTTAATTCTATAGAGGATTAAATATATACTTATATAATATCTTTAATCTAAAGTAAGTAGCCCTACTAAAGTAGTAATAGGGCTAAGGCTATAATAAGTCTCTAGCTTACTCTTTAAATTATTAGTAACTAAGTTAAAATTATTATTTTCTTAGTATTATTATAGCCTTAGATTATAAGTTATAATTTCTTATATAGCTTATTAGTTCCTTTTCCTTTAATTTTATATATAAGCTATAATTTAAAGAGTTATTATATTCTATTTTCTTATTAATAGAAGGGGATAAATTAGAATATATTTCTAGCTTATAGGGAATCTAATTCTACTTTATTAGATGCTTTAAAGGGTGTCCCTAGCATTATAATCTTACCTTTACTTCTAAGTTATATAGCTAGATTAAGGTTAGCTTTCTCTTTTAAAGTAAGGAAGACTTTAAAGGGATTATTAGAGTTGCTTTAAGGGGTCTAGGGAAAAACTTATAATAAGATTTTAGGCAACTTAGTTGCTTTTAGCCTATTTTACCCTTTAGGTGCCTTCTAATAATTAGTAAGCCTAAATTCTATAGATATATCTATACTAGAAACTATAGTGCTAAGTATAGATATATCTATACTAGAAACTATAGTATTACTATTATTATTATTAACTAGTAATATAGTCTTAGATAGTAATGCCTTAGTAGGTGTGCCTTTAACTAACCTCTCTAGCTTTAGAGAAGAGGCCCTTACTTTAATAGTAATATTATTAGTACTGCTTATTTTATTAGCTATAAGGGCTAGATTAGTAGTAATATTTTCCTAAGTATATAATCTAGTGCCTTAAAGTATATTATAAAGCAGTGGATAGGGTAGGCTAAGGATTTTATTATTTATATAGATAGATTAGCTTAGTTCTTCTTTATTTATCTTTACTAAAGGCTCTAAAGTAAAGGTAACTTACCTTACTATTACTATTAGTATCTTAGTATTAGTAAGTTTATTAGCCTTTTCTTTAGCTACCCTTAGTAGTTCTAAAGGCTTTCTATTCTTTACTACTACTTTCTTTTATAGGCTTCTATAAGTACTATTAGTAGATAGTAGTATATATACTATAGTAGAGGGTAGTAGTAGTAATAGCCCTATATCCTCTTTAGTAAAGGTATAAATACTAAAAGGATGTTTCTAGGGCTATCTATAGCTATACTTAGGTATACTAGATCTACTAATTAATATAGAAGAGGCATCCCCCCCCTATTAGGTAGAGGATATTGCAAAGCCTTCTAGTTCTGCTTCTTAGAGGTCTTTTATTCTAGCCTCTTTATTATTATAGTAGTCTATTATAGCTTAGGTAGGCATTAAGGAAGTTTTATTATTATTATTAGTAATATATAGTTTTATAACTATAGATTAGAATCTTATAGAACTATATAGTATCTTAATAATATAATTCTCTTTATTAATATTAAGAAGGGTAAAAGGTTTAGTCTAGCCCTCTTTTTTATAGAAAATAATAATATTAGACTAAAGAGGAAGTAAGTATAAAGGTATAGTATTAGGTCTATTATAAGTATTAATAGTATTATTAACTTACTGCCTTATAAGGCATTATTAGACTTTAAAGGTTGCTTTATAGAGTGCTTCTGCTTACTATATAATTAGTATGCTTAGAGGTAACTTATAAGTTATCCTTAGATATGCTCTAAACACTAAGAGCGTGGGAATAAGGCTATTTAGGCCTATAGAATTATTAACTGCCTTTACTGCTATTTATAGACGTTACTCTAGGGTAATAGGGTTGTTATAAAGCTTAGTATTAATAATATTATATACCCTATAGAGAGGAGTATAATATCTCTTAACCTTACTAATACTATAATATACTTCTACTAGAACCTCTAATATATTAATAGTAAGAAGATATATATAATACTTAAATTCTATAGAAGTAAAGTTCTTACTAATATTATAAACTATCTAGTCTAAGGGTTCTAGATAGGTATTAATCTAATATTCTTTAAGGGCATTCTAAATATTATAGGCCTTTTATTTTTATAGGTAAATAAACCTTATAGCTTAGAATAATATTATAGAGTCTATAATATATAGAACTAGTCTACTATTAAGTTATATAATATTAATAATAATTTTATAGTTAAAGTTGTATTTATTATCTTAAAGGGTAAATTTAAAGTATTCTAGGGCTTTAGTATATAGCTAGTAATAGTAGTAGGCACTTATAAGCTTTTTTAGTGCTTTTCCTTATACCTTATAGCCTAATTTATATAGAATAGTAATAAGGTAGGCTATTAAGAGGTAACTAAATTAATAATAGAGTTATCTAAGATCTTACTTAGAGAGAAAGAAAGTAGTTATTTCTATAGCTTTAAAAGTCTACTATAAAAATCCCTATTTTCTAATTATTAGGACTATTATATTACCTTAGATAAGTAGGTTTTATAGGTTATTAAATCTAATACCTAATCTATCTATATCTATAATAAATAAGAGGAATAGGACAGCACTATTAAGTATAATAAAAGGTATTATACTAAATATTATAGAAACTTTTAAGATACTAAATAAAGTACTAAAGCCTATACTAAAGTATACTATATAGAAAGGTAAGAGCTTTATTTTTAGGGTTCTTATCTCCCTTATTAGGGCCTTAGCCTAGCTAATTCTAGTAGTAAAAGGTTCTATAGTATTAGTATTTAGGAGAATACTATAGAAGGTATATTTAGAGTAGTAGTTCTCTAATATAAAGTATTATAGCCTAATAGTAGCCTAGAATAGGTTATCTTTAGTTTAGGTGTATTTATAGTAGCTATTATTAAGGGTCTTAATAATAGCTTTATAATCTAGTAGGTTCTATATCTTTATAAAGAAGTTTATAATAATAAGCTTATAATTATTAATAGAAGGAAATATAGATATAAGGTATAAGGTAGGCTAGTTTTATCTATAAGATAGTAAAGAGGTAGAAATATTACTTTCTAATAACTTATAGTAGTTATTATCTATAAATTCAGTAATTTATAGTATATTATTAAGGTAATTATTATTATTACCTTTATATTATTATAGAAAGGCCTTATATTATTCCTTAGTTAGAGGCTTACTATATTTCTTTATCTTCTACTATTTTTCCTTAGCTTAGTATTACTCTTTTTTATTATAATTTATAGACTAATAGCCTAGTTAGTTACAAACCTAATATTAGTATAGTAATTCTACCTACTAGTGCTAGTTTCTATTATAAGGGAATTAGTAATATTTTTAGTCTATAAAGAAAGCAGAATCTAGAGGTAAAGAGGAATCTAATAATTTATTATAGTTATTAATATAGTATTATATATTTTCTTTATAGAGAATCTAAAGTGTTAAAATAATCACTATAAAGGTGTTATTTTTAAGCCCCTTATAATTGCAGCCTACCCGGCAGCGTTATTGCTAATATTCAACCTCAGCAACAACGGCAGTTATACCTCGTTTTCTGCTGCGTTTTCTGCTGCATTTTCTGCTGCGTTTTCTGCCGCAGAATTCTGCCCTAGGCGGTTAGCTTTGTATTCTTAGCTACCCTAGATCCCCTTGTATACCTCTGGCTAAACGGGTTGTATATCTGCACCTACGTTGTGTAGTAGTGAGTCTATTTTTTTGTTTTCCTATACAAATGAATTTTATAGGATTTAAAAAGTAACATATAAACCCCTGCTAGCAGCCCTAATCTAATGATATAGTTGGAGGGTATATAAGGAAGTAGAAGTAAATTTCTCTTCTTACCTAAATTACTTATTGCCCTAAATTATCTATTACTATAAAGAATACTAAGCTGCTATTCTAGATTACTAGAAGTTGTTGCCCTTCTACTGCTAAAGATAATTACTACTTATAGAAGCATTACTCTTAGAGACTTACTACCTCTACTAGTAATTCTACTCTATACTAAGCTATATTTTTAATAGGTTATAAGCCTAGAAGGCCTATAGTAAATTTACTATAGTAGCCTACCTATTCTTTAAACTATTATTTAATATCCCTAGGTTAACGCCCTAACCTAGGTGCTGTATATAAAATCACTATATTCTCTAGTATTAAATCTAATTCTATTTACACACATAATTACATGGTCTAACAGCTGCATTAACCATTTAATTACTGTTAGCAGCTGCATTCAGCTGTATCTTACTGCATTTAGCTATATTTATAGGGAATTTTCCCTATTTTTATTCCTATTTAGGAATATTTTGTGCATTTTTTTAAGCATTTTGCACCTTCTTTTAAAGCATGCATTCTACTAACGGACCATTGCAACCATTAGCAGCTGCAAGCCTTAATTATTATAGAATTCCTACCTATAATATTATAGGACAGATTTTTAGTGTTTTCCTAGACTAATCTACCTAAATCTTTATAGGCAGTATTTCTATAGACCTACAAATCTAGGCTTTTAGCAGAGCCCTAGATTTAGCACACTATATAATTTGCGTGCGTATGCTAATTCACAATTAGGAACCTAATGATTCTTATAAATCCCCTAATTAAATAATTATAAATTACGGCTTTTAACGGTCTGTCTAAACCATGCATTTGTTATTAGCAGCTGTAGACTCTAATTATAGTAAGTTTTATTACTATACTACAGTAGATTTTTTCCTATACATATTGAAAATATGGCTTGGTATAGAGTAATTACTAGTAGAGGTAGTGAGTCTCTAGGAGTAATGCTTCTATAAGCAATTATCTTCAGCAGTGGAAGGGCAACGACTTCTAGCAATCTAGAATAGCAGCTTAGTATTCTTTACGGTAACGGACGATTTAGGGCAATAAGCAATTTAGGTAAGGAGAGAAATTCACTTCTACTTCCTTATATACCCTCCGACTATATCGTTAGATCGGGGCCGCCAGCGGGGGTTCGTCTGCCACTTTTTGCATCCCGCAAAATTCATTTGTATAGGAAAACAAAAAAATAGACTCACTACCACACAACGCAGGTGCAAATATGCAACCCGTTTGGCCAGAGGTATACGAGGAGATCTAGGGTAGCTAAGAATACAAAGCTGACCGCCTAGGGCAGAATTCTAGACCGCTTTACGGCAGAAAACGCCGTAGAAAACGCATCAGAAATCGAGGTATAACTGCCGTTATTGCTAAGGTTGAATATCAGCAAAATAACGCTGCCGGGTAGGCTGCAATTATAAGGGGCTTAAAAATAACACCTTTATAGTGATTATTTTAACAATACATACAAAATCTATAGCAAAAGGAGGATTTCTTCTGCACCGCGGTAGCGACGCGAAATCGACTTAAAACCATTTAAAAAACATTACAAAAGAATCGCCGTGCCTGTTTACCCTAGATTCTAATAGCGCATTAGAGCTAGAGCATAGGCGCTGTAGGCGCAGCAATACTAATAGATATTAATAGTGGCTATTATAGAGGGCTTGCCTAAAGCTGCTACTACCCCCTTATAGAATACAGAGGCTTTACAACAGCACTTTAAACTATATCTATACTACTACTAATAAGTTTGCAGCTACTAGATTATTATAAACTTAAATATAAAGAATTAGCTAGTATAGTACTAGCTTTACTACTAGAGAGTATGTAGAATATTATCCTCTATATAGCCAATGCAGTAGTAATATATACCTAATGCAAAACCCTTACCCCCTTAGCACCCTCTCCCCTAATAGATATATATACTATAACTAAGTAACTTAAGACTATAGTAGAAAACACTATTAAAAAGGCATTTAATAGTATTATACTAGCTCTAAGCTAGGCTAATATTATAGCTAGTAGCTAAGTAGCTACCCCTTCTGCTCCTACTTATATTACTACTATTATAATACTACCTTATATCTACTATAAGACTACTATTAGAGGCTTAACTATTATAGAATATACTAAAACCTACTCCTTAGAAGAGATAGTTATAGCTATAAATAGAGCTATAGGAACTAGTACTACTATAGCAGTAAGGCGCCTCTATAGCAGTAATACTATTATTACTTTCTATAACACTACTAAACTATATACTAAAGACATAACCTAGGTCTATACTATATTTAGACTAAATATAACACTTAACTACTAAATATTTAGTATTATTATTAAGGGATTCTCTGTATACTACTTATAAAACTAAGCTAGTAAAGATATTCTAAAAGACCTTATTACTATAAATAGACCTAGCTCTATAAGGGTTATAGTATAGAAGCAATATAGTACTATAACCTACACACTGCTTATTATAGGAATTAATAGAGTTAAGGCAGCTAATTGCCTTTACTATACTAGCATTATATATAAAGCTAAGATCTTTAAAGCTAAACCCTATAATAATACACTCTACCTATACTAATGCTATAACTACTTTAAGTTTAGCTATATCTCTACTAGATGCAATACACTACTATGCTATAGCTAATATAGCGCTAGTTACTATACTAATAGAGAGAATTTATGCCCTATGTTATTAGGTATAATATAGGAACGCTACATTAACTGTATAGGTTTACACCTAGCGTAGTCCTATTTATATAATGTAGCTAATAAGTAATAGAACCGCGCCTATGTAGTATACCTAACGCATCCCCTAGCCTTTACTAAACCTAATACTACTAATAAAGGATAGACTAAAGTCTAAAGCTATAATAGATACTATAAGGTAAGTAACCTACTCTTAAGGGAGGCCTTACTGTATAAATACATTAGCTAACTATATACTAAACACCCTAAACTAAGCACTATTAACACTCCCTATACTCTAGGTGCTATAGTAGCATACCTTAGTATACTATCTATACCTATAGTAGGATTAAATAAGCTAACTACAACCTAATATATAATATAATTAGTATATAATAGAAATTATATACTAGAATATACAGAAGAAAACCTACCTTATACACCTAGCGCTATAATACTAACCTAAAACTAATATAATAGTAATCTAAGAACTAGGGATAATTAATAGCTACCTACTAAACCCTAGCCTAGGGCATTTCTACCTAGCTACCTAGGGCAGCTACACTACTATATATATTAATTGCTAACTTAGCACTAATGTATAGTTAATACACAGTAGCATAGACTAGTGCTTAATTATAGTAGTAGGCATAGAAATATACTTAATCTACTCCCCTAATTATAAACCTAACTAGACAACCCCCCTAACTAAATTTATTATAGTACTACTACAGACCTAAAGCGTCTTTATTAGAGATTTTAACTAATATTACCCCCTTTAAGACTACTTTAGTAGAATATTAGTAGATAGTAACACTCTTTTAGTAATAGTAGAGTAGTAGTAACTTAGCTTTACTATACTATAGGGTAAAGTTATATAGTACTTATATAGTAAGTATAGCAGCACTATTAACTACACCTAGGCTACCTAGGATACCTAGATTAAATACCTAGGCAGACTACATCTAGCTGAATCTAACTATATCCTATAGCTTATCTATATTAGCACCTTTAGGAATACTAACCACACATCTATTAACATATTTAAATAGTTATATATACAGATAGATGTAGTAACTATAGAGGCAGCAGCCTAGTTCTACTATAATACTAAGGATACACTACTTAATATACCTAAGGCGATTAAAGATTAGGCAGTCTAGATTATAATAGAACTTTATGCTATTGCTAAAACCATAGTACTATACAGCCCCTAAAGCAGCCCTAGACCTAACCCCTAGTAGAACTACTAAGTAAAGCAAGCCATCTAGGATGCCTAATGCATACTATAAAGATAGCGTACTTACTATACTAATAATAATTAGTAACTTACTACTAAGGCAGCACAGACCTAAACCTAAGTTATTAATAAAGAATGCTATAGCTTATAGAGAGCAGTAGTATAAGCTACTACTACTTATAGGGGCAACCTATAGAAACTAGAATAATAGGTGTAGCTCTATAGCAGCCTCCTACTAGAGTAGATTCGCCTTCCTAACCTCTGCTAAGGCAACAGCCCCTTTACCTAGATAGCTACTATTTATATAGAGAAAGCTACCTTCCTTACTATATGCTTCTTCCCTTACTTAGAGGCATACCTTAATAATATTCTAAATAATTATAACTACTAACTTAATACTATAGCGTTTTTATATAAAGATTACTTTAATACTAATAAAATACATAGGATTATTAAGGGTCTTATAAGCTAGAAAGCACTTAATCCTAATAAGCTACTAGTAGGCTTTCTTAAAGTATATAGTTAGCCTTTAGCCTATACCTTTGCCTACCTTTTAAACATATACTACTAGGTTAGCTACTATCTAGTACTATACTAGACAGCTAAAGTTATAGTACTATATAAATCTAGTAAAACTCTAGAGTAATAATAGTATATAGAAGCTTAGCACCTAATCTTACTCCTTAGCATTATTAGTAAAGTCTTTAAAGTAGTAGTAATAGTATAGCTTACCTATACTACTAAAGAGGGGGGAGCCCTCTCTAACCTCTAAATAGAAAACTAGGTAAACTACTCTATAGAAGTCGCTATTAGCGTCCTTATAGAGGCCATAAGGGTGGCCTAGCACTACAGCAGCACTGTATCACTCCTATAACTAGACATTTCTGCCGTATTTAACACTATCTACTACTACTAGCTAATATATATATTAATAGCTATAGGAATATCTATATAGATAGTAGTATAAACCTATGCCTTTACTACTAATAGAATAGTATAAATTTTTTTAATAGTAAAACAACTAGCACCCTATCTATATCTATAGGGGTACTATAGGGATCCTCTATCTTACCTATCCTCTTCCTCCTATATATTACACTACTATACACTAAACTATAGGATATATAATCTATACTAATGCTAGGCTTCTTAGATAATACTAACCTCCTTACATACAGCTGTATACTAGACATTATATATTAGTAACTTAAGTCTGCGTAGAATATTTACTAATAATAGTCCTAAGAGGTAGGCCTTGTATTTAACCTAGTAAAGAGTAAGCTTATATACTTTACTCACTGCTATATAGTAATTACAATACCTATCTGCCTTAGCTCTACAATAGTATAACCTATCTAGAAATCCCACTTCCTAGGGGTATAGATATATTACAAACTTATATAGAAGACCTACTAACTTAAGGTTAAAAAGAAGCTACTATAGTAGCAACTTACACTTACAGCGCTTTTAGCCTTAATATAGGGTTGCTCTATATATAATATAAGACTACTATATATATAAGTTGTTTAGAGTACTATTGCTTATAGTATAGAATTGTATTATACCCCCACCCCTCTTAATAGAAAAGTAAGGGGGATTGCCTATGCCTTTATTACTAAGTAAAATAAATATTTATATATAGTAATTAGTGCCTTTAAGGCTATACTATAGACCCTACTTAAAACTAAAGTAGCAGTAGCCCTGCTTAATCTATTCCTTAACTTAATCTCCCTTAGGTTTTATAACTATATTAAAAGCAATAGTATAGTAGATAGAATACAAAATGCTTATGCTATAGTTGCAAACCATCTCTATTATTACTAGATCTAGTAGAGAGGCCGCCTGCCTACTAACTAAGCTAAGTATATACTACTAGTGTCTTATCTATATACTAATCCCTATAAACCCTTACTAATAAAAGCCCTTACCCTAGAATAGAAAGATAGATAGCACTATAAGTATACTACTATAAATATATATAGAGACTAGCCCCACCCTACTATAGCTAAATATAAGCTATCTTTTAACTCTACTACTAAATTTATTAAGCTACACTAAGGCCTTACTAAGTATAAATTAATAGTCCTTATCTAGATACATATAGAAAAAATAGGGCTAAACGCATTTCTTTACCACTACTACATCCCTAATATAGACTTACTAGTTTACTACTACTAAGGAGGTAATAAAGATTACTATTATATTCTTCTAAATTGCAATAAATATAATAACATACGCCTAATTAATACTAGGCCGCATCTAATGCAGAACCACTGCAAAGTCTGCTTAGCTACTAATACTAATGCCCTAGCTATAGCTATTATAAAATAGATTATTTATATAGGCTATCTCCCCTAGTTCTACCTTATACTTTATTTATAATAATAATAGGTAGTAGACTAGGTATATACTAGTACTAGGTTATTATTATAATATTATAGGCAAAACTTAATAGTAAGCATAGATTAAAATTTAATTTAAAACACCTAGTATAAAACCCTACTATAATTACTACATTCTTACTATTTAACTATCTTATCTACATCCTCCCCCTCCCCCTCCCCTACCTTATCTACTACTACCCCTACCCTATCTATTACTACCCCTACTACTATACTAGAAGAAGCTGCCCTTAACTTACTATACTAGAGCTGCTTTACAGCTAGCTAAAGGTTATAGATATCCTAGTATATCTTATAGAAATTATTAATTCTATCTGCTATACACTGTATTTAATATAGCAACTTATCTTTAAATACTATACTAGTGCTAGTATAGGGCCCTATAGCTCTTACTCCTTACTTACATTGCCTAATAAGTTGTTTTGCTTTATGCTATATAGTATTATAAACGCCTAACTGCTTAAAAAGTTAGCCCTATACTAGTACTATAATAGGCTTATACTAGACTTATATTAACTTTATTACCTAAGGTGTATATATTCTATAGGTTTATTACCCTTTTAACCTAGTTGTAGTAATGTAATAATTTATATAACTATAACACTAATTAGCAACTAATACTATACTATAGACAAACCAAACTTACTAGTATATAGGTCTTTTTCTACTCTATATAAGTAAAGCACACCTAATCAGTCCCTATTAGAGTTAGTATTAGTATATAGCTAGCATAATATTAATATACTTACTATATGTATTATAATACTGTTTTTATATATTACACCCCTAGGTGAAATAGGGTAAATATAGCTATAGCTAAAAGCTAGTAGGCTAGAAATAGATTAGTAATAGACCTAACATAGAGATAATAAGAAGACTTACCCCTTATATAATAAGGGGGTTAGAAGGTATAATAATAAGTTTTCTTTTTCTATACTATATATTAGTATAATATAATACTATAGTAGCACTACTATAGCTATAAAATATACTATACTTACTAAAGTTAATACTATTAGAAGGATTAAAGGAAAGAGAAAAGGAAAGAGGTCTAAGACCTAGAGGGAAGTCTTCTATATAGATGCCTAGCCCTAAGGGTTATATAACTTATTATATAATAGCGCTAACTATTAGATAGATGTTAGATAGCTGCTAGCTATTAGCTAGCTATAGCTACTCCTTACTGCCTATAGATACCCTATAGATTATAGCTTAGTCCTAATGCCTTTCTAACTTAGTACTAATCCTATTCCCCTAAAAAACATACTCTCTAGCAGAGCTGGTTACTATCTAGCTAGCTGTGTAACTATCTCTATATAATAGGCACCGGCTTAGAGTCACCCTAGCTTTACAGCGGCAAAACCACAGTAGTATACAGGTTTTCCTCCCTGCACTAGGGTTTTTCCTATATAATTAAGAAGATGAGGTTCTAGGATATAGAGCTTAGATAGCCCTATCTAGAGTAACAATAATAATAATAATAATACAAAATCTATATATAGGAAAATTTTAAATCTATATTCTTATAGACCTATAAATTAGGGCTTTTAGCTAAGCCTTTAATCTATAGCACTACATAATTATAGTGCGCGTTCTAATTAACTTCTAGGGAATCTAACTGCTTCTATAAATCCTAAATAGAATTATTTTAGAGTTACAGCTTCTATAACCATAACTATTAGAAGGCTTTATTATTAATAAATCTAGGTATTTTTTATACCTTCTATAGCTAGATTTAGTACTAGTTATTAATAAATTTACTGTTTTTAGTAATTCACTACTACTATCTGCTGTAAATTACTGGAAATTAGTTATAGAGGGCATTATTCTTTGAATCCTCTATAATTCTAATATATAGGTGTTTTTCTTCCTATAATTAGCTATAGAAGCTGTTTTTTCTCTCTCTTCTATAAAGATGGCTAGGCATTAATAAGGCCTTATGAATTATCCTTAAGAAATGTAAGAGGATAATTTACCTACAAAAACCCACTTAGAGTTGATTTCTAAGCAGATTGCTGAATAGAATAAGGATTTAGCTACTTTTATTAAGATAAATAATGCTAAGCATAAAGCTCTTTAGAATCAACTTAAAGACCTTTTAGATTAGATAGTAGGGTTACTAGGTTACTAATAATATAAAAATAAGCCTATAGAAGAAAATATATAGGCTTCTTCTTAACCTACTAGCCCTTCTAATTCTAACCCTTTATAGGAAGCTTTTAATAGAACTACTGCTAAGGAATTGAATAAGAAGGTGTATAATATCCCTAATAATATAAAATTAAGGGGGCCTAAGAATTTTAACTAATAGAAGCAGGCTTTATCTATATAATTTAGAGCGTTTAGAATACCTGATTTTATAGATAATCCTAAAATTGCCTATAATCTTCCTAATTCTTAGTAGGCTGTAGTACTTATAATTATAAAAGATAGCTACTAAGAGGGACCTTCAGCTGTAATTTATTAGCAAAAATCACCTATTAAAGCCTATAAAATCCTTATAAGGTAATATTTATAGAGTTCTAAGATATAAAGAGGGAATTTATACTCTAAATTTTATTCTTTAAATTTCTCTTCTTTTAAGGGTACTTTAGAAGACTTTAATATAGAATTTAATAACCTAATTACTAGGTTATTATTATGCAACATTATAATTAGTAATATTAATTAAGTAAACGTTTATATTGCTGCTTTAAAATAGACCTTTCCTTAGTAGGCTGAGAGGCAACGATTTTCTATTAGATCCTCTAGAGCCTAAGGTCTTCTAGTTAGTTATCTAAATTTGCAATTCCTTATGGCTAATTTATTAGAAAAATAAAGGGATAAAAGCTCCTCTATATTTAAGGCTCTTAGTTATAAAGCTTCTAATTCCTCTTCTAAGCCCCCTCCTTCTAATTCTTAGGGGGAGTCTAAGAATTATAAGAATAGAAAGAATAGTAAATCCTTTACTAAGAATTTAAATTCTAGCACTAATTCTAGTGCAAATTCTAAGACTAAATTAGTAAATAAGAAGAAAAAGAACCCTAGTAATAAAAATTAGGATATTAAGAAGCAAGAAGCCTCTTTTACTATTAGCTGCTACAGCCTAGCAACCAGAAATATAGAGGGAGAAGACCCTAATTCTAATTTACTATTAGAAGAAGAGTCTTCTTCTAGCAGCAGCGGTTATAGTAGTAATTCTTCAACCTCTATAACTAATAGTAACGAATCCTTAGTTACTAGACCTTCTTTTACTTATAAGGCTTAAGAACCTTCTAATCTAAAAGACTCTCTATTATATAATATAGGCTCTATATATTATCTAATAAATAATAAGGCATTCTTTAGGACCTTTAGGGCCCTAAAACACAAAGAAAGAAGCCCTATTACTACTATAGGAGGCCCTATTTATGCAAAAGGGGCAGGAACTACTGTATTTAAAGTCCTAGTAGGCCTAAATCCTACTAAATTTAGGCCTCTAGTACTAAAAAATGCCCTATATTTTCCTAGTATAGACACTAATCTAATTAGTAGCCTAGCGCATTATACCGCTGGCGGCACCTTAGAGGGTAATAAATTACAATTACCTAATAATTCTTACTGTGGGCTTCTAAACCTAAAAAAGCATGGTTTTTTCTTACATATTAAGGGTAAGAAAACCCCCCTTCTTTGTAAGAATAAAAATAGCTATTAGGCATATATATCCTACCCTATAGTAGAAAGAAAATACTATATACTAGGACCTGCCTACCCTATAGGGGAAAATTACCCTCTTATATAAGGAATTCCTTCCTTTTCTAATTCTATAGAGGTAAATTACCCCTCTACAGAGGAATTTACCCTTTCCCTCTCTTCCCCTCTAAGCCTTTTAGCTTATTCTATAGGTTTAGAAACCTACCCTAGAGATATTCTAGGTCCTATAGGGGCTTTCTACCCTATAGAAGTGTAAATTCTAAAGCTTTACGCTAACCCTAAGGAATATTCCTATATTCCTTAGGGTGAATTTTCTAATTCCAATAGATATTAAGTAATTAATAAAATTACAGAGGATTTTATAGGGGACTTAGCCCCTATTTCTACTAATAAAGGGGCCCCTAGCTAGGCACCTTCTAGGGGCTTAGAAGGTCTAGACCCGAATGTCCTAGGTGCTAATAGTAGCCATCTAAGCCCCCCTAATAAGGCCTATATTCCTAAAGAGGCCTAGCAATAGAGGGAGCCCTAAGAAATAGGCCCTAAGGTTACTAAAACCCCCTATAAAAATCTCCCTAATTATCAGAAATTACTACATTAGGCCCTAATTTAGCATATTAGATTAGGGCATATAGATCTTCCTTTATTAAAGAAGTTAGCTTCTATAATTAAGGGAATTCCTAATTTTGATTCTATTAAGGATAAGGATTTTTACTGCTTACCCTATAGTTAGGCAAAGGCTATTAGGAGGCCTAGTAAAAAACCTATCCCTAACCCCTCTAGAGTATTAGATATTATAAAGGGAGATACTATAAAAATTAGCCCTATACTATAAAAT
Organism: Claviceps paspali; assembly: GCA_013435705.1. Classification (NCBI taxonomy): domain Eukaryota; kingdom Fungi; phylum Ascomycota; class Sordariomycetes; order Hypocreales; family Clavicipitaceae; genus Claviceps; species Claviceps paspali. The sequence goes on along the minus strand of JABAEC010000005.1, from coordinate 240,857 downwards.
AAGAAAGATATAGTGCTTTTCCTTATAGATTGTAAATCCTAGTATAAGTAGTGCTTTTTACTTATAAATAAAGAGGGCCCTACTCTTTATAATATAATAAGGGGATTCTTTAAGTAATTAAAGAATTAATATCTTTCCTACCCTAGGCATCTATATTTCAATAATAGTATAGAAATAGATAATAAGTTGTAAAATTAGCTAGCTTCTAAGGGAATTTGCTTTAGTACCTCTTGCCCCTATATTTATAAGCAAAATAGGCTTACAGAGCGTGCTATAAGGGTTATTCTAGACTATCTTAGGGCTACTATTATAGGTGCTAGAATTCCCTTATTCCTTTAGTCTTACATTCTTCCTTCTCTAGTAGATATTGTAAATTACTCTATAAATTCTACTAAGGAATTTTCCCCTAAGCAGCTATTTCTAGCTGACTTAGAGCCTAATAAGCCCTTTATCCCTAATTTCTTAAATATAAAGGCAATAGGCGCCTACTGTAAGGTCCTTATACCTCATGAGCAGAGGTCTAAGCTACAAAAATTAGCACCTAGGACCCAACTAGGGGTTCTATTGGCTAATTTAGGTTCTAAAACCTACCTTATTTATATTCCTTCTAGAAGAGTAGTTATAAAGACTAGCTTTGTGAAAATCCTAGAAGATATAACCTCTTTTACATCTATCCTTAGGAATAATCTAGAAGAGGGAGGAAATAACCTTACTAATAATTTTAGTCAACCTTAGCAAGGTTCTGATTTTCTAGATAATTCCTTAGAATCTAAGGTCCTAGAATCTCCCTAAAGCAGCCCTTATATTATAGCCCCTCCTTCTAGTTAGAAAGACCCTATAATTAAGGATCCTAATCCTAGTATTCCTACTAGTAATAATCCTAGCATTCCTACTAGTGATTCTATAGATTTAGACAATAATATAGATATTACTTCCTTTGTAAGAAATCTATATTATAAGGCATAGGAAAGAATTGTAAAAAAGGGGGATTTTACCCCTAAGACTTTTAAATAAGCTATATAAAGCCCTAATAAGGCTATTTAGTTGGAAGCAACGTATAGTGAGTTTTAGCAGCTTCTAGCTGCCGGGACCTTTAAATTTATAGGGATAGACTAAGTTCCTAAGGGCTAAAGGATCCTAAAAAATAGGCTTATTTATAAGCTTAAAAAGGATAAAGAAAATAATCCTATAAAATACAAGGCCTATCTTATTACTAAAGGTTTTATATAGATAGAAGGCCTAGACTATCTAGAAACCTATGCTACTACTAGCATACCCCCTAGTTAGCAAATATTAGTAGCTATTGCTGCTTATAAGAATTAGGAAATAGAGTAGACTAATTTTATAGGGGCCTTCCTAAATAGCTCCCTAAAAGAAACTATTTATATAGAAATCCTAGAGGGTTTTATAGAATTTGCTAAAAAAATAACTGCTTCTACTAGTAATAGTAATAATAATAATAACCTACTTAGTTTCCTAGATAAGTATAGTTATAAAGCAGGGAAAAAATAAGTAATTATATTACTTAAATCACTCTATAGGCTAAAACAGAGCCCTAGAGAATGGCAATAAACCCTAAAAGCCCTATTGCAAAATCAGGGATTTTCCCCTATAATATCAGATCCTGCGATTTTCTTTAATCTAACTTTATCTACTTATATTATTACTTATATAGATAACTATCTTCTTATAGGGCCTAATATTAGATATATTATAAGGTTAAAAAGGGCCCTTTATAAGGCATACCCTATAGAAGATAGAGGGCCTACTAAATTCTTCCTAGGGGTTTAAATCTAAAGAGATAGAAAGAAAAGGGTTCTTACCCTTTATTAAAGCTAATATATCTCTAAGGCCCTAGAAAAATTTAGTATAAATGCTAAAGCAACCCAAATTCCAATCTAACCTAGAATTATAAAGCAACCCCCTTCTAAGGTTCTTATACCTTTAGAAATCAAGATATATTAGAGTATAATAGAGACCCTTATGTACCTAATATTGCTTACTAGGCCTAATATTGCTTTTATAGTTTAGTAGCTTTCTACAGCCCTTACTAAGCCCTATATAGAGCATTTAAATGCTTCTAAATATCTACTTAGATATCTTATAGGCATTAGGAATTACTCTATAACCTATAGAGGCCCTTCTTCTAAGGAAAAGGGTACTAAAATTACAATAATATTAGTTAGATTTTGCAATAGTGATTTTGCAGGGGATATAACATTATCTAAGTCTACCTATACTTATCCTTATAAGCTAGCTAGTGCCCCTATTAGCTAGAAATTAAAGAAAGCTAGCACTATTACCCTATTAACTATAGAGGCAGAATCTAATTCCCTTTGCGAGACTATCTAGGAATTAGAGTGGATTTATAACCTATTCAACGAATTAAAAATCAGAATAAATCCACCTATACCCCTTTTTTGCGATAGTACTGGTGCTATAAAATTAGCACTAGATCTAGCACTTTATAACCAAATAAAGCACACTCTATTAAAATTCAACTATACTAGGGAAAAGGTTGTAAAAGGGCTTGCAAAAGTCACCTATATTAATACTAATAATATGCCTACTAATAGGCTTACAAAGCCTCTCCCTACCTCTAAATTCAGCTAATTTATAGAGCTTATAGGCCTATTAAAGCCCCTATAAACAATAATAAGCCTCTATAAACCACCCTATTATCAAAAAATACAATAAAAACATTTTAAAATCAACAAAAACAACAAAACAATTTAAAAATAATAAAATTATAAAACTACTGCTTAGAACGCTAGGAATTGCTAGGGATTAGGGCCCCCTTTTAGTTGTGTGATTGTTTTCCAAATGTTCAGGAAATTAGGATTATTTTAGAAAAGTTCTTTTTAGTTTCTTATTATTATTATTATTATTATTACTCTAGATAGGGCTATCTAAGCTCTATATCCTAGAACCTCATCTTCTTAATTATATAGGGAAAACCCTAGTGCAGGGAGGAAAACCTGTATACTACTGTGGTTTTGCCGCTGTGAAGCCGGGGTAACTCTAAGCCGGTGCCTATTATATAGAGATAGTTACATAGCTAGCTAGATAGTAATCAGCTCTGCTAGAGAGTATGTTTTTTAGGGGAATAGGATTAGTACTAAGTTAGAAAGGCATTAGGACTAGGCTATAATCTATAGGGTATCTATAGGCAGTAAGGAGTAGCTATAGCTAGCTAATAGCTAGCAGCTACCTAATATCTATCTAATAGTTAGCGCTATTATATAATAAGTTATATAACCCTTAGGGCTAGGTATTTATATAGAAGACTTCCCTCTAAGTCTTAGACCTCTTTTCTTTTCTCTTTCCTTTAATCCTTCTAATAGTATTAACTTTAGTAAGTATAGTATATTTTATAGCTATAGTAGTACTACTATAGTATTATATTATACTAATATATAGTATAGAAAAAGGAAACTTATTATTATACCTTCTAACCCCCTTATTATATAAGGGGTAAGTCTCTTTATTATCTCTATATTAGGTCTATTGCTAATCTATTTCTAGTCTACTAGCTTTTAGCTATAGCTATATTTACCCTATTTTACCTAAGGGCGTAATATATAAAAATAGTATTATAATATATATAGTAAGTATATTAATATTATACTAGCTATATGCTAATACTAACTCTAATAGGAACTAGTTAGGCGTGCTTTACTTACATAGAGTAGAAAAAGACCTATATACTAGTAAGTTTAGTTTATCTATAGTATAGTATTAGTTGCTAATTAGTGTTATAGTTACGTAAATTATTATATTACTATAACTAGGTTAAAAGGGTAATAAATCTATAGAATATATACGCCTTAGGTAATAAAGTTAATATAAGTCTAGTATAAGCCTATTATAGTACTAGTTTAGGGCTAACTTTTTAAGTAGTTAGGTATTTATAATACTATATAGTATAAGGTAAAATAACTTATTAGGTAATATAAGTAAAGAGTAAGAGCTATAGGGCCCTATACTAGTACTAGTATAGCATTTAAAGATAAGTTGCTGTATTAGATATAGCATATAGTAGATAGGATTAATAATTTCTATAAGATATACTAGGATGTCTACAACCTTTAGCTAGCTATAAAGCAGCTCTAGTATAGTAAGTTAGGGGCAGCTTCTTCTAGTATAGTAGTAGAGGTAATAGTAGGTAGGGTAGGGGAGGGGAAGGGGGAGGATATAGATAAGGCAGTTAAATAATAAAAATATAGTAGTTATAGTAGGGTTTTATACTAGGTGTTTTAAATTAAATTTTAATCTATACTTACTATTAAGTTCTGCCTATAATATTATAATAATAACCTAGTGCTAGTGTATGCCTAGTCTACTATCTATTATTATTATAGGTAAAGTATAAGGTAGAACTAAGGGAGACAGCCTATATAGATAATCTATTTTATAATAGCTATAGCTTAAGCATTAGTATTAGTAGCTAAGCAGACTTTACAATAGTTCTACATTAGATATAGCCTAGTATTAATTAGGCGTATATTATTATATTTATTATAATTTAGAAGGATATAGTAGTAATCTTTATTACTGCCCTAGTAGTAGTAAACTAGTAAATCTATATTAGGGACGTAGTAGTAGTAGAGAAATGCATTTAGCCCTATTTTTTCTATATGTATTTAGATAAGGACTATTAATTTATGCTTAGTAAGGCCTTAATATAGCTTAATAAATTTAGTAGTAGAGTTAAAAGATAGCTTATATTTAGCTGTAGTAGGGTAGGGCTAGCCTCTATATATATTTATAGTAGTATACTTATAGTGCTATCTATCTTTCTATTCTAGGGTAAGGGCTTTTATTAGTAAGGGTTTGTAGGGATTAGTATATAGTTAAGATACTAGTAGTATATACTTAGCTTAGTTAGTAGGTAGGCAGCCTCTCTACTAGGTCTGGTAATATTAGAGGTGGTTTATAACTATAGCGTAAGCATTTTGTATTCTATCTACTATACTATTGCTTTTAATATAGTTATAAAACCTAAGGGAGATTAAGTTAAGGAATAGATTAAGTAGGGCTACTACTGCTTTAGTTTTAAGTAGGGTCTATAGTATAGCCTTAAAGGCATTAGTTACTATATATAGGCATTTATTTTACTTAGTAATAAAGGTATAGGTAATCCCCCTTGCTTTTCTATTAAGAGGGGTAGGGATATAGTATAATCCTATACTATAAGTAATAGTGCTCTAAATAACTTATATATATAGTAGTCTTATATTATATATAGAGCAACCCTATATTAAGGCTAAAAGCACTATAAGTATAAGTTGCTACTATAGCAGCTTCTTTTTAACCTTAAGTTAGTAGGTCTTCTATATAAGTTTATAATATATCTATACCCCTAGGAAGCAGGATTTCTAGATAGGTTATACTATTATAGAGCTAAGGCAGATAGATATTATAATTACTATATAGTAGTAGGTAAAGTACATAAGCTTACTCTTTACTAGGTTAAATACAAAGCCTACCTCTTAGGACTATTATTAGTAAATGTTCTACGTAGACTTAAGTTACTAATACGTAATATCTAGCGTATAGCTATATATAAGGAGGTTAGTATTATCTAAGAAGCCTAGCACTAGTATAGATTATATATCCTATAGTTTAGTGTATAGTAGTGTAATATATAAGAGGAAGAGAATAGGTAAGATAGGGGACCCCTATAGTACCCCTATAGGTATAGATAGAATACTAATTGTTTTACTATTAAAAAAAATTTATACTATTCTATTAGTAGTAAAGGCATAGGTCTATACTACTATCTACATAGGTATTCCTATAGCTATTAATATATATATTAGCTAGTAGTAGTAGATAGTGTTAAATACAGCGGAAATATCTAGTTATAGGAGTAATATAGTGCTGCTATAGTGCTAGGCTGCCCTTATAGCCTCTATAAGGATACTAATAGCAACTTCTATAGAGTAGTTTACCTAGTTTTCTATTTAGAGGTTAGGAAGGGCTCCCTCCTCCTTAGTAGTATAGGTAAGCTATACTACTACTACTGCTTTAAGGACTTTACTAATAATACTAAGGAGTAAGATTAGGCGCTAAGCTTCTATATACTATTATTACTCTAGAGTTTTGCTAGGTTTGTATAGTACTATAACTTTAGCTGTCTAATATAGTGCTAGGTAGTAGCTAACCTAGTAGTATATATTTAAGAGGTAGGTAAGGGTATAGGCTAAAGGCTAACTATATACTTTAAGAAAGCCTACTAGTAGCTTATTAGAACTAGATGCTTTCTAGCTTATAAGACCCTTAATAATCCTATATATTTTATTAGTATTAAAGTAATCTTTATATAGAAATACTATAGTATTAAGTTAGTAGTTATAGTTGTTTAGAATATTATTAAGGCGTGCCTCTAAGTAAGGGAAGAAGTATATAGTAAGAAAGGTAGCTTTCTTTGTATAGATAGTAGCTACCTAGGCAAAGAGGCTGTTGCCTTAGTAGAGGTTAGGGAGGCAAATCTACTCTAGTAGGAGGCTGCTACAGAGCTGTGCCTATTATTCTAGTTTCTATAGATTACCTCTATAAGTAGTAGTAGCTTATACTACTACTCTCTATAAGCTATAGTATTCTTTATTAATAACTTAGGTTTAGGTCTATACCGCCTTAGTAGTAAGTTGCTAATTATTATTAGTATAGTAAGTATGCTATCTTTATAGTGTACATTAGGCATTCTAGGTAGCTTACTTTACTTAGTAGTTCTACTAGGGGTTAGGTCTAGGGCTGCTTTAGGGGCTATATAGTACTATAGTTTTAGTAATAGTATAAAGTTCTATTATAATCTAGACTACCTAATCTTTAATTGCCTTAGGCGTATTAAGTAGTGTATCCTTAGTATTATAGTAGAACTAAGCTACTACCTCTATAGTTACTATATCTATCTATATATATAACTATTTAAATATATTAATAGGTGTATAGTTAGTATTCCTAAAGATACTAATATAGATAAGCTATAGGATATAGTTAGATCTAGCTAGATATAGTCTGCCTAGGTATTTAATCTAGGTATCCTAGGTAGCCTAGGTATAGTTAATAATACTACTACACTTACTATATAAGTGCTATATAACTTTGCCCTATAGTATAGTAAGACTAAGTTACTACTACTCTACTATTACTAGAAGGGTATTACTACCTACTAATATCCTACTAAAGTAGTCCTAGAGGGGGTAATATTAGTTAAAATCTTTAATAAAGATACTTTAGGTTTATAGTAGTGCTATAATAAATTTAGTTAGAAGGGTTGTCTAGTTAGGTTTATAGTTAGAGGAGTAGATTAAGTATATTTCTATGCCTACTACTATAATTAAGTACTAGTCTATACTACTATATATTAACTATATATTAGTGCTAAATTAGTAGTTAATATATATAGTAGTGTAGCTGCCCTAGGTAGCTAGGTAGAAATGCCTTAGGCTAGGGTTTAGTAGGTAGCTGTTAATTATCTCTAGTTCTTAGATTACTATTATATTAATTCTAGGTTAGTATTATAGCGCTAGGTATATAAGGTAGGTTTTCTTCTATATATTCTAGTATATAATTTCTATTATATACTAATTATATTATATATTAGGTTATAGTTAGCTTATTTAATCCTACTATAGGTATAGGTAGTATACTAAGGTATACTACTATAGCACCTAGAGTATAGAGAGTGTTAGTAGTGCTTAGTTTAGAGCATCTAGTATATAGTTAGCTAATATATTTATATAGTAAGGCCTCCCTTAAGAGTAGGTTGCTTACCTTATAGCATCTATTATAGCTTTAGACTTTAGTCTATCCTTTATTAGTAGTATTAGGTTTAGTAAAGGCTAGGGGATGCATTAGATATACTATATAGGCGCGGTTCTATTGCTTATTAGCTATATTATATAAATAGGACTACACTAGGTATAAACCTATACAGTTAATACAGCGCTCCTACATTACGCCTAATAACGTAGGGTATGAATTCTCCCTATTAGCGTAGTAATTAGCACTATATTAGCTATAGTATAGTAGTGTATTATATCTAGTAGAGATATAGCTAAACTTAAAGTAATTATAGTATTAGTATAGGTAGAGTATATTATTATAGGGTTTGGCTTTAAAGATCTTAGCTTTATATATAATACTAGTATAGTAGAGGTAGTTAGCTGCCTTAACTCTATTAATTCCTATAATAAGTAGTATATAGGTTATAGTACTGCATTACTTCTATACTATAACCCTTATAGAGCTAGGTCTATTTATAGTAATAAGGTCTTTTAGAATATCTTTACTAGCTTAGTTTTGTAAGTAGTATATAAAGAATCCTTTAATAATAATACTAAATATTTAGCAGTTAAGTATTACATCTAGTCTAAATATAGTATAGACCTAGGTTGTATCTTTAGTATATAGTTTAGTAGTATTATAGAAAGTAATAATAGTATTACTACTATAGAGGTGCCTTACTACTATAGTAGTACTAGTTTCTATAGCTCTATTTATAGCTATAACTATCTCTTCTAGAGAGTAGGTTTTAGTATATTCTATAATAGTTAAGCCTCTAATAGTAGTCTTATAGTAGATATAAGGTAGTACTATAATAGTAGTAATATAAATAGGAGTAGGGGAGGTAGCTACTTAGCTACTAGCTATAATATTAGCCTAGCTTAGAGCTAGTGTAGTGCTATTAAATGCCTTTTTAATAGTGTTTTTTACTATAGTCTTAAGTTGCTTAGTTATAGTATATATATCTATTAGGGGGGAGGGTGCTAAGGGGGTAAGGGTTTTATATTAGGTGTGTATTGCCGCTACATTAGCTACATAGAGGACAATATTCTACACACTCTCTAGCAGTAAAGCCAGTACTATACTAGCTAATTCTTTATATTTAAGTTTATAATAATCTAATAGCTATAAACTTATTAGTAGTAGTATAGGTGTAGTTTAAGGTGCTATTATAAAGCCTCTACGTCCTATAAAGGGGTAGTGGTAGCTTTAGGTAAGCCCTCTATAATAGCTGCTATTAATATCTATTAGTATTACTACGCCTACAGCGCCTACGCTCTAGCTCTAATACACTATTAGAATCTAGGGTAAACAGGCATAGTAATTCTTTTGTAATGTTTTTTAAACGGTTTTAAGTCGATTTCGCGTCGCTACCGCGGTGCAGAAGAAATCCAAAAAATTTTTTGTATATAATAATTAAGAATAAAGGATTCTAGTTTCTTATTATATATTTTTATATCTAGTTATTTCTATGTGTTTTTTAGTCCCTTACCCTAGATATCTATTAAAAAGCTAGGATTATAAGGAAGAGGAAAAAGCACTTATATTTTTATATCTAAGTCCTTTTTAGAGGGAGTATTAAAATAATTACTATAAAGGTGTTATTTTTAAGCCCCTTATAATTGCAGCCTACCCAGCAGCGTTATTGCTAATATTTAACCTTAGCAACAACGGCAGTTATACCTTGTTTTCTACTGCGTTTTCTACTGCGTTTTCTGCTGCAGAATTCTGCCCTAGGCGGTTAGCATTATATTCTTAGCTACCCTAGATCCCCTTATATACCTCTGGCCAAATGGGTTGCATATCTGCACCTGCGTTATGTGGTAGTAAGTCTATTTTTTTGTTTTCCTATACAAATAAATTTTGTAGGATTCAAAAAGTAATACACAAACCCCCGCTAGCAGCCCTAATCTAATAATATAGTTAGAGGGTATATAAGGAAGTAGAAGTGAATTTCTCTCCTTACCTAAATTGCTTACTGCCCTAAATCATCCGTTACTGTAAAGAATACTAAACTGCTATTCTAGATTACTAGAAGTTGTTGCCCTTCCACTGCTAAAGATAATTGCTGCTTATAGAAGCATTACTCTTAGACACTCACTACCTCTGCTAGTAATTCTACTCTATACCAAGCTATATTTTCAATATAAAGTATTAGATATCTTTAGATATTACTATAAATACTATTAAAGGTCTTTATATATATATATAATAATTATTAGCACTTATTAATGTATTAGATGCCTTTATAGACCTACTTATAGAGTTTATAATCTATATCTAGTAACTTATATAAGCCTAGATATACTTTCTAAAGAGTCTAGACTATAATATTAAAGGCTTTAAGTATAGATTTATTAGAATACTTAGCTATAATACTTAGTAGGGTAGTATCTTTTTATTCTTACTTATAGAGCTTAATAGTGCTTTATAATTTAAAGTAGGTTTTAAGGGTAGTAATAAGCGTATTAAGTGTATTTGTATAATTATAGTAAATAATATTATAGAGGTAGAAATTCTAAGCTTTACCTAAAAGGATAAGGGAAAAAGCATTTCTAAGATATTCCTTTAGAAGGCTAAGCTTAAAGCATTAATCCTTAAATAGAATAACTTTTAGGATAATAAAGTTATAGATCTTACCTATATACTTCTTACTATCCTTATATAAGTATTAGAGTTTAGTTATTAGCTTTATAACTTTAAGGTAAGTTATATTATATATAAAGTAATAGTTTTGCTAGATAGGAAGCTATTATAGTTAAGAAGGAGGAGGCTACTCTCTTATATATTAAGAATAGCTATATTACTAGGGCTATAGTTATTAAGGCTAGTTATATATTAAGTATAGGGAAGGGTTAATAGATACTTAACTAGAAGGGTAAATTAATAGGTAGGGATTCTATACTTTTTAATAAGGGTATTATAATTATTAATAGTAAGGCCCTTTATCTTACTAAATTATAGGGCTTACTACTATTATAGCTTACTAAACCTATAGTATAGGTAAATTTTAGGTAATTTATTACTAAAGTTACTTATTAAGGTTAAGAGTAGTAAAAAGGGGTTGTAAATATAAAAAAAGATAGTTAAACTTATACTTTATAGAGTATAAAAGTTTAGGTAAAGTAAGGTCTAAGTTAAATTTACTAGATTTCCTTTACTTAAGAAGTTTTTTATTAGGCTAGATACCCTATTTATCTTTATATATAACCTTATGTAGGGTTTTATAGATTCTATTACCTAATTATAGAATAAATATACTATTCTTATAAAGAATAGTATAAAGGTATTATATTAAATCTATATTAGCACTCTTAAGGTTCTTAAGAGACCATTCTATAAAGAAGCTTTAGAAGTTTTCCTAAAGTTCCTAGTCTTACTATCTCTTAGTATAGATATAGCTAATAAAGAGAGTAATTTTATTATTAAGAACTTAAGGTAAGGTTATAGTAGATATAGCCTTTATTATATATTTCTAGTCCTTACTAATATACTTTATATAATTCTTAATATACTTTAGTAGTCCCTTAGGATTATATTTTTAATAACTTATCTATAGTAGCTTATTATTAATAGAGTTATCTTTTAATAGGTTTATTATACTAAGGAGTACTAGGATATAATAATATAATAGATATAATTAAGAGAAGGTTTAGAAAGGTAAAAAAGTAAAGAAAGAAGGTAAAATAGTTATATAGAGGTTTTTATATATAAAAGAGAAGGTAAAAGTATAGATAAAATAGGATTTATAGATAAAAGTAAGTGCTTATAGATAACTAGATAGGAAAAAGGTGTAGAATATAATGTTTTCTATAATAATTATAATTAGAATATAGTAATTTCTATGTTTTCTTATTATTTTTAACTAGGAAGTTCTCTTATACTTTCTCCTTTTAGCATTATTATTTTCTTATAATAGATAAAGGGAATTAAGCCCTTATAGCACTAGCTTCTAATAAAGTAAAGGCTAGTAGCTAAGGCAATTCCTAGAAGTCTAAGGAGTATATAGTCTTAACTATCTTCCTTTAGTATACTAATAGAACTCCTTATAGCATCTCTTCTTAGGTTTCCTTACTATCTATAGTTATATTAGTATTTACAACCACTAATTAGTATTAGTTATACTAAGGTAACTATTGAAAATATAGCTAGGTATAGAGTAATTACTAGTAGAGGTAGTAAGTCTCTAAGAGTAATGCTTCTATAAGCAATTATCTTTAGCAGTGGAAGGGCAACGACTTCTAGCAATCTAGAATAGCAGCTTAGTATTCTTCACGGTAACGGACGATTTAGGGCAATAAGCAATTTAGGTGAGGAGAGAAATTCACTTCTACTTCCTTATATACCCTCTAACTATATTATTGGATTAGGGCCGCTAGCAGGGGTTCGTCTGCCACTTTTTGCATCCTATAAAATTCATTTGTATAGGAAAACAAAAAAATAGACTCACTACTACACAATGTAGGTGCAGATATACAACCCATTTAGCCAGAGGTATACAAGGAGATCTAGGGTAGCTAAGAATACAAAGCTAACCGCCTAGGGCAGAATTCTAGACCGCTTTACGGCAGAAAACGCCGTAGAAAACGCATTAGAAATCAAGGTATAACTGCCGTTGTTGCTGAGGTTGAATATCAGCAATAACAACGCTGCCGGGTAGGCTGCAATTATAAGGGACTCAAAAATAACACCTTTATAGTGATTATTTTAATAGTAACTAATTATAATAAAAGCACTAGTATAAAAGAATAAGTAAGGTAATTATATAATTAGTCTTATTATATATATCTAAGCTAAGAAGGACGCCCTTTGTAATAAGCTTGTAAAGATAAGGATGTATATAGCATAGGTTACGTAGCTCTACTAGCTACCTATCTCTACCTATACCTAGTTATTGCCCTACTTATCTAAATAAATTCTACTAATTAGAGCGTAAGGCTCTAAGTTTGATTCTATGCATTACAACACCTCTAATTATATCTTTATAGTAGAGAGCTACTTTAAACGCCCTCTATTACTAAGGAAAGTGTACTATATTAATAGTATATATATTAAGATCTCTTATAAGTTCCCTTATCTATATCTAATAGGCTATAAGGCTAGCGTAGCTAGTAATAGATCTTATTATATTGCTAATATTAATATTATATTCTATAAACTTACTATAGTAGGCTAGGTACTAGTTTTATATAGTAAAATTACTGTAGTTATATTGCTAGTAATTACTTAGAGATAACTAGAGAGTTCTGCGTTTTTTATAGCTACTTTAGCATAGGTGGTTAGGAGGGTTCTTAATTAGCGTAATTAACTATATATAAAGGTGCTATTATCTAAGGTAGTTAGCTAAAAATAACTTAGCTAGAATTCTATATTCTCTATATTCTTATTACTTTCTACTATAGTAGTAAAGAAGTAAAGTAATTATTAGTCTTAGTCTAAATTAGTAGTAGAGGGGTTAGGATTATTATTAAGTAGTAGGTTCTTAAGGCTACTAATAGTATACTTCTAGAGATTATAGAATTAATATATACATATATATATTATAGAAAAGGTTGCCTATTATTTAGATAAGGCCTTCTATACTAAGTTTAGTAGTATATAGATAGAATTTATTAAGGAGAGTAATAGAGTATTTACTATTAGAGCTATTAACTTACTATTAAAGGACTTTATATAGGTAGTAAAGTTATTATAGTAGAAATATATATTAGAACCCTTCTTTAATTAGATTACTAGTATAATAAGAGTAGTAGAGTTTATAGATTAAGCTAAGGAAACTATTATTATTAATAAAGAATAGTCCTATTCCTCTACTTCTAACTCTATATTATAGATTACTATCTATCTATAGTAGAAAGAAGGTAAGGTCTTAGTAGCTATAGGTATCTTCTATTATACTATATTTAGCCTCTTAGAGGTATAATCTCCTATAGGTTTTAGGTATCCTCCTATAGTATTAGTTTATAATAGTAAAAGGTCCTAACTTAGTTAGTAAGGTAATATATATAGGATTTATCTATACTTCTTAAAGAAGAGAATAGCTGCCTTTATACCTAGTAGTAGATTAAAAGCACTAAGCTAGTATTTATTTAGTAATAGGTAGGTAAGTTAATTATAAGCCTTATATAAAGTAAAGCTGCCTATACTAGAAAATAGGAAATTTATAGATTCTAGAGGGTTATTTATAATATATAATATTTTTTATAGAGAGTAACTTTATAATCTACTTTATTATTAGTAATAGTAGACTACTACTTATCTAATATCTAAAACTACTACTAAGGGGTAGAGTATAGTAAAATATATAGTAAGGTATTTCTAGGCTACTTCTTATACCTCTTTACTTCCTATTAAATAGAGAATTATATTAATTAGGGTAGTTCTAACCTTTAGTAGGTATATAATAGCCTTATACATCTCCTACTACTATAGGTTAGATATAGTAGTAATAGTATTAATATTTAGATTAATAGTAAGAGTATAGGTATACCTTTAATTATTATAAAGGGTAAGATTCCCCCTAGTAGTATTATTATTATTATTATTATTACTCTAGATAGGGCTATCTAAGCTCTATATCCTAGAACCTTATCTTCTTAATTATACAGGAAAAACCCTAGTGTAGGGAGGAAAACCTGTATACTACTATGGTTTTGCCGCCGTGGAGCCGGGGTGACTCCAAGCTGGTGCCTGTTATGTGGAGATGGTTGCGCGGCTGGCCAGATGGTGACCAGCTCTGCTAGAGAGTGTGTTTTTTAGGGGAATAGGATTAGTGCTAAGTTAGAAAGGCATTAGAACTAGGCTGTAACCTATAGGGTACCTATAGGTAGTAGAGAGCAGCTATAGCTAGCTAATAGCTAGTAGCTACCTAATACCTATCTAATAGTTAGCGCTATTATATATTAAGTTACATAACCCTTAGGGCTAGGTATCTATATAGAAGACTTCCCCCTAAGTCTTAGACCTCTTTCCTTTTCTCTTTCCTTTAATCCTTCTAATAGTATTAACTTTAGTAAGTGTAGTGTATTTTATAGCTATAGTAGTACTGCTGTAGTATTGTATTACACTAATATATAGTGTAGAAAAAGGAAACTTATTGTTATACCTCCTAACCCCCTTATTACATAAGGGGTAAGTCTCCTTATTGTCTCTGCGTTAGGTCTATTACTAATCTATTTCTAGCCTACTAGCTTTTAGCTGTAGCTATATTTGCCCTATTTTACCTAGGGGCGTAATATATAAAAATAGTATTGTAATATATATAGTAAGTATATTAACGTTATGCTAGCTATATACTAATGCTAACTCTAATAGGGACTAGTTAGGCGTGCTTTACTTATGTAGAGTAGAAAAAGACCTATGTGCTAGTAAGTTTGGTTTATCTATAGTATAGTATTGATTGCTAATTAGTGTTATAGTTATATAAATTATTACATTACTGTAACTAGGTTAAAAGGGTAATAAACCTATAGGATATATATACCTTAGGTAATAAAGTTAATATAAGTCTAGTGTAAGCCTATTATAGTACTAGCGTAGGGCTAACTTTTTAAGTAGTTAGGTATTTATAATACTATATAGCATAAGGCAAAATAACTTATTAGGTAACGTAAGCAAGGAGTAAGAGCTATAGGGCCCTATGCTAGCACTAGCACGGCATTTAAAGATAAGTTGCTGTATTAGGTGTAGCGTATAGCAGATAGGATTAATAATTTCTATAAGATGTACTAGGATATCTACAACCTTTAGCTGGCTGTAAAGCGGCTTTAGTATAGTAAGTTAGGGGTGGCTTCTTCTAGTGTAGTAGTAGGGGTAGTAGTAGATAGGGTAGAGGTAGTAGTAGGTAGGATAGGGGAGGGGAAGGGGAAGGATGTAGATAAGGCGGTTAAATAGTAAGGATATAGTAGTTGTAGTAGGGTTTTACGTTAGGTGTTTTAAATTAAATTTTAATCCATGCTTACTGTTAAGTTTTGCCTATAATATTATAATAATAACCTAATGCTAGTATATACCTAGTCTACTACTTATTATTATTATAGGTAAAGTGTAAGGTAGAACTAGGAGAGACAGCCTATATAGATAATCTATTTTATAATAGCTATAGCTAGGGCGTTAGTATTAGTAGCTAAGCAGACTTTATAGTGGTTCTGCATTAGATGTAGCCTAGTATTAATTAGGTGTATGTTATTGTATTTATTATAATTCAGAAGGATATAGTAGTAATCTTTATTGCTGCCCTAGCAGTAGTAAACCAGCAAATCTACATTAGGGACGTAGTAGTAGTAGAGAAATACATTTAGCTCTATTTTTTCTATATGCATCTAGATAAGGACTATTAATTTATGCTTAGTAAGGCCTTAGTGTAGCTTAATAAATTTAGTAGTGGAGTTAAAAGATGGCTTATATTTAGCTGTAGTAGGGTAGGGCTAGCCTCTATATATATTTGCAGTAGTATGCTTATAGTGCTATCTGTCTTTCTATTCTAGGGCAAGGGCTTTTATTAGTAAGGGTTTATAGGGATTAGTGTATGGTTAAGACGCTAGTAGTATATACTTAGCTTAGTTAGTAGGTAGGCAGCCTCTCTGCTAGGTCTAGTAATATTAGAGGTAGTTTATAATTATAGCGTAAGCGTTTTGTATTCTATCTGCTATACTATTGCTTTTAATATAGTTGTAAAACCTAAGGGAGATTAAGTTAAGGAATAGATTAAGTAGGGCTACTGCCGCTTTAATTTTAAGTAGGGTCTATAGTGTGGCCTTAAAGGCATTAGTTACTATATATAGGCATTTATTTTGCTTAGTAATAAAGGCATAGGCAATCCCCCTTGCTTTTCTATTAAGGGGGGTGGGGGTGTGGTGTAATCCTACACTATAAGCAATAGTGCTTTAAACAACTTATATATATAGCAGTCTTACGTTGTATATAGAGCAACCCTACGTTAAGGCTAAAAGCGCTATAAGTGTAAGTCGCTGCTGCAGCAGCTTCTTTTCGACCTTAAGTTAGTGGGTCTTCTACGTAAGTTTGCAATGTATCCATACCCCTAGGAAGCGGGATTTCTGGATGGGTTGTACCGTTGCGGAGCCGAGGCGGATGGGTGTCGTGATCGCTGCGTGGCGGCGGGTGAAGTGCATAAGCTTGCTCTTTGCTGGGTTGAATACGAGGCCTGCCTCTCGGGACCATTGGAGCGGTTTGCCCGGTTTCCCATTTGGAGGTCGGGGAGGGCTCCCCCCTCCTCGGCGGCGCGGGTAAGCCGTGCCGCTACCGCTGCTTCGAGGACTTTGCCGACGACGCTGAGGAGTGAGATTGGGCGCCAAGCTTCTGCGTACTGTTGTTGCTCTGGAGTTTTGCTGGGTTTGCGCAGTACTATGACTTTAGCTATCTAGTATAGTGCTGGGTAGTAGCTGACCTAGCAGTACATATTTAAGAGGTAGGCGAGGGTGTGGGCTAAAGGCTGACTATACGCTTTAAGGAAGCCTGCTGGTAGCTTATTAGGACTAGGTGCTTTCTAGCTTATAAGACCCTTAATAATCCTATGTATTTCATTAGCATTAAAGTAATCTTTATGTAGAAACGCTATAGTATTAAGTTAGTGGTTATAGTTGTCTAGGATGTTATTAAGATATGCCTCTAAGTAAGGGAAGAAGTATATAGTAAGAAAGGTAGCTTTCTCTGTGTAGGTAGTGGCTACCTAGGCAAAGGGGCTATTGCCTTAGCAGAGGTTAGGGAGGTGAATCTGCTCTAGCAGGAGGCTGCTACAAAGCTACGCCTATTATTCTAGTTTCTATAGGTTGCCCCTATAAGTAGTAGTAGCTTATACTACTGCTCTCTATAAGCTATAGCATTCTTTATTAATAACTTAGGTTTAGGTCTATGCCGCCTTAGTAGTAAGTTACTAATTATTATTAGTATAGTAAGTGCGCTATCTTTATAGTATGCATTAGGCATCCTAGGTAGCTTGCTTTACTTAGTGGTTCTACTAGGGGTTGGGTCTAGGGCTGCTTTAGGGGCTATGTAGTACTATGGTTTTGGCAATGGCATAAAGTTCTGTTATAATCTAAACTGCCTAATCTTTGATCGCCTTAGGCGTATTAAGTGGTGTGTCCTTAGTATTATAGTGGAACTAGGCTGCTGCCTCTGTGGTTACTACATCTATCTATATATATAACTATTTAAATGTATTAATAGGTGTGTAGTTAGTATTCCTAGAGGTACTAATATAGATAAGCTGTAGGATATGGTTGGATTTAGCTAGATGTAGTCTGCCTAGGTATTTAATTTAGGTATCCTAGGTGGCCTAGGTGTAGTTAATAGTGCTACTATACTTACTATATAAGTACTACATAACTTTGCCCTATAGTATAGTAAGACTAAGTTGCTATTGCTCTACTATTACTAGAAGGGTGTTGCTGCCTACTAATATTCTACTAAAGCAGTCCTAGAGGGGGTAATGTTAGTTAAAATCTCTAATAAAGATGCTTTAGGTCTATAGCAGTGCTATAATAAATTTAGTTAGGGGGGTTGTCTAGTTAGGTTTGTGATTAGAGGAGTAGATTAAGTATATTTCTATGCCTACTACTATAATTAAGCACTAGTCTATGCTGCTGTATATTAACTATATATTAGTGCTAAGTTAGTGGTTAATATATATAGTAGTGTAGCTGCCCTAGGTAGCTAGGTGGAAATGCCCTAGGCTAGGGTTTAGTAGGTAGCTGTTAATTATCTCTAGTTCTTAGATTGCTATTATATTAGTTCTAGGTTAGTATTATAGCACTAGGTGTATAAGGTAGGTTTTCTTCTATATGTTCTAGTATATAATTTCTATTATATACTAATTATATTATATATTAGGTTATAGTTAGCTTATTTAATCCTACTATAGGTGTAGGTAGTGTACTAAGGTATACTATTATAGTATCTAGAGTATAGGGAGTGTTAGTAGTGCTTAGTTTAGGGCGTCTAGTGTATAGTTAGCTAGTGTATTTATATAGTAAGGCCTCCCTTAAAAGTAGGTTGCTTACCTTATAGTATCTATTACAGCTTTAGACTTTAGTCTATCCTTTATTAGTGGTGTTAGGTTTAGCAAAGGCTAGGGGACGCGTTAGGTACGCCGCCTAGGCGTGGTTCTATTGCTTATTAGCTACGTTGCATAAATGGGACTACACTAGGTGTGAATCTGTGCAGTTAACGCAGCGCTTCTGCATTATGCCTAACAACATAGAGCATAAATTCTCCCTATTAGTGTAGCAACTAGCGCTGTATTAGCTGTAGCATAGTAGCACATTGTATCTAGCAGAGATATAGCTAAACTTAAAGTAGTTGTAGTATTAGTATAAGTAGAGTATATTATTATAGGGTTTAGCTTTAAAGATCTTAGCTTTATATATAATATTAGTGTAGTAGAGGCGGTTAGCTGCCTTAACTTTATTAATTCCTATAATAAGCAGTATATAGGTTATAGTACTATATTACTTCTACACTATAACCCTTATAGGGCTGGGTCTATTTACAGTAATAAGGTCTTTTAGAATGTCTTTACTAGCTTAGTTCTATAAGTAGTATATAGGGAATCCCTTAATAATAATGCTAAATGTTTAGTAATTAAGTGTTGCGTTTAGTCTAAATATAGTATAGACCTAGGTTGTGTCTTTAGTGTATAGTTTAGCAGTGTTATAGAAAGTAATAATAGTATTGCTACTATAGAGGCGCCTTACTACTATAGTAGTATTAGTTCCTATAGCTCTATTTATAGCTATAACTATCTCTTTTAGGGAGTAGGTTTTAGTATATTCTATAATAGTTAAGCCTCTAATAGTAGTCTTATAGTAGATATAAGGTAGTATTATAATAGTAGCAATATAAGTAGGAGTAGGGGGGGCAGCTACTTAGCTACTAGCTATAATATTAGCCTAGCTTAGGGCTGGTGTAGTGCTATTAAATGCCTTTTTAACAGTGTTTTCTACTATAGTCTTAAGTTACTTAGTTATAGTATATATATCTATTAGGGGGGAGGGTGCTAAGGGGGTAAGGGTTTTGCGTTAGGTATATATTACTGCTGCGTTAGCTATATAGAGGACAATATTCTACACACTCTCTAGTAGTAAAGCCAGTACTATACTAGCTAATTCTTTGTATTTAAGTTTATAATAATCTAGTAGCTGCAAACTTATTAGTAGTAGTGTAGGTATGGTTTAAGGTGCTGTTATAAAGCCTCTGCGTTCTATAAGGGGGTGGTAGCGGCTTTAGGCAAGCCCTCTACAATAGCTGCTATTAATATCTATTGGCATTGCCGCGCCTACAGCGCCTACGCTCTGGCTTTAATACGCTATTAGAATCTAGGGTAAACAGGCACGGCGATTCTTTTGTGATGTTTTTTGAACGGTTTTGAGTCGATTTCGCGTCGCTACCGCGGTGCAGAAGAAATCCTCCAACTTCGGTCCGAATGATCGGAAAAATGATACATAAATAAATAAATAAATCCCCCTAGTAGTATCTAAGGCCTTATATATCTATTAGTTACTAGCTTTATTAGATAGTTAGTCTATTTTATTCTATATTAGGGTGTATCTAAGGCTAAGGGAGATATTATTAAGGCAGCTATAGAGCTCTAATATATATTTAATAAATTAGCTTTAGACTAGGATTTAGGCCCTATAATCTTAGGAGTATAGGTAGAGGAAATTACTAGGTATTCTATATAATCTTCTATAATAGTGTATTACTAAGAACCTTTATAAGGGATTATTATAGTTTTCTACTAGTATTATAATAAATTTAAGAAGATGTTTTTTCTTATCTAATACTACTAGGGTAGGGGTTCCTTAGTTAATATAGATTCTAATACTATCTAGGTTAGATTTAGCATACCTCTATAGGTTATAAGCCCTAAAGAGTAGCTTAATATTATAATAAATTTATTAAGGTAGCTAGATAAGGGCTTTAGCACTAAGTTCCATAGAGTAGTATTAGAATGCCTAGAATAATTTATAAATAGTTATAACTTTATTACTATATATAGTATATCTACTAATAGCTATAGTTATATCTTAGTCTACTTATTAAAGGAAAGAGAGGAGGAAGAAGTATTATAGTCCTCCTTCTATTAGTTTCTACTAGTAGATTAAGTAGTATAATTTAAAGATAAAGGCTAGGTAAGCTATATTATATTAATACCTAGTAGAAATGCCCCTAGACCTTATCTATATCTTTAGATTACTATATTCTTCTAATATCTAAAGGATTCTATTATAGCTAAAGTAAATATTACTATTTACCTCTTTAGACTGCTATAGTTAGTTAAGGTTTCTATAGAATAGGATAATAATATAGATCACTAGAAGTAATATAATAGCGTTTTTTTATATAGTCTTTCTTATATAATATATAGGATTCTAATAGTTAGATAGATATAGTATAATCCTAGGTTACTACTTAGTTATAGTAAAGAATTAGATTATAAGAGTAGAAAGGTAAGGTTCTCCTTAAATAATAGTAAAAAGGGGGTAGGAGGAAATTATAATAAGTATATAGTAATAGAAGGGTAAGTTATTTATAAGCCTATATAGGTCTACTGGTTTCTATAGTTAGAGTATAGGAAGTAGCTTTAGTAATAGGGGCTTTACAATAGGTTTATATAATATATAACTTTATATTATATTAATATCTTTAATTTATAGACTCCTACTATCTATTAGTAGGAAAGGTAGGAAAACAAAATAAAATCTCTTTATAGGTATATTATTTATTTAGTAAGCTATAGCTATATTATTAGATAAGGAAGATAGAAATTATAGTTAGTATAGTATAAGTAAAACATTTTTAGGGATAGTTAGTAAAAGTAGTGTACCTTAGGGCAATTTTTATAGTAATATTTTCTAGTATAGTAGTATATAATACTAGTGGTAAGGTAGGCAAAGCTTATAGAGTAGGCGGATTAGTTAAATAGGTTATTAATAGCCCTTTTTCTGCTAGTTTTAGCAGTCTCTACTAGTATAGCTTACATTACTAAGGCAGTACTATCTAGTACCTTTTATATTAGAGGGAATGCTAATTATATAGTAATCTTTAGTATAGCTAAGGCTTTTAGTAGTAGCTTACTTAGTAGTTTTACTATTATTATTATTTTTATAGTTAGTAGCGCTAGTATTTTAGGGGCTAAGGATAGTCCTATCTTTAGCAGCACTATTAGTCTACCTTATTAGCTATCTACTATCCCCTATTAGTCTAAGAGGTTTAACTCTATATATAACTAGATTATCTATATAGGGCTGGGTAAGGTAGATAAGTTATAGTTTTTATATTTATAATATCCCTAATCCTTACTTCTACTTTTAGAGGTAGCTGCTAGATTTACTAGCTAAAATCTACTACTTAGGAGGTAAGTTCTTCTCTATATTATTAATTTTATTATAGCTAGTAGGTGCTATATTATTATATAGAATATTACAACTATAGTTTATAGTTTTTCTACCTTCTTATAGAGGGCCTTAATCTTCTTATTAGTAGCTATAATAGTATTAGCTACTACCTTAAATAATGCCTTCTATTTTACTACTACTATTATAGCTATACTAAGGCATTCTTCTAGTCCTATAATACAGCTAGCAGTCTTTCTAGCTAATCCCTTAATCCTTTTATTAATAGTAATTATAGTGCTATCTTAGGCAATATTAATTAGCTTAAGTATAGTTTAAAGTCTTTATTTCTACTTTCTAAAAGCTTTCTTATAGCTAGTAGTAAGTTTCTTTAGAAATGTAATAGATACCTAAAGCACTATAATTTAATAAGGGATTTTACTCTATACTATCTATGCTAGAATAGGGTTGCTCTCTATTATAGCTGTAATCCTAAAGAGGTAGAACTAGCTAAGTAATATAAGATATCCCCTAAGGGTGCTATTAAGGGCACTATATACTATATATATATATTCTATAATAATAATCTTATAAGCTAGCAATTAGTTAGACTATAGTTTATTATTATATAATCCTTTATTATAATAGATAGAGACAGCCTTTTTTAAAGCCTTTCTTATAGTATATACTATTAGGACTTTTAACTTCCCTTTATACTATACTATACTCTCTAGTACTTTATAGATCTCTTAGTAGTTTATTATAACCCTAATGTATAGATTATACAAAGGGTTATTAGTTTTAATACTAAAACTATTAGCTATAATATTAGCGCCTACTATATAAAATTCCTAGCCTATAATATATAGAGTGTTAGTAAATAACTATAGCTTTTTTATATTTCTTTTCTTATTAGTATATCTCTATATAGTATATATTATTCTAGTGTTAACTTTAGCTATAAATGTAATAATATCCTTAATAGTCTATAGATTATACTACTTCCTATCTATACAGCTAAATTAATAGAAATGCTAATATAGGTGGAAACCCTATACATATACTACTATTTCTGCTTTAAGCACTTAGAGGTTATGCTTCCTACCTTTATGTATTCTATTAGTAGGGTTATTATTATCTTCTTTATTACTATTATTAGCTAAATTAGAGACTAGGTTATTACTACTATTATATCTATTATCTTAATCCTAACTATTATTAGGCTTATTAGAGCCTTTATTATCTATAGTATAGCCTATAGGCCTAGCAGCGTTTCCTTATACTTCTAAAAGTTAGTTAGGGGTAATAGAAGCACTAAATCCTTATCTTAATATTAAGTATAAGGTATTAATACCTACCCCTACTATATTATCTACTACTATAGTAATCTTAAAGTGCTTATCTAATAGTTCTACTATAAGGGTAGCACTAAAAAGATTAGAAGGAGTATTAGATATTAGGATAAAGAGGCTATATAACTAGAATAGTTTATTCTAAAAGAATATAGAATACTATAGAGATTCTAGTATATATATAATAATATATTAGTAGTATACTTTATAGTCTAGCTTTAGTTTAAAGTAATGCTTAAATTCTACCTAAATATTATATATAGAGGCTAGTAGTAGCTATAGTTAATTTCCTAGCCTATATAGCAATTCCTTAGTAGATATTAGTATAAAATTAGGAGGTTGCTAGTATACCTTAGTCTATATATAATACTAAAGTTAGAACTAATCTTAGTAGTGCATAAGGTTATTAAAGGTAGTAGTAAGGGTTTAAAGGAGTCTAATACTAGTAAAAATAGATAATATAGGATAGTTTACAGAGATATTGCTTATATATATACTAATTCTAGTATAAAGGGGGAATTATTAGTTAATCTAATAACTCTAAAATCCCTAGGGCTATAATTATTATAATAGAGAGGGTTAAAGGAAGAAGGTAAAAGGAGGGAAAAGAAGGGAAATTAAAAAAAAGGATTAAAAGAATTATCTCTAGCTTACTTAGGGGAAGTAAGTTAAAAGTAAGGTTTAGGGTTATATAGGAATTTGCCTTAGAGGCATAGCTTTCTACTAGTAAGGGCTTCCTACGCCTACCTTTATATATAATTTTATACTATAAGGCGTATTATTAGCAAATTACACTATATTTTATAGGTTAGAGTCTGTTATAACACAGTACTTATAATACTCCTTATCCTAGTTAATAGCATTCTTTTTTAGGTAGGTATTAACTATTTCTACTATATTAATATATATTTCTTCCTCTAAGATCTATTAGTTGTCTTTTACTAAGAATCCTTTCTAATAGACTAGGAAGTTAATATATAATTTCCTTTCTTTCTTCTAATAGATTCTAATCTAATAGTTTTTAATTCTTTTAATTTCCTAATAGTCTACTTTACCTAAACTAATAAGATTAATAAATAGTAGTAGGGGTTTAGCTCTTTTAAAGAGGTTTACCCTTTAATATAGTTTCTAAAGCTAAGCTACTAATACTACTAGATAAACCCTAGAGTTTTAGGGGAATTCTAGCTAAAAGAATAAAAAAGACACCTTTTTAAGAACTTTATAAGGTTTAGCTTTTTAAGGTAATTATTTCCTCTTTAGCTTCTCTAGAAGTTTATATCTAGTATAGAGTCTAAGGTAGACTATATCTTCTATATTAATATCTACTAGGTTATACCTAGTATTATACCTAATTTTAGTAAGGGCTATAGCTATTATTATAGTAAGTTCTACTTCCCTTTAATATAGCTTTTAGAGTATCTTTATATCTAGATTATCTAAATTACTAAGGGATTTATTAGGATTAGTAAGGAGGTTAATAATAGTAAGGGGCTTATAGCTAAAGATAAGCTTATTAGAGGATTAATTAATATAGGCTAATAAAGTGTTATTAAGATAGTATTATAATACTAGTATTACTAAGACCTATAGAACATCTAGATTAGTAGCTATATAATATTATAGAGTAATAATTACTATTTAATTCTTTCTTTTAGCTACTCTATCTATTTAGAGGTAATATATAGTAGATATAAGGAGCTTAGCTTCTAATTTATAAAAGAGTAAGGTCTAGAGTTTAGATATAAATTTTAAATTATAATTACTAATAATTTCCTTAGGAAGACCCTAGTCTACTAGGTATAACTCTTTAAAAAGGAGTTCTACCTAGATTTTAATAGTATATAACTTATACCTTAGGATAAGGATTATTTTCTTACTAAATAAGTAATTTACTAGGTATAGTAAGTTATAAGTATTGTAGCCTTCTACTATCTATATAGTATTAGTAGAGCTAACTTTTAGTATATTAGTAATAAAATTAACTAAAATATAGTAGAAAGAGACTAGTTTAGTTTATAAAGGCTTTATTCTACCTAGGGGTCTAATTTAGAGTACTATATTTTCTCTATATATATTATAGTATATAATATAGGTGTAAATTTAGCTGCTTATCTATAGAAAACTAACTATAGATAGCTTCTTAGCTTTCTACCTAGTACTAAATTAATAATAGTTATTATAAGTAAGTTAAAGTAGGGTTTTAATATAGCTTTAAGGGATATATAGTTTTTAGCAGCCTTTAGTATTTTAGTAGTAGAGTAGCCTATTATCTCTAAGGTCCTACCTATAGAGTAGGATTCTAGATTAATTTCTATTAGTATATTACTACTTCTCTCTATAGGCTTTTATTCTATTAATAATCTAGCTATATTTTATATTATATAGGTATTCTATTATAATAAAGCTTTTTATCTTATTATTAATAATTATAGTTACTAAAAAATCCTCCCTAAAGTATATATATATATTAAGTTTATTAAAGTAGCTATAGTCTACTATCTTATAGTAGCTAATATTAACTAATAATTAGAAGAGTGCGTTAAGGACTATATTTAGTATTCTAAATATATAAATTACTTAGAGTTTAAATTATAATAAGTAATTAGTAACCTTTACTAATTTAAGGTTAGCCTTATTAAGATCTATTATAGTAAGTAAAGTATATTAAATTATACTCTTTACTAAAGAGTAATCTATAATAATGTTTATAGGCTAAAAATTTAACTAAGCTATTTTTTATAGCTTATGTATTTCTTAAGAAATTACTATAACCTTTACTTTTATAAAGCTATATTACTTTTTAACTATAGATATTAGCTTAAAGAGAAATAAGATAGATTATAGTTAGTTACTACTAATATTCTTTCTAGAGATACTTTCTCTATTTTAGTTAATAGCTAATTAGAAAGTTTATAATCTAAATCCTTTCTTATAGGCATTAACTTTAAAAAAGAGGGGTTGCTCTAGGTTATAGTACTATAGTAAAACCTTAGTATATAATAGGTTTCTAATAGCTTTAAAGAAGGCAATTTTCTACTCTAATAGGATAAATTTTACCTATTAAGCTACGTATTTCTATGTTTACTTTAACACTTTAATTAATAATTTATTCTTTATATAAAGCTTCTAAAGTAAGGTAGTTTTCCTCTCCTATAGAGGTTTAATATAAATATTATACTAAGGGATGCTAGCTTAGAGGAATCCTACTATACTAATAAAGGTTTTAAGTATAGAGAGTATAGTTAGTATTTATAGGTTCTTAAATGCCTTAATCTAATTACTAGTATTAGTAATACCTTCTATATTAATAATAAATCCTAGTAGTTAGATAAAGGAATACCTAATAAATAATTTCTTTATAGTAATATAAAGTTAGCATTTTTTAAGGATTTAGAATATAACTTTAAAGTGCTATAAGTATTTATTAAGAGTATCTAAGAAGATAGTAATATTATTAATATAGATATAAATAAACGCCCTATAATTATAAAATTCTTTATCTATAGATTATTATATATATATAGGTAAATTCTTAAAACCCTATATAGCTATATATAATACTTTAATACCTCTTTTAGAGATAATAGCTATTTAATTATAGTATTCTTACTATATTAGTAGTTAGTTAAAGAAACTAAATATATTAAAAAGGGATATTTATTTTTTACTATAGGCATCCCCTATAATATTACTTTAGTTTAGTAGTAGATAGATATCTAGAATAATAATACTATTAATAGGTCTTATATTAATTACTACTTATCCTTTATATTCTTTCTCTATATCTCTCTATATAAGAAATCTAGAGTAAAGATAGGGTGCCTTTTCTTTACCTTCTAGATATAATACCTTTCTAGCCTTATATTTTTTATTAAAAATTTTATAGAATTTCTTAAAATCTTTATAGCTAAGGTTATATATCTATAGTAGCTTAAGCTAATTTTACTATCTATTAATAAAGTTAATTTTTATCTACTCTTCTTTAGGTATAGATACTATACTTTTATTATAGTATATATTATATTTATTAGTAAGGTTTACTAACTTCTTAGCTATAGTAGGGTTAAGGTTTATAACTTTAATACTAAACTTATTTAAGATAAAGGTGTTGGTTACACCAAGGTAACCAATTATAACAAAAGCACTAGTGCGAAAGAACGAATGAGGCAATTATGTAATTGATCTTATTATGTATGTCTAAGCTAAGAAGGGCGCCCTTTGCAATAAGCTCGAGAAGGTGAGGATGTGTGTAGTATAGATTATGTAGCCCTACTAGCTACCTATCTCTACCTATGCCCAGCTATTGCCCCACTTATCTAGATGGATTCCACTAATTAGAGCACAAGGCTCTGAGTTCAATTCTATATATTACAACACTAGCGAATTCTCTTTTTATTAATGTGTTATAAGGCTAAAGAGTGGCCAAAAAACGCAATAAAAATTAAAAGAAGAAGAAGTATATATAAGTAGATCCTATTAAAGGAATCCAGTATTCTAATTAGCTAAGTAGGTTATTAGTTCTTTTCTTAGTAGGATTAATTAAGGGCATTTACAGCAACTATGTAAGTATTATATATTAGGTCCCTTTATAGGGCGTTTAACCCAGCCCTCTACTTAAATTATTGCTTTATTATAGTTAATAAAGCTCTTAAGACACTTATTTAGTAATGCCTTTATTATTGTGTCTATAATATTATCCTTTCTATTAATCTAGTAGATTTCTAATATCTCTTATTGCTTATATAATTGCCTAAGGGCTATAATATTAATTATAAGCCGTTTTTCCTTTATTATGCCTAGCTTAACTAGGCACTTATATAGTAAGAAGGAATTAGTGTAGACAACCAGCTTTATATTAGGGAGCTAGAGTTAACTTATTATAATGTTTATTATAGTATTTATTGTGTATGTAATGTTAACACTAAGCACTATTCTATACAATTCCAAAGCTAATACGCTTTGGGTTACGCGTTTACTTTTTGCAGAGCTGTACATAATAATATTCCCTTGTATTATAAATTTAGCTTTAGCTAAGGCTTCCTTATTTCCTAGGATTATAACATATTCTAGTTGCAAAGTAAGGTCTTTATTATTTACAAATAAGCTATCTATAAAGATAAATAGCTTTGCTTTTTATAGATTAATAGGAATATAGTAGAGGCTACGTTCCTAATGGTTAGTTTGCTATTTAAGCCTCTTATTTAGTTATATAATATCCTCTTCCTTAATATTTTAGTATTGTGCAGCAACTAAGAGGTTATACAATGCCTCTGGTTAGTAAATTATTATAATGTAAGCGCCTTAAGCATATTGTTTAATGTATTTCTGCTCTCTTACTAGGTCTATAATGTTAATAGTGTAGATTTTCTTGCTTTAGCCTTTCTATATAAGAAGGAGAGTGTTATTATTAGCAGTAGAAAGGATATAGCTGTTAAAAATAAGGGGATTCTTATTGCTAAGTCTTTATTTCAGCTTTGCTATAAATTTAGCTTCTAGCAATTCTTTCTCTTCTTATTTAAAGAAAATTTCGTTGCTAAGGCTAAGTGTATTGTCTGTTTGCATACTAATAAGGCCAAATCCCTAGTTTCCTACATTAGATATAAGGAGGTATAGATTATAGGTTAACGCTTCTATATTAAGTTTCTTATAATAGTGTTTTAAGTATATTAACTACTAGTAAGTGCCTACTTCTATAATCCTATAAAGAGGCTTAATAACTTATATTATAGTATTGTAAGGGAAGTTGTTAGCAATTTCTTTAGGGAGTCTTGCAGTAATTAGTCTGTTTAATTCTATAGAGGATTAAACGTAGGCTTACATAATGTCTCTAATCTAAAGTAAGTAGCCCTACTAAAGCAGTAATAGGGCTAAAGCCACAATAAGTCTCTAGCTTGCTCTTTAAATCATTAGTAACTAAGTTAGAATTATCATTTTCTTAGCATTATTGTAGCCTTAGATTACAAGTTATAATTTCTTATATAGCTTTTTAGTTCCTTTTCCTTTAATTTCCTATATAAGCTGTAATTTAAAGAGTTGTTATATCCTATTTTCTTATTGATAGAAGGGGATAAATTAGAACACATTTTTAGCTTATAGGGAATCTAATTCTGCTTTATTAGATGCTTTAAAGGGTTTCCCTAGCGTTGTAATCTTGCCTTTACTTCTAAGTTATATAGCTAGATTAAGGTTAGCTTTCTCTTTTAAAGTAAGAAAGACTTTAAGGGGATTGTTAGAGTTACTTAGAAGGGTCTAGGGAAAAACTTATAATAAGATTTTAGGTAACTTAGTTGCTTTTAGCCTATTTTGCCCTTTAGGTGCCTTCCAACGGTTAGTAAGCCTAAATTCCGCAGATATCTCTATACTAAGAACTATAGTACTAAGTGTAGATATCTCTACACTAGAAACCATAGTGTTACTATTATTATTGTTAACTAGTGGTATAGTCTTAGATAGTAACGCCTTAGTGGGTGCGCCTTTAACTAACCTCTCTAGCTTTAGAGAAGAGGCCCTTGCTTTAATAGTAGTATTATTAGTACTGCTTATTTTATTAGCTATAAGGGCTAGGTTAGTAGTAATATTTTCCTAAGCATATAATCCAGCGCCTTCTAGTGCGTTATAGATTAGTGAATAGGGCAGACTAGGGATTTTATTACCTATATAGATAGGCTGGCCTAGTCTTTCTTTATTTATCTCTACTAAGGGCTCTAGAGTAGAGGCAACTTACCTTACTATTGCTATTAGTGTCTTAGCGTTAGTAAGCTTATTAGCCTTATCTCTAGCTGCCCTTAGTAGTTCTAAAGGCTCCCTATCCTTTACTACTACTTCCTCCTATAGGCTCCTATAAGCACTATTAATAGATAGTAGTATATATACTATAGTAGAGGGTAGTAATAGCAACAGCTCTATATCCTCTTTAGTAAAGGTGCAAATGCTAAGGGGATGTTTCTAGGGCTGTCTACAGCCACACTTAGTTATACTAGATCCTCTAGTTAATATAGAAGAGGCATCCCTCTTCTATTAGGTTAAGGATATTATAGAGCCTACTAGCTCTACTTCTTAGAGGTCTTTTACTCTAGCCTCTTTATTATTATAGTGGTTTATTATAGCTTAGGTAGGCATTAAGAAAGTCTTATTATTATTATTATAGATGTATAGTTTTACAACTATAGATTAGAATCTTATAGAACTATATAGCATCTTAATAGTATAGTCCTCTTTATTAACATTAAAAAGGGTAAAAGGTCTAGTCTAGCTCTCTTTTTTATAGAAAACAATAACTTTAGACTAAAGAGGAAGTAAGTGTAAAGGCGTAGTATTAGATCTATTGTAAGCGTTAATAGCATTGTTAACTTACCGCCTTACAAGGCATTATTAGGCTTTAAGGGTTACTTTATAGAGTGCTTCTGCTTATTATGCAATTAGTATGCTTAGAGGTAACTTATAAGTTATTCTTAGGTATGCTCTAAACACTAAGAGTATGGGAACGAGACTATTTAGACCCATAGAATTGTTAACTACCTTTACTGCTATTTGTAGATGTTACTCTAGGGTAATAGGATTATTATAAAGTTTAGCGTTAATAATATTATAGGCTCTGTAGAGGGAAGCGTAATATCTCTTAACCTTACCAATGCTATAATATGCTTCTACTAGAACTTCTAATATATTAATAGCAAAGAGGTGTGTATAATACTTAAATTCTATAGAAGCAAAATTCTTACTAGCATTGTAGACTATCTAGTCTAGGGGACCTAGATAGGTATTAATCTAACATTCTTTAAGGGCATTCTAGATATTATAAGCTTTCTATTTTTAAGGGTAAAGGAACCTAGCGGCTTAGAATAATATTACTAAGTCTACAATATATAGAACTAGTCTGCCGTTAAGTTGTATAATATTAACAATAATCTTATAATTAAAGTTATATTTATTGTCTTAAAGAGTGAATTTAAAGCATCCTAGGGCTTTAGCGTTTAGCTAGTAATAGTAGTAGGCGTTTATAAGCTTTTTTAGTGCTTCTCCTTATACCTTATAGCCTAATTTATTTAGAATAGTAGTTAGGTAGGCTGTTAAGGGGTAACTAAATTAATAATAGAGTTGTCTAAGATCTTGCTTAAAGAGAAAGAAAGCAGTTATTTCTATAGCTTTAAGAGTCTACTATAGATAACCCTATTTTCTAATTATTAGGACTATTGTATTGCCTTAGATAAGCAGGTTTTATAGGTTATTAAATCTAACGCCTAACCTATCTATGTCTATAATAGATAAGAGGAATAGGGTAGCGCTATTAAGTATAATAAAAGGTATTGTGCTAAATGTTATAGGGACTTTTAAAATACTAAATAAAGTGCTGGAGCCTATGCTAAAGTGTACTATATAGGGAGGTAAGGGCTCTATTTTTAGGGTCCTTATCTCCCTTATTAGTGCCTTAGCCTAGCTAATTCTAGCAGTAGAAGGTCCTATAGCACTAGTATCTAGGAGAATACTATAGAAGGTACACTTAGAGTAGTGGTCCTCTAATATAAAGCATTATAGACTAATAGTAGCCTAAAATAGGTTATCTTTAGTCTAGGTGTGTTTATAGTAGCTATTATTAAGAGTCTTAACAATAGCTTTATAATCTAGTGGGTCCTAGGTCTTTATAAAGAAGTTTATAATAATAAGCTTGTAATTATTAATAGAGGGGAATGTAGATGTAAGGTATAAGGCAGGCTGGTTTTACCTATAAGATAGTAAAGGGGCGGAAATGTTACTTTCTAATAACTTATAGCAGTTATTATCTATAAATTTAGTAATTTACAGTATGTTATTAAGGTGATTATTATTAGTGCCCTTATATTGTTATAGAAAGGCCTTGTATTATTGCTTAGTTAGAGGCTTGCTACGTTTCTTAATCTTCTACTAGGCTTCTTTAGCTTAGCATTGCTCTTTCTTAGTGTGTTTTATAGACTAATAGCCTAGTTAGTTACAAACCTAGTAGTAGCGCAGAGACTTAGCCTATTAATACTAGTTTCTACTATAAGGGGACTAGTAATACTTTTAGTCTATAAAGAAAGCAGAGTTTAAAGGTAAAGAGGAATCTAATGATTTATTATAGTTGTTAATGTAGTATTATATATTTTCTTTATAGGGAATCTAAAGTATAAGGTATCTTTAGACATTACTATAAATACTATTAAAGGTCTTTATGTGTGTGTACAATGGTTGTTAGCACTTATTAATATATTAGATGCCTTTATAGACCTACTTATAGAGTTTATAATCCACATTTAGTAACTTATACAAACCTAGGTGCACTTTCTAAAGAGTTTAGACTATAATGTTAAAGGCTTTAAGCATAGATTTGTTAGGATGCTTAGCTATAACGCTTAGTAGGGTAGTATCTTCCTATTCTTACTTATAGAGCTTAATAGTGCTTTATAATTTAAAGCAGGCTTTAAGAGTAGTAATAAGCTTATTAAGTGTGTTTCTGCAATTATAATAGGCAATATTATAAAGGTAGAAATTCTAAGCTTTGCCTAAGAGGATAAGGAAAAAAGCGTCCCTAAGATATTCTTCTAGAAGGCTAAGCTTAAAGCATTAGTCCTTAAATAGGATAACTTTTAGGATAATAAAGTTATAAATCTTACCTATATACTTCTTACTATCCTTATATAAGCATTAAAGTTTAGTTATTAGCTTTATAACTTTAAGATAAGTTATATTATATATAAAGCAATAGTTTTGCCTAATAGGAAGCTCTTATAGTTAAGAAGGAGGCTACTCTCTTATAAATTAAGAATAACTATATTGCTAGGGCTATAGTTGCTAAGGCTAGTTATGCGTAGAGTATAGGGAAGGGTTAATAGGTGCTTAACTAGGAGGGTAAATTAGTAGGTAGGGATTCTATGTTTCTTAATAAGGGTATTGTAATTGTTAATAGTAAGACCCTTTATTTTACTAAATTACAGGGCTTGCTGCTATTATAGCTTACTAGACCTATAGTATAGGTAAATTCTAGGCAATTTATTATTAAAGTTACTTATTAGGGTTAAGAGCAGTAGAAGGGGGCTATAAATGTAAAGAAAGGTAGTTAGACTTATGCTTTATAGGGTATAAAAGTTTAGGTAAAGCAAGGTCTAAGTTAAATTTGCTAGATTTCCTTTGCTTAAGAAGTTCTTTATTAGACTAGATGCTCTATTTGTCCTTATATACAACCTTATATAGAGTCTTATAGATCCTATTACCTAATTGTAGGATATATACGCTATTCTTACAAAGAATGTTGTAAAGATATTATATTAGATCTATGTTAGCACTCTTAAGGTTCTTAAGAGACTATTCTATAAAGAAGCTTTAGAAGTTTTCCTAGAGTTCCTAGTCTTACTATCTATCTGTATAGATATAGCTAATAAAGAGAGCAATTTTATTATTAAGGACTTAAGGTAAGGTTGCATTAGATGTAACCTCTATTATATATTTCTAGTCCTTACTAATACATCTTACGTAATTCTTAATATGTTCTAGTAGTCCTTTAGGGTTGTGTTTTTAACAACTTATCCGCAGTAGCTTATCATTAATAGAGTTATCTTCTAATAGATTCATTGTGCTAAGGGGTGCTAGGGCATAATAACACAATAGATGTGATTAAGGGAAGGTTTAGGAAGGTGAAAAGTAAAGAAAGAAGGTGAAAATAATTGTGTAGAGGTTTTATATATAAGAGAGAAGGTAAAAGTATATATAGAATAAGATTTGTAGATAAAAGTAAGTGCTTATAGATAACTAGATAGGAAAGGGGTGTAGAATGTAATGTTTCTATAATAATTATTAATAGAATGTAATAATTCCTATATTTTCTTTATTATTTTCAACTAGGAAGTTCTCTTATACTTTCTCCTTCTAGCGTTATTGTTTTCTTATAATAGACGAGGGGAATTAAGCCCTTGTAGCGCTAGCTTCTAATAAAGCAAAGGCTAGTAGCTAAAGCAATTCCTAGAAGTCTAAGGAGTATATAGTCTTAACTATCTTCCTTTAGCACACTAATAGAACTCCTTACAGCGTCTCTTCTTAGGTTTCCTTACTGTCTGTGGTTGTATTAGTGTTTACAACCACTAATCAGTGTTGGTTACACTAAGGTAACTAATTATAATAAAAGCACTAGTGTAAAAGAACGAATAAGGCAATTATGTGATTAATCTTATTATACATATCTAAGCTAAGAAGGGCGCCCTTTGCAATAAGCTTAAGAAGGTGAGGATGTGTGCGGCATAGGTTACGTAGCCCTACTAGCCACCTGTCTCCACCTATGCCCAGCTGTCGCCCCACTTATCTAGACGGATTCCACCAATCAGAGCGCGAGGCTCTGAGTTCGATTCCGTGCATCACAACAAAAGGGCACTTTATCTAGATAAGAGATTCTATATAATAGGATTTCTCTATTAACTATCTTTAGGTCTAGATTATTAATAGTTTCCCCTACTTTATAGGTTTTAGTAATAGAAAAGGTATATCCTATTTTTTAACTCCTTTTACTAAACTAGGGAATATTAATATTCTTACTATAAAATTTAGAATATTTATAGATATTTACTATAGTATAGTAGGAATTAACTATAGCTATTCCTTTTAGATAGCCTAATTACTAGTTTAGTTAGATATAGAGTATATAATCTAAGTAATTATATATAGGGAGAGTCTTATCCTAGCCCTTCTTAAGTATAGTATTAAAAATCTAATAGTTTTATAATATAAAATAATATATACTTATATCTTCTAGGTCCTTTAGGTTCTTTTAGTAAATCTATACTTCCTCTATATAGTATAGTAGAATTATTATATTATTTACTATAGTAACCCTTCTTATAGATATAAGCTAAAAGAGGCAGAAGATTTAGCCTAAAGTAGTTATATTATAAACTAAGTAGAAAATTACTCTTAGCTTAATAAAATTAATCTTAATACTATAATTATATATAAAGTCTATACTAATTAGTATTTTTAGAGTAAGTTTCTCTATTATATCTATAGTTACTATAAAGTAGCCTAATACTAACTTACCCCTAGCCTTACCTCTAATATAAAAGTTAAAGATAGCTATTTTAGTAATATAGAAGAAGGAATTTACTCTATTTATAGATTTTAATTACTAGATACCCTATATTATATTATAGCTATACTACTTAAGCTATTTTGTATTAATTAAGATAGATAAAGTACTAGTATTTAGATAAATTTTATAGTCTATACCTTAGTTATTAAAATAAAGGTTTATCTTAAAATATATTATTGTTATGGACTGGCCTAGAGAGCGACTGCTATCTAGTGTTTATAGAGTTATTATTAACCATAAAGAAGAGAAGAGAGGCTCTTTCCTCTAGCAGCCTATCTATATCCTATATATACTCTATAGGATTGCTAGTTAAGCCCTAAGCGTGCCCTAAGAGTTATTGCTTCTTATCCTAACCTATGCTAAAGAGTATCCAATAGGTAGCCCCTCCTATACCTATTGTCCCCTACTCTCTTCCCCTTCTTCTCTTACTAAGGACCTAAGCTATTAGCTTAAGTCTATTACATAGCCCCCTTCTTAGGAATTATTATACTCTATAGTTATTATTATAGTGTTATATATAGGTATAGTTATGCAGTAGGTCTATATGCTAAGTAGTGTAGGTCTAGTTGCGCATTTGTTGTAATACACATGTGTCTAGCACTCTTATAGGCAACCCCTTAGCAGTAATGTAACACTATTAAGCTATTATAGGTTATAACAATAATACCTATTAAGGTTTGCCGTTTGTTATAATATATATGTATCTAGCACCCTTATAGGCAACCCCTTAGCAGTATTATAACATTGTTAAGTTATTGTAGATTATAATAATAATGCCTATTAAGGTTTGCTTTATTGCCACCCTACTTTTGCCTAGATTATCCTTATCCTCTAGGGTATATATAAGAGGTGTCTCTCCCCCTTTTAATCTTACTCCTTACAACTTCCTTATTATATTATGTCTCCCTTTTATTATACTATCCTTAGTTTTAAAAAAAAATCCCCCTACCTTATGTATTAATTTCCTTACTACAATCCTTATACTTATCTTCTAGTATGTATTTACACCCCTAGGCGTTTGCTTTGTATCCTATTTAGGATTAACTAACTACGTTTCTAGTTACCCTTTATTACCTACTTATCCCCTTAATAATAAAGATTAACCTCCTTTTACCATCCATTACTCCTATTAATGTATTCTACTTAGTTGCCCTATATAAGTTATATAGTATTTGTATTGCCTACCTCTTACTGCCTACTAGCTAACAATAGGGAGTTATATAGTATTATATCTATAGCTACTAGTGCCTCTAGGGGAGGTTAGCGCCCCTGCTATAACCTCTTGTGCATTCTTAGATATTATAAGATAGAAGGTAACTCTAGCAATAAGTATTTCTAGCTTTATTAGTAAATATAGCTATAGTGCCTCTTATATTTACTATACACAGCTAGGAATAGCACCTTTAGGTGCTATATTATTAGCTATAAGGCCTATTAGCCCTATTACTATAAGAAACAATGTTATATATAGGCCTACTACTTATTTACTACTAACCCCTTTTTATAATAACTTATATATAAGATTATAGTAGTAATCCTTAAGGGGTAGGCTATTAAAACCCCCTATTAGTACTTTAAGGAGACTTAGAGGACTATAGTAGTAGTCCTTATTCCTAAATTTAAGGAGCTTAGTAAGCGCTTTATTACACTAGTTAACACTGCTATAGCCTTCCCTACTATAGCAGAGGTAGCTAATAGTTATACTCCCCTAAGCAACCTAGCTAGCTATAGGGCTATACTAAACACCCTTAACACCCCCTCCTAGTCTATTATTATACATTACTCTACGCCTATTATTACCCCCCCTACGCCTATTTATATAGCGCCTTGCCTATCTACTACCCTTATTACCCTATCTCCTAGCCCTAGGCATACCTCCCTTATAGCTATACTAGAGCACCTAGTTACTTATATTAATTAATTAACATAAGTATTAACACAAATAGAGGATTGCCTCCTAGAGGCAACCCCCTTATATTTATCTAGGAGGTTCCTCCTAGTAGTAGAGAATCTATTTATAGATAATAACCTCCT
This sequence comes from Claviceps paspali, assembly GCA_013435705.1. Classification (NCBI taxonomy): domain Eukaryota; kingdom Fungi; phylum Ascomycota; class Sordariomycetes; order Hypocreales; family Clavicipitaceae; genus Claviceps; species Claviceps paspali. The sequence goes on along the minus strand of JABAEC010000005.1, from coordinate 203,241 downwards.
ACCTACTTACTCCCTAGCCTTCTATTATACTATATTTATTCTCTTCTATTAATAGTTATAGACCTATAAGAAGGCTACTTTATTAGCTAGTAAGCTCCCTACAGCTTCTATTAGTGCCCCTAGTATAGGGCTAGTAGTTATCCCTTTATACCCTTAGCAGCCCTATTTCCCCCCCCTAGAAATACCTATAATAACTATTAAGAAGGATGCTAAGGAGTAGTTAGGGGAATTAAGTTAAGGTAATGTAGAGTTCTATACTATAGTCTAAGTATTCTAAGGAGAATATAAATTTAAAATTATTAGCTATAAGACAGGCCTATTATAGAATTTTACATTCCTTTATTATAACTTAAAATATACTAAAGCCTCTATCCCTTTTAAATTTTCTAGTAGTTCCTATATTAGCTTTTTATACCCTACCTATTTTACTAGGATATTTTATTAGTTACCCTATCCCCTTATATTCTTAGTACTTAGAATTTCCTATATAGCAAACTTAGACGCCTTTAGTAAGAAAGTACTAGGGAGAGGGCCTAGGTAATAATTATACACTACCTAGGAGGGAAGTAGGTTATATACTATGTATTTAATAAGATTAATATAGAATACTAGGTGGATTCCTAGGGGAATATCTAGTTAGACTATAAGAGGAGTAGGAGCCTCTAAGATAGTGTATTTAGCTATTACCTAGTCTAGCTTATAACTAGGATGTTTAGTTTTAATGTAGTAAAGATCTAACTATACCTTATCCCTTAGTTAGAACTATTCTGCTAGGCATTAGAAATAATTAGTAGTGTCTTACTAATACTATTAGGTAAAGTTAATTACTGCCTACACTAATTATATATCTTTATAAATAGTCTTAAGGAACCTTATAGCATATCCTTTAGGTAATATATAGCTTCTAAGTGCGTTTACTAGGCATTAAATAAGTTCTATATTATATCTATATAGGGCGCAAAAGGCGCTTATTCTAGTAATGGTTAAGGTCTAGTTGTTTAGAGCTAACTAGCAGAAGGGTAGGTGTAATGCCTAGTTATATTATAAGAATGTAATAATAATATATAGTATAGCCTATACTTCTTAGTTAGCCCTTTCTATTCCTCTATTAGTCTAGGGGTAATATACTATTAAGAGAAGTTGCTATATATTTATAAGGGAGTAAAGGGTAGACCAAAACCCCCCTATCTAATCTAAGCCTTAGTTAGAGATAATACTCTAGGGAAAGCTATAGAACTACTACTAGTAATTAAGGAATTGTTATATATATACCTTAGCTGCTATTATAGTTATAGCTTCTAACTAAATATACTTAGAGAGGCGGTTAGTAATAACTATAAGGTACTATAGGTCTTCTACTCCCTTAGCTAGGAGATTGGTTATAAAGTTAATAGAGATTTGTAACTAGTATTAGTCTAGCACTAAGATTAGTTAAAGTAGGCCCTAGTGTAGTTGCTAACTTTTCTACACGCTAATATAATAATAATTATAGATATAGCGCGCTACGTTAGTAGATATACCTTCCTAGTAGAAATTCTAATAGAGTGCTTAGAAGGTAGAGTTCTTCTCTAAATATCCTAATAGGGGTAAGTTATATACTTATTAGATAAGCATTATAGTAAGTAGCTTATATTAAGGGGCCTATAGTCTACCCTAAAATAATAAGGCGCTATAGGCATTAAGAGTATAATTACTAATCTATTAGTGTATCTCTACTATAGAGGGAAATCTTTAGGCATCTTACTTAACTACCTCTAGCTTTACCTTATAGATTATATTAGCCTATATATCTTAATCCTATAGGTTCTAGAGGTATATATTAGTAAAGAAATTACAGCCTAATGGTTCTACTATATTAGAAATAGGGTAGGGATCTATTAGATTCTTAGTAGGTATATTATAGGATATATTATAGACCCTATAATTTAGTGTCTCTCCTCTAGGGGTAATGTTCTAGTCCTAAGTGCTTATAAGGCATGCTATTAATATAGATTAGAGTAAACTTTATAGTATAGGGGGTTATCCTAACTTATTCTGCTTATATTTAGAGAGGGCGTTAGGTCTATTAGCTTAAGAGCTAGGCTAGTAGTAAAGGTAGAAGTTAAATAATACTAATGTCTTAGCCTAGTAAGCCTACTATTTAGACATCTTATAGAGACTAGTAAAATATTCTAGGTTTTTATAGTTAGTTAGTATAGTAAATAGATAGGTAATACTATAGAGCTTAGTAGACTATACTTTAAGGTAGGAAATAATACTAAGAAGCTCCTTATTATAAATAGTATAATTCTATTAAGGTAGGGTTAAGTAAGCTAAGTAGTATACTACTAGATGTAATATTCCCGCCTAGCTATACTAAGAAAGGCATCCCCTAATAGCTTTGCCTAACGCATCTACTTTAATAACTATATCCTTATTAGGGTCCTATTAAGCAAGGATTAGGTATAAGATAAAAGCCTATTTTAGTTATTAGAATAAGGCCTTATACTTATTAGACTAGATAAAGGGGGCGCCCTTCTTAGTAAGAGCTAAAAGGGGCCCTATTATATCTAAGAAGTTAGTAATAAACTCCTAGTAGAAGTTTGCAAAGCTAAGGAAGGCTCTAATACTCTAAATACATTAAGGGGCCTCTTAGTCTTATATTACTGCTACTTTATCTAGGTCTAGGCATATTTCTTACCCTATATAGATAATAAACCTAAGGTACTTAACTTCTTTAACGCTAAAAGTATACTTATCTAGATTAAGGTATAGGCCTGCCTATTACAGCTAAGTAAGGACCTATTAGGTATACTATATATAGTCTTTATAGCTACCCCCTAAGTAGATTAGAATGTTATTTAGGTATACTATAGTGTATATCCCTAGGGCATTGCTAAGTATACTATTAATATATTATTAGAAGGTAGCTAGTGTGCTAGCTAACCTAAAGGGGCACACTAACTATTTAAATAGCCTAAAACATATCTAGAATACTATAAGGTGTTTATCCCCTTTAGCAACTCTAAGGCGGTAGAAAGCTACTCTAATATCTAACTTTATAAACTAATATACCCCTATAAGGGAGTATAGGGTCTTCTTAACTAGGGGAAGAGGGTATTAATCCTAGTTAATAATCTTATTAAGGGTATAGTAATTAATATAGAACTACTAATTACCCCCTACTTTCTTTACTAATAGGATAAGGGCAGCTGCTAAAGAGAAAGAAGTATAGATCTAACCTTTATCTATTAGGTCTATAATCTACTTCTATATTTTAAGAAGTTAATTATATAGTATGTTATATAGTAGTGCCTATAGTAATTCTAAGAGGGAGCTATTTAGATTCTTTTAGAGTTAAATATAGTAATTAAAGCTGCCTCTATAAGAGGGTAGTATAGTAGTGTAATCCTTACTAAAGAGGTCTATAAAGTCTACTAGTTTAGGTAGTAGGTAAGCTATAGTTTCTAGTTTATTTATTAAAGGGAGTTCTACTATATTTATAAGAGCTATATTAATCTTATAGAGGCTAGTGCTAATAAGATGGATAGAAGGATGTCCTTAGTATGCTTATTAAGCTAAGCTAGTATATATAGAGCCTAATATTAATATAGTAGGGTTGTCTAAGTGCTAACTATTAGAGGCCTTAATAACAAGTCCTTTATATATCCCTACTATAAGGGAGCGTTAAGATGTGTAAAGTTTAATTTTATTTTAGGCTAGCTAAGGGGCCCTAAGAATATAGTTATATAAGAGGCCTAGGATTATATAGGTAATTATAAAGAACTTCTACCTATTAATATTAGCCTAAAAGTAGATAAGATAGGTAATATATAGATGTATTATAGACTTTACCTAGGACCCTAGGGGCTTCTCTAAGGCTATAGTAAGGCTATAAGTGTATAGTAGGGTAATATAGGGTAGGCAGAGTTACTATACTAAACGTTTGCTTATAGCTATAAAGCTATTACAACTACTATTAACTTAGGCTTATAGAAATAAGGTTCTATTATATAGGAGTAGTATAAGGAATAGGGGGTCTTCTATATAATTTTCTATATCTAGATATTAGTCCTTATCTAATCTAAAAGTAGTAGTAGTAGAGTGCTTTATAGTATTAGTTTACCTATTACTAAGACTTAAGCAATAGAATCCTCTTTTTCTAACTTAGTATCTAATATCTCCTCTATAGATTTATTAAAGGAAGTGCTATAGGCTCTTACACCTATTATAGAGGAAGGTGGTTTTATAGGGAGGAGGTTATACTACTAAATAAGGTGCCTATTAGCACTATAGTAGAGACACTAGCTAGTATTATAATGCTAGTTAAGAACTACTTAGGTAACCTAGGAGGCCTATATAGTAGTCTTAGTAGCATTAGGCTAGGAGAGTTATATCCCCTTTATAGTGTCCTAGGGGCATTATAGAGCTTTCTAGAAGCTAGTAGTATTAATACTACCTATCTCTATATTGCTATTATAGTTGTAAGTATTAGGTTAGTAGCGTTATAACTTAATATATTCTTTAAGGTAGTAGAAGTTAATATCTAAGGTAATGCAAAGGTATTGCTTAACTACCCCCTAATAGTTATTATAGGGGATGTTACACCTAATATAGAAGTTATATATCTTCTTATTAAGTGCTATATAGAGTTATAAGAGTTTAATAGTATCCGCCTACCCTATGCCTCCTACTAGCACTAACTTCTATTTAAAATAAATATAGAAATTAGTAAATTGTTTGTTATTACATTGTTTAAGCTAATTAAGCTTAGAGACTATATATTCCTCTCTATATAGATCTATAAATATACTATTTAGGTATCCTAGAAAGGCTATAGAGCTATAGTTAAGGGTATGCCCTAGCTTAAAGTAGGGGGCTATCTAGGCCTATATCTTAGGGCTAAGATTCTAGTATATAAGGAACCATTTATTATAGTTGCTACTAATAAAGTTAGAGTCTGCCTATAGCTTATAAGACATAAGGTTTTACTAAGCCTAGAAGAAGGCCCTATTACTATTATAGGGGCTCCCTATTAGGAGGGGCTTATATAGGGAGCGTTCTACATAGGGCCCTATTATTATTATATTATAGGCTATAGCCTCTATAGCATTTATATAGTATTATAATTCTATAAGTTGCCTTTCCTACTTATAGATTATTATATAGAGGAACTTAAGTTCCTCCTAATTACCTAATTAGTCTATTGCATTATTATTAGGTTTCTCTATTATTATTCTATTGGTTCTGTTTTATTCTTTAAGGTAATAGTTAATAATTATTATAGACTAGCCTAGAGAGCAACTACTATCTAGTGTTTATAGAGTTATTATTAACTATAAAGAAGAGAAGAGAGGCTCTTTCCTCTAGCAGCCTATCTGTATCCTATATATACTCTATAGGATTGCTAGTTAAGCCCTAAGCGTGCCCTAAGAGTCGTTGCTTCTTATCCCAACCTATGCCAAAGAGTATCCAATAGGTAGCCCCTCCTATGCCTATTGTCCCCCACTCTCTTCCCCTTCTTCTCTTACCAAGGACCCGAGCCATCAGCTCGAGTCCATCACAATTATTATTTTTATTTTACTAGAGATTTCTATTTAGTAAGAATAAGAGACTACTTTAATTACTTAGCTATTAACTAATCCTTTAAATATAGTAATACCTTTTATTTAGTTTATTCCTACTATATAATTATTACGATATAACAAAACGGATTTCTTCTGCACCGCGGTAGCGACGCGAAATCGACTCAAAACCGTTCAAAAAACATTACAAAAGAATCGCCGTGCCTATTTACCCTGGATTCTAATAGCGCATTAGAGCTGGAGCATAGGCGCTGTAGGTGCGGCAATGCTAATAGATATTAATAGCAGCTATTATAGAGGGCTTGCCTAAAGCTACTACTACCCCCTTATAGAACGTAAAGGCTTTATAATAGTACCTTAAACCACACCTATACTACTACTAATAAGTTTACAGCTATTAGATTATTATAAACTTAAATATAAAGAATTAGCTAGTATAGTACTAGCTTTACTGCTAGAGAGTGTGTAGAATATTATCCTCTATATAGCTAACACAGTAGTAATATGCGCCTAACGTAAAACCCTTACCCCCTTAGCACCCTCCCCCCTAATAGATATATATACTATAACTAAGTAACTTAAGACTATAGTAGAAAATACTATTAAAAAGGCATTTAATAGTACTATACTAGCCTTAAGCTAGGCTAATATTACAGCTAGTAGCTAAGTAGCTACCCTCTCTACTCCTACTTATATTACTACTATTATAATACTACCTTATATCTACTATAAGACTACTATTAGAGGCTTAACTATTATAAAATATACTAAAACCTACTCCCTAAAAGAGATAGTTATAGCTATAAATAAAGCTATAGGAACTAGTACTACTATAGCAGTAAGGCGCCTCTATAGTAGTAATACTATTATTACTTTCTATAATACTACTAAACTATATACTAAAGATATAATCTAGGTCTACACTATATTTAGACTAGATGTAATACTTAACTACTAAACATTTAGTATTATTATTAAGGGATTCCCTATACACTACTTATAAAACTAAGCTAGTAAAGATATTCTAAAAGACCTTATTACTATAAATAGACCTAGCTCTATAAGGGTTATAGTATAGAAGCAATGCAATACTATAACCTATATACTACTTATTATAGGAATTAATAGAGTTAAGGCAGCTAACTGCCTTTACTATACTAGTATTATATATAAAGCTAAGATCTTTAAAGCTAAATCCTATAATAATATACTCTACCTATACTAATACTATAACTACTTTAAGTTTAGCTATATCTCTACTAGATATAATACACTACTATACTATAGCTAGTATAGCGCTAGTTACTACACTAATAGGAAGAATTCATACCCTATGTTATTAGGCGTAATGTAGGAATGCTGCGTTAACTGTATAGGTTTACACCTAATATAGTCCTATTTATATAATATAGCTAATAAGTAATAGAACTACGCCTATATAGTGTACCTAACGTATCCCTTAGCCTTTACTAAACCTAATACTACTAATAAAGAATAAACTAAAGTCTAAAGCTATAATAGATACTATAAGGCAAGTAACCTACTCTTAAGAGAGGCCTTACTATATAAATAAGTTAGCTAACTATACACTAGACGCCCTAAACTAAGCACTACTAATACTTCCTATACTCTAGGTACTATAGTAGCATACCTTAGTATACTACCTATACCTATAGTAGGATTAAATAAGCTAACTATAATCTAATATATAATATAATTAGTATATAATAGAAATTATATACTAGAATATATAGAAGAAAACCTATCTTATACACCTAGCGCTATAATACTAACCTAGAACTAATATAATAGTAATCTAAGAACTAGAGATAATTAACAGCTACCTACTAAACCCTAGCCTAGGGCGTTTCTACCTAGCTACTTAGGGTAGCTACACTACTATATATATTAACCGCTAACTTAGCACTAATGTATAGTTAATATATAGTAGTATAGACTAGTGCTTAATTATAGTAGTAGGCATAGAAATATACTTAATCTACTCCTCTAATTACAAATCTAACTAGATAACCCCCCTAATTAAATTTATTATAGCACTGCTATAGACCTAAAGCGTCTTTATTAGAGATTTTAACTAATATTACCCCCTTTAGAACTGCTTTAGTAGAATATTAGTAGGTAGTAATACTCTTTTAGTAATAGTAAAGTAGTAGTAACTTAGTTTTACTATACTATAGGGTAAAGTTATATAGTACTTATATAGTAAGTGTAGCAATACTATTAACTACGCCTAGGCCACCTAGGATACCTAAATTAAATACCTAGGTAGACTATATTTAGCTAAATCTAACTATATTCTATAGCTTATCTATATTAGTACCTCTAGGAATACTAACTATACACCTATTAATATATTTAAATAGTTATATATATAGATAGATGTAGTAACCATAGAGGCAGTAGCCTAGTTTTACTATAATACTAAAGACACACTGCTTAATACACCTAAGGCAATTAAAGATTAGGCAGTCTAGATTATAATAGAACTTTAAGCTATTACTAAAGCTATAGTACTACACAGCCCCTAAAGCAGCCCTAGACCTAACCCCTAGTAGAATTACTAAGTAAAGTAAGCTACCTAGGATGCCTAATGCATACTATAAAGATAGTATACTTACTGTACTAATAATAATTAGTAACTTACTACTAAGGCAGTATAGACCTAAACCTAAGTTATTAATAATAAATACTATAGCTTATAGAGAGCAGCAATATAAGCTGCTACTACTTATAGGGGCAATCTATAGAAACTAGAATAATAAGCACAGCTCTATAGCAGCCTCCTACTAGAATAGATCTACCTTCCTAACCTCTATTAAGGCAACAGCCCCTTTACCTATATAGCCACTACCTATAAAGAGAAAGCTACCTTCCTTACTATACACTTCTTTCCTTATTTAGAGGCACACCTTAATAATATCCTAGATAACTATAACTACTAACTTAATACTATAGCATTTCTATATAAAGATTACTTTAATACTAATAAAATATATAGGATTATTAAGGGTCTTATAAGCTAGAAAGCACCTAGTTCTAATAAGCTACTAATAGGCTTTCTTAAAGTATATAGCTAACCCTTAGCCTACACCCTTGCCTACCTTCTAAATATATACTACTAGATTAGCTACTACCTAGCACTATATTAGTTAGCTAAAGTTATAGTACTATGTAAACCTAGCAAAACTCTAGAGTAATAATAATATATAGAAGCTTAGCGCCTAATCTTACTCCTTAGTATTATTAGTAAAGTCCTTAAAGTAGTAGTAGTAGCATAGCTTACCTATACTACTAAGGAGGGGGGAGCCCTCCCTAACCTCTAAATAGGGAATTAGGTAAACCACTCTATAGAAGTTACTATTAGCATCCTTATAAAGGCTATAAAGGCAGCCTAGCACTATAGTAGCACTACATTGCTCCTACAACTAGACATTTCCACTATATTTAACACTATCTACTACTACTAGCTAATATATATATTAATAGCTATAGGGATACCTATATAAATAGTAGTATAAATCTATACCTTTATTACTAATAAAATAGCATAAATTTTTTTTAATAGTAAAACAACTAGTACCCTACCTATACCTATAGGGGTACTATAGGGGTCCCCTATCTTACCTATCCTCTTCCTCTTATATATTACACTACTATATACTAAACTATAGAATATATAATCTACACTAATACTAGGCTTCTTAGATAATACTAACCTTCTAGTATACAGCTACACGCTAGACATCACACATTAGCGACTTAAGTCTATGTAGAATATTTGCTACTAATAGTCCTAAGAGGCAGGCCTTGTATTTAACCTAGCAAAGAGTAAGCTTATATACTTTACCTACTAATACATAGTAATTACAATACCTATCTGCCTTAGCTTTATAATAGTATAACCTATTTAGAAATCCTACTTCCTTAGGGTATAGATATATTATAAACTTATATAGAAGACCTACTAACTTAAGGTTAAAAAGAAGCTACTATAGTAGTAACTTATACTTACAGCGCTTTTAGCCTTAACATAGGGTTGCTTTATATACAATATAAAGCTACTATATATATAAGTTATTTAGAGTATTATTACTTATAGTATAGGATTATACTATACCCCTACCCCTCTTAATAAGAAAGTAAGGGGGATTACCTATACCTTTATTACTAAGCAAAATAAATGCCTATAAGTAGTAACTAATACCTTTAAGGCTATACTATAGACCCTACTTAAAACTAAAGCAGTAGTAGCCTTACTTAATCTATTCCTTAACTTAATCTCCCTTAGGTTTTATAACTGTATTAAAAGTAATAGTATAGCAGATAGAATACAAAACGCTTATACTATAGTTATAAACCACCTCTATTATTACTAGATCTAGTAGAGAGGCTGCCTACCTACTAACTAAGCTAAGTATATACTACTAGCGTCTTATCTATACACTAATTCCTACAAACCCTTACTAATAAAAGCCCTTGCCCTAGAATAGAAAGATAGATAGTACTATAAGCATACTACTATAAATATACATAGAGGCTAGCCCTACCCTACTACAGCTAAATATAAGCTATCTTTTAACTCTACTATTAAATTTATTAAGCTATACTAAGGCCTTACTAAGTATAAATTAATAGTCCTTATCTAGATGTATATAGAAAAAATAGGGCTAAATATATTTCTCTACTACTACTATATTTCTAATATAGACTTATTAGTTTACTACTACTAAAGAGGCAATAAAGATTACTACTATATCCTTCTAAATTATAATAAATATAATAATATACACCTAATTAATACTAGGCCGTATCTAATGTAGAACCACTATAAAGTCTGCTTAGCTACTAATGCTAATGCTCTAGCTATAGCTATTATAAAATAGATTATCTATATAGGCCGTCTCCCCTAGTTCTACCTTATACTTTACCTATAATAATAATAGGCAGTAGACTAGGCATACACTAGCACTAGGTTATTATTATAATATTATAGGCAAAACTTAATAGTAAGCATAGATTAAAATTTAATTTAAAACACCTAGTGTAAAACCCTACTATAACTACTATATTCTTACTATTTAATTACCTTATCTACATCCTTCCCCTCCCTCTCCCCTACCCTACCTACTACTATTCCTACCCTATTTACTACTATCTTTACTACTATATTAGAAGAAGCCACTCCTAACTTACTATACTAAAGCTGCTTTATAGCTAGCTAAAGGTTATAGACATCCTAGTATATCTTATAGAAATTATTAATCCTATCTACTATATACTATACCTAATATAGTAACTTATCTTTAAATACTATACTAATGCTAGTATAGGGCCCTATAGCTCTTACTCCTTACTTACATTATCTAATAAGTTGTTTTGCCTTACGCTATATAGCATTATAAATGCCTAACTGCTTAAAAAGTTAGCTCTATACTAGTACTATAATAGGCTTATACTAGACTTATATTAACTTTATTACCTAAGGCGTATATATCCTATAGGTTTATTACCCTTTTAACCTAGTTATAGTAATGTAATAATTTACATAACTACAATACTAATTAGTAACTAATACTATACTATAGACAAACCAAACTTACTAGTATATAGGTCTTTTTCTGCTTTACGTAAGTAAAGCACGCCTAACTAGTCTCTATTAGAGTTAGCATTAGTATATAGCTAGTATAATATTAATATACTTACTATATATATTATAACACTATTTTTATATATTATACCTCTAGGTAAAATAGGGTAAATATAGCTATAGCTAAAAGCTAGTAGGCTAGAAATAGATTAGTAATAGACCTAATATAGAGATAATAAGGAGACTTACCCCTTATATAATAAGGGGGTTAGAAGATATAATAATAAGTTTTCTTTTTCTATACTATATATTAGTATAATATAATACTATAGTAGTATTACTATAGCTATAAAATATACTATACTTACTAAAGTTAATACTATTAAAAGAATTAAAGGAAAGAGAAAAGAAAAGAGGTCTAAGACTTAGAGAGAAGTCTTCTATATAGATACCTAGCCCTAAGGGTTATATAACTTATTATATAATAGCACTAACTATTAGATAGGTGTTAGGTAGCTGCTAGCTATTAGCTAGCTATAGCTACTTCCTACTACCTATAGGTACCCTATAGGTTACAGCCTAGTCCTAATGCCTTTCTAACTTAATACTAATCCTATTCCCCTAAAAAACACACTCTCTAGTAAAGCTAGTTACTATCTAGCTAGCTATGCAACTATCTCTATATAATAGGCACCAGCTTAGAGTCACCACGGCTCTACAGCAGCAAAACCACGGTAGTATATAGGTTTTCCTCCCTACACCAGGGTTTTTCCTATATAATTAAGAAGATAAGGTTCTAGGATATAGAGCTTAGATAGCCCTATCTAGAGTAATAATAATAATAATAATTCCTACTATATAAGATAGTCTAATATAGAAGGTATTAATAAAGTTAGATTCTTCCTTATTATTATTATCTTTAATAATACCTTCCTTAATAATATAGTATCTAGATATAGTAAGATAGGCTTCCTTAGCTTTAGTATCTAAGTTATTAATAACTATAATATAATTAGCACTATTACTATTTCTTAAAGCTTATTTCTTATAATAGCACTTATTATACCTAAAAAGCTATAGTAGGGGTAATTTAAAATAGATTCTCTAGCCTTCTTTATACTATTTTAGAGTATTAGTTATCTTTTTACTAGAGTTTATATTATTTCTAAACCTCTTATTATTATTTCTACTCTACTATAGTTCTTAGTAGTAGCCTTTTTATAGATAGCTTTAATTCTTAGAAAAAGGGTAGAGATATTCTTACTAAAGAGGGTTTCTATTATTTTATTCTTTATCTAAGTATTATTACCTATTAGAGCTATAAGAGTTATAGTAGTAACTAAAGTACTTTTATTAGTAAGAGCTTCTACTATACTTCTATTAATCTTAATTATATAGTTATTAGTTCTAGTATACTTCTATACCTATATCTATAGGGTTCTTATTCTCTAATTTTAATTTATTAGCTACTATATAGGTAGTTATAGAATCCTTACTTTAATTAGCTTGTAAGTAGTTTTTCCTTTTAAGAATAAAATCCCTAAGGTTATAGTTTTTTCTATTAATAAGTTTAATATAAATATTATAATAGTCTATTTCTATAGAGGTTAGGTAAATTTATCTAAGTTTAGAATATAGCTTATAGTAAAGATAAACTAATAGCTAGAAATTACTAAATTTACTATTTACCTAAGTATAGTAGAATACCTTTACTATAAAGTTATATAAAGATATATTAGAGAGAATATCTTCTCTAGAGAACTTAGCTTAATTAAGCTATACTATAATATCTTAAATCCTAATACTAAATTCCTTCTAGATAGTAGTAAATATTATATTTAGATTATAGAAAATAGTAATCTTCTTTTTATTATTAAGGTACTAGTAGTACTATATTAGGGTAATACTATAGAAAAGATACTATATCTAGTATAGAATCTAGTTTTATTAGCTAAGCTCTATATAGTTAAAGTAGTTTTTAATAGATTAGATCTATAGATCAATATTTATAAAGACTACTATCTTATCTTTATACTTAATTATTATACTATTAATATCTTTAGGGTTTATTTTAGAATCTAGGTACCTAATATCCCTAATTTTCTAGAAGGAGTTAATTAGTTTATTAATAAGTATTATAGCTTAGCCTATATTTACTAGCTTATAGAATATATCTTTATTCTAGAGATATTCTACTATAGAAGGTATATATTCTATATTCTAAGCAGCTAATAGCTTAGTTATATACTTCTTATAGTAGATAGTAAAGTAGGTATTATTCTAAGGGTAGTTAGTTTAGATATAGGGGTATTCTATCTTCTATATACTAAATTCTATATACCTTATTAGGATTACTCTAGTGTCTTAAGATCTAAAGAATACTATAAGTTATTTTATATTTATAGTAAAGGTCTATTTAGTAAGTACTATAGATTATAGTCTAAACTTAAGTAATTACTACTAAAATTCTACTAAAAGGGGTATTACTTAGTTAGTAGCTAGCTTTAAAGATAGAATAAAGTAGGTTTTAGTTTTTAAATAGTATATAGCCTTATTAAGATTATTTTATATAGAGTAATAAATATTATTAAGTATAATTTCCTACTACTCTCTTATATTAAGTAATATTTACTTAAATTTACTAAATATACTAAACTTCTATTATTAATAGTAGTTATTATTATAAAGATAAGGGAATTTTCTTTCTTTATAATAAGGCACTATCTTCTCTACTTAATTAAAGCCTATAAAGCTTATAAAAGTAATAAAGGGGGCTTTAAACTTATTATATATAGTATAATAGTAGATTAGAATTCTAAAAGGTATTTTTCTTTAGGAAATAGTATTATAATAGCTACCTTTTTAGAAAGAGAAGTTAGTATTTTCTATAAAAAGTAAGGTAAGATTTAGAGTCTTTAGTAGTTTCCTCTTCTTTAGATTAGAATTCTCTTCTATTAAGGTATCTTCTTAGAGTATACTAAATATTTCTATATTATTATCTATCTCTAATAGTATAATACTATCTTTAATAGATACTAACTCTATCTCTTTAAGATCTCTATTAAGGTTAAAAAGTCTATCTTTCTAGGTAATATAAATAATACCTTTTATAGTTTACTACTTAATACTTATTATAGTAAGGTTTATAGAATTCTAATAGAATAGTCTTTTAATAACTATAGATTCTACTTAGAATTAAAGTTTATTATTAATATACTAATATTTAGTAAGAAGATAAAGGTTTTCTACTTTTTTAAAAGATATAAGTAGTCTTCCTTTATTTCTATAGATAGGGAATTCTTAGTAAAAGGCCTAGAGATAGTATATAAGATATATTTAGTTTTCTAATATTAATATAAGGGTTAGGAATTTAGAACTAATAGTTTAAGTTTACTAGTTATTTAGGGTTATTAATATAGAAATAGTTGCCTCTTATATAATAGTAGGTGTATAAAAGAAATAGTAATTACTACTAGTTACTATATACTAAAGCTACTATATTATTAGCTCTAGTTAATATATAACTTAGGGGGTATCTATATATACGTTAAGATATATTATAAAAGGTAGAAGTCTATAGAATCTATTAAGACTTTATTATAAAGGTAGAAGTCTACAGAACCTATTAAGACTCTATTATAAGAGAAGGGGAATATACTAGTATATAATTATATAGGTAGTTAAGTTTAAGAGTAAGGTAAAGTAATATGTATAATTAAGTTAAGTTGTTCTCCTCCTATAAGTTGGGGAAACCCCCTTTTATAGGGATGTCCCCCACTGGATGTGGGGGGCCTCCCTAAAATGGAGGTTCCTGGTTGGGACTGTAACATAAACTAATAGGCCTAAGTAAGGGAATAAAGTATTTTCTTAATAAGTAGGAGAGGATAATAGTCTTATATTATTACCTTATTTAGAGTATAGTAGTCTATATAGAAATACTATTCTTCTTTTACCTTTCTAATTAATAGAACTAAAGCTATAGCTAAGGAGAATAAGGTATAGATCTAGCCCTTATTTATTAGATTAATAATCTATTTCTAGATCTTAAGTAACTAATTCTATAGTATATTATAAAAAGAAGCCTATAGAAGCTTAGAGATAGAGTTATTAAGATTATAATATAGTTATATATAGTAGTTAAAATATCTCTAGTATAGAGGAAGGGTATTAGCCTAATCTTTATTAAAAAGATCTATAAAGTTCTATAGTTTATTTAGTAAGGTTTTAATACTATTCTTATCTATTATTATAGCTATACCTATAGTATCTATAAGTATTATATTAATTTCCTTTATGCTTATATATATTAGGTAGACTATTATAGATTCTTTAATAGCTTATAAAGCTATTACTATATATACTAACCCTAGGATTACTACTATTAGAGTCTTTATATAATAACTATTTACTATCTTAATTTCTAAGCCCCCTCTTAATCCTACTACTAGAGAATAGTAAAAGGTATATAATTTAATACTATTATAGGTAAGCTATAGTAAACTAAGAATATAATTATAAGTTAGGCCTAGTGTTACGTGCTGTGGACGTCTTATAATAGCTTGTATTAAACTGCAATCTCAACCAAGGTTATAGAGACCTTTTAACGCAATAGCATAAGCATTAACATTACTAGACTATAATAGGTAGTAGCAATTATATATGTCTTTAAGCCTAATGGTTTAAGTCCTAACTATGCAATACCTATTTTTATAAGCTAGTAGGGGTCTCTATAGAGCTAGCTATAAGCTAGGATGTATTAGGCTAAATAGAGCGCGCTAGTATACTAGACTTTATAAATCTAGGCACTAATAGTAGGGTGTATAATCCCCCTACTAATATAAAAATTATCCCTACTTAGAAGGATCCCTACTAATCTAAATAGAAGATAGGATTAGGCTAGTAAGGGACTACTAGATTATTAAGCGCCCCTAGCACTTATTATATACTATAGACGTCTTATAATAGCTTATATTAAACTACAATCTCAACCAAGGTTGCAGAGACCTTTTAACGCAATGGCACAAGCATTAACGTCGCTAGACCGTAACACCTAGGATTATATAGGCTACTATAGGGAATACCTAGCTATCTATATTAGCTATAAATTAAGTAAAACATATTATATATAGATGCTTTATAGAGCTATATTAGCCCTAGGTAGGATTCTCTATTATAATAGTAAGACTCTATACTAATAGTAGTAGATTATAGAAAAGGTTAAGGTATTATACTAATTATTTACTTATAGCTATAAAACTATTATATCTATTATTAATCTAAGTATTAATAAATAAAGTTCTATTATAAAGAATAAGAAGAAAAAAGAGTAATTCCTTTATATTTTCTTCTATCTTTTAATATAACTTCTTCTCTTATTTATAGTAAATATAGTTAGGATTTCTTATAATACTATTATTTTTATTACTAAGACTTAAGTAATAGAAAGCTTATTTTCTAAATCTATATCTAATAGTATATTTACTAAGCTTATCTTAAGAGTCTTATAAAGCTTAATACCTACTATAGTTATTAGAGTATATATAGAAAGTATTATATAGCTTCTAATATAATAGCTAGTATTACTATAGTATAAATATTAACTAACTATATAGTATCTTTTTATAATCTCTTTAGAAATCTAGGTAATTTATAGTATATCTACTTTAGATTTAAAGTATTTCCTTTTTTTATTATTTTAGTACTAAAGTATATTCTAAAAGATTACTATATTAATACCTTTTATAACTATATTACTATTATAGTTCTTAGTTATATAAGCCTATTATCTCTTTTTAATATATTTCTCTAAAAAGTATAAATAATATTTAGAGTAATATAGTAGTAATAGTTAATTACCTTACTATAGTTATTCTATAGAATATTATATCTAATATAATAGTCTTATATATACTTATTAAGTATAGTATAAAGCTTAAATAGCTTTACTATATTAATCTAATTAATACCCTCTATTAGAATAAGCTTTTATTTAAAGTAAATATAAAAGTTAATAAATTATTTATTTAATTATTATTCTAATTAGTTAAGCTTTAAAACTATATATTCTAATTAGTAAAGATTTAGAAATATATTATTAAGATAGTTAAAGAATCTTTAAATATTATAGTTAAAGCTATTACTTAGCTTAAAGAAGAATATAATTTAAATCTATATCTTAGGGCCTAGATTCTAATAAATAAAATACTATTTATTATAGTTATTACTAATAAAGTTAGAGTTTATCTCTAACTTATAAGTTATAAGATTCTATTATATTAAGTATAATATCTTATTACTATTATATAAAGCTTCTATTAGTAATAGCTTATATAAAGATTATTTTAGCTAAGGGTTTACTATAGCTATAGATTAATTTATTATACTTTTAATAAAAGTAGTTATTTCTATTATAGTAATTTACTATTATAGCTTTATAATCTAAGCTACTTATTATATAATTATATTATAGAGAAATTAAATTTTTTTATATTTATTTTTCTATTCTATAGGGGTATTATATAGTAAACTTATTATAAGCTTTATAAATTATTTATTATTTCTCTATTAAATTAAGGATAGTTAATAATTATTATAAACTAACCTAGAGAGTAACTACTATCTAGTATTTATAGAGCTATTATTAACTATATAGAAGAAGAAAGAAATATCTTCTTTTATCTTACTATATACACCCTTTATATCTTCTATAGGTAAGCTAAGTAAGTACTATATATACCCTAAGTAGGGCCCTAATCTATTCTAAAAGGTACCTAATTAGGGACCCTTTTATATATAGAACCTCCACGCCTTGCGTATAGGGTCTGCTGGTCTTCCGATAAGGATCCGAGCCTCTAGCTCGAATCCATTACATAGTTTTAAGTTACTTAGTTATAGTATATATATCTATTAGAAAGAAGAGTACTAAAAAGGTAAGGGTTTTATATTAAATATATATTATTATACTAGCTATATAAAGAATAATATTCTATATACTCTTTAGTAGTAAAGCTAGTATTATACTAGCTAATTCTTTATATTTAAGCCTATAATAATTTAGTAGCTATAATCTTATTAATAGTAGTATAGATATAGCTTAAGATACTATTATAAACTATTTATATTCTATAAAAGAATAGTAGTAGCTTTAGGTAAGCCTATTATAATAGCTATTATTAATATCTATTAGTATTACTATATCTATATTATCTATACTTTAGCTTTAATATACTATTAGAATCTAGAGTAAATAGGTATAGTAATTCTTTTACAATGTTTTTTAAACGGTTTTAGGTCGATGTCGCGTCGCTACCGCGGTGTAGAAGATATCCTATTATGCCTTCTAGTTACAAGGAATGCAACGCAACTAGAATCTTATTATTAATTAAATATATTATAATATTATATAAGAGTACTTTCTATAGATAGCTTCTAATATAGTAATATTATAGTATTATAGTTTTAAATACTAGAGTAATAGGTTTTTAATAGTTAATCGAAGTCTTTTATAATTAAATGGCATATATTATCTAATTTTAGGTATTATATTTTCTTCTTTCTTAGAATCTTATATTACAGTTATAGTTACTAATAATATATATATAGCATCTCTATCTATCAGTTCTTCTGAATTCTATATAATAATAACTATAATTCTAGTATAAATTCTTATTCTTAATTAATCTATATAGCTAGCTATATATATTCCTTCTAAGCTACTTAGATATAGATGTCCCTATTCATACCCCTTTTAATCTTTATTATCTACATCTATCTATACTAGCCCTAACTTATCCGCGCCTAACCTCGCAGGTTTCGTCACCACTCACATAGTATATATTCTTTAGGGTATGTTTAAAGTTTAATAGTATTTTTTCAATAGATAGTCCTTTTATTGCAATGTATACCTAGGTACCTTCTGCATCGCCGCCACTTCTCCCCGTTCATTTGTTCCAGTGCGGGCGTAGCCTACGTTGGAGTTCATCGAAATAGACCCATACATATTGGTGGTACCAACAACATGACAATGGATCCATTATGCATTATGCCTGCAGTTACATACAGTAAGGCCAGTCCATATAACATCCTCTACTCTATATAGATAAATAAATAGATGTTTCCGTGCGTGCATATGTTAGAGCCTAATGTGCCCTCTATCAAATTCTACTTAGAATATTATTTTTCGGCGTCAGTATTATGTGGAACCCCGCTGGACAGATTTTGGTATCGAGGCCTACCAAATTGATTCGTTTATGTATAAATGATTGTTGCATAGAGAACCCTTACTTATCTCGTCTCTCCAATTTCCAAAAAAAAAAGCGAAGCATGCTCATCGATCGATGAATGATGTATTATTGTACACAATATACGCTGTCTGCAACCTTTACTCAATAAACGGTACACATAACATATATTTCGCGACGCTTTGCACATTGATTAATGCCGACCTCGAGACATTGTTGTTATATATATGCATGTACGTATGGTTAGTAAGTAGCCTGATGTATTTTATGGCTGTGAAAAATCAAACTTAGAAAAGTTATGTCAAAATTTCTGCGGTAGGCTTGCTCTCTAATTAGCCATTGGAAATTTTTTCACAGCAGCTCAATAATTCTTTTTTGTTATGATTCTGTCACTAAAACAGTCTTTCAGTGCGATTTAAGCACACCGATAGCGTATTTTATGGCAAAAAAAAAACAAACAGATCTCGGGGCTTGTATCTTCAAACAAGAGACAAAAAAAAAATACTCGACAAGAAAAATATTAACCATGTTTCTATGCTGCTACGAATTAAAAGTACGAAAGCGGTTTTATCCAGACAGCAGCCATATCATCGATCATCTTAGTTAGATGATAACATATTCACAGGTGGAAGGCCTTGACGATGAATACGTAACTTGTATTTTGGTAAATTCAATTACTACTATGTTTTAATCTCCACCTCCAGCTCAGGAAATATGTGCAAATTGAATAATTCTGAATACTGAACCCATCCATCAACTAAACGAATCGTACATCATCACCTCCGATTACAAAAACCATGGGTTGAAATCCTGGCTGCAATATGCTTATGGAAGCCACCCAACCGTCGCATTTCTGATGCATAATGCGCGAAATATACCAGACGTATTACCCATTGTATAAATGATATGAGCGAATACTTACTTCTTCCTTGTTGTGATCAACATAGAGTTAAGCTCTTTGAATCATCGCCTCAATTCGAGAGTTTAAAAATATATATACCAATGTATGACAACTGGGTAATCAGCGATTATGAACCCAATCTGGTGGTGGTGGCGGAGGCGCGCCAATACCAAAACCTGGAGCTCCTGGTGGAGGTGGGTACCATCTTTGATTGATTTGGGCCCCTTTCCCATGTCTATTGTCGTAGCCTGTACTTCGAGTATATCCTGCGCCTCGAGAGCCCCTTCCGCGAATCACTTCTAGCTCGCTCCGAGTTAATGCTGGTGTTGGTTCCTTCGCACCTCGCAGTAGCATCGATTTGTGAGTCTGCTGTGTCTGAGGCATTTCGAAATATACGCTGATAGGAAGAAGTTCTGATTAGACAAATCTGCAACAACGTAGAGAAGGGGATAAACACAAAAAGCTCTATCTTACCTAACAGATCTATCATAATCAAGATCCGGCATGCTGTTTCGCTCCAGCGGGTAGATGAGCGATGCGTGAGGTACATAGTTGTTTTGATGTTTTTCGACCTTTCCTAACAAACCACCGCTTGTTTTTGGATTCAACTTGAAATTTGATGATTCTTGGCGCTTGGAATAAAATTTAGTTAATATGTCGTCGTAGAGGCCATTATTACTTTCCGATACAATGAGTACATCTTTGCCAGGCGCATTTCTCGCGGCCTCTGCTGGAGTTAATAGAGGATACTTTTCTCGTATGGCTGCCAATAGGCGAGGCATATCAATGAATGGTAACAACGCAACTCCTTGCCATGCCATTTTTTTACCGTTCAAGTCGACCTCGAATTCTTCCGGATAGAAGTCGATGATTGGACTATCCTTTTCTGTCATAAGCGGATGGAAAACTGCAGGTAGAGCGTGTCGAGAAGCGGCTGGTAAAACGCTCATCAACTGTTCGAACGGTCTTGAGACTCTACCCTTTTCAAACACGATTTTCATGCTTGCCAGATCTTTAAAATCAGCGGCGAAGGGAGCATAGTGGTATGGATAATACCACTCCCATGAAGGACAGCCTTGGAAGTAATAGAGTAAAACCCACGCCAACCCTTCCACGTAAGCCTTAGCCACATCGTGTCTAAAAGAGATGTCACCAGACGGACGATGAAATTTCTGTTGATAGTATCGATCTGCATAACCGTCCTCCCAAAGTCTTACAGTGTCAACAGGGTCATCGTTACTGGCGAAATCTTCGTCGCCTCTCGTAGTGGTGGATTCCTCTGGCGTCTTACGCTTGCTAGGAACAAGACATGTAGTTTTTTGATCATTTACGATTGGCTTGATGGCTCGTAGCTGCTCTTTCATCACACTTGCAGCGCTCTTATTGGCATTTGTTGCCCCATTAGAGTTGGATCTATTGACGACGTTGTCGTGTGTGATGGACGAAGACTGTTCGTTTGAATATGCCGAAATTGGACGGAGATGCAGTCCTCTTGAAGGATCATGGTGACCATCTCTGAGCTTCTCGTTATTGGTAGCAACATTATTTCGAGGTTGTTGCCCACTGTTTTGCATCTTTCTTCGCTTTGCGTTTGCATTTCGGCGGTCTTCTTGCTCTTTGCGGCGTTTGAAGATACTGTCTTCCTGCAACGCTAACCCATCCAGAATGCGCTGTGCTCTTTCAAGATCTATGTGGCCATCTTTCGTGACATATCCTCCCATTTTTGGCAAGCAATTCTTCCAGATGGTTGTCAGTGTGTCAATGCCGTGTTCCCTAATTTCCAGTGCGGGAAGATGGGGTAGGAAATCATTTCCGACAAAGCAGCACATGAATATCCAGTCATCAATAGCTCTTTCCAAGTCAAATTGAAAGGGCAGTCCCGGAACAGCCAATTCTGCTGCCAAGTATTCCCTTAGCACTGAAACGTGAAGCCAGATGAATGGCTTTAGTGGCACCGGAGAGTTTCTTTCGGCATCAGTCGTTTTGTCTTTCTTGTCACCACGGCAATTCCTCGCCTCGTGACCTTTTTGGCCGCAGATTTGGCACATCCTAGTTCTTGCCTCTTGAAAAAACACGTCTTCTCGAAGAACTCGAAAGTGAGGTTCATGCGTGGCTAGACCTAGCATAATTAAATCGGCATCCAAGCCATAGATCACATGGCGAGTATTTGGATCATACTCGGGATTGGCTCTTTGTGATCGAATGAAATTCATTATCTTATGCTCGCCCTCTCCAGGGACCGTGGCATCGGAAATAAGGACTTTCATTTTCGCCCAAGCTGGATCGGTATTCAATTTGTATTGGCACCAATAACGCAAGCTCAATGCCAGTATATCCATGAAAGGTGTTCCTGGTGTGATCGAGTTGTTGTCAAACGTCTTTTTAGCACCGTTGCTGGAGTGCTCTGGGGGTAAAATACCCCCATTTTGCTGCTTGACGAGTTTGAGGAGCTCTTGTTTGTTCTCCTCTTTCTCTTTCGCATCCTGTGCGGATCGAAATCGTCGTGAACGTTGCTGATTCATTTTGGCTCGAGGAGCTACACCATCTTCAGGAAAATGATTAGCTTCATTTTATGTTAGGGCAGGGAAGGAAACCTGCACTTACCGACAGCGATCATAAGGAGTTTCCGCGGTCTGACCATGTTCACCACACGATCGGTATACTTAAAAATCTCGAGCATCATTTCTTCTTCATCTTCTGGCGCAGGCTTGTCCTCAGGGTGGGAACAAGGATGCACAATGCCGTTCATATCAAGATAAAGATGATCGAATTCCTCGCCATTGGGATTTCGCCCCGTGGTGTCGACGGGAACAACCGATCCATCAGGCAAGACGAAAGGCTGATCTTCGATAACAGGTGAAATGATTTTCGGGTATTTATTAGAAAGCCACCGGAAGGCGGCTGGAATACCCATTGTGTCGAATGAAAAGCTCTTTCCTTCGAACGATTCTGGTCAGTAGTAGCAGAAATATCTCGGGATGGCTGTTGAATGGTATAATGTGCTAGATAGATCGGAATAATGTTATTCCTGTGCTTGCAGATGGGAAGTGCAGGGGCAAAGTTCGTGCCGGAAGTAACTGCAACTGCACGAGAGAAACTGAACACCCCACACACATCGCGATGGTCATGATTATTACATAAGATTCGACCGGCCATATATAAGACTTGCTATACCTAAAGTAACAAGCCAAAAATTCGTGAACAACCCACACACAACGCGAATTTGGCGATAATCGCGCAACCTTTGGCTGGCCACAATTCGGTTAATAATGCATTAATTAATATTTTATTTACATAACTAGTTAGGCCTACTTTTAATACATGATATTTAATATACTAGCCCTATACACTAATTATAACTTATAAACACTAAGGTAATAAATTAATTAGGTTTATAATTAGCTCCTATAGTAATACTATTGTGTAAGTGGTGACGCGGCCTGTGATACCAGGCGCGGAAGGGTGAGGACTAGTATAGGTAGGCATAGGTATGTAAGATCAGATAGGTATAAATAAGGGCATTTAGGCCTAGGTAGCTTAGAATATATTATACATTACATTACTATTAAATTAAGAATATAAATTTAAACTAGAATTATAGTACTTATTATATAGAATTAATAGGAACTTATATATAGAGAAGCTATATATATATTCCTAGTAACTATAACTATAATATAAGATTCTAAGTAAGATAAGGTATAATAACTAAGATTAGATAATATATACTATTTAATTATAAGAGACTTAGAATAACTATAGGAAATCTATTGCCATAGTATTTAAGGCTATAATATAAGAAAACCACTATATTAGAGGCTATTTATAAGAGATAATCTCTTATTAATATCTTAATATCTTTAACTAATAATAAGGTTTTAGTTAAAGATACTATTTAATTATTAAAATAAGGCACTAGATATATAACTCTTATTATCCTAGTATCTAAATTTATAAATATTAGAAGATTATTATATTAGTAATACTAAAAGGAAATAGTATTAGTTAGAACTATAATTAACTATATTATTATAGGCAAATTACACTTATTACAGTAGGTTTAGCTAGTTTGGTTGGTTTGTATTAATAAAGCACTATAGGTAATGTTCTAGTATCTAGTTTGCTTATTCTATCTATCTATCTATTTATAGGTAGAAAGCTATTAATAGTCTTTATTTTACTTATAAATAGTAGTATAATTCTAACTAAAACTAACTAGTAAATACTAACCCTCTGTCTAATATAATCCCCTTTAGGGCGCTATATTATAATTCTACTTTATTATAGAAGACCTTAGTAAGCTCTATAGTATTAATTATAGTAGCTACTAGAATAAAGATAGTATACTTAGTATATTAGTCTATAATTACTAGTATTGTATTAACTTTATCTACTCTCTAGGACACCCCTAGTAGTCTAGTAATAAAGTCTATTAATAGCTTAGCCTATAGCTAGCTTAGTAGAGGTAGTAACTCTAACTAGCTATATAGTTAGTATTATTATACTACTACCTACTAGTAAGTTATACAGCTAGCAATATATAAGAACACTATATCTGTGAGATAACAGGAAGGTGTGCCCATTACACCAATGGTCACTATCAAAAGATCCGCCAGTAATCGCTTATTGCGATTACTGCACCTTACATTAATATATAAGGCCGCGCACTATGCATTGTATATGTGCGCGCACCTTACAATTATCCCCCCTCTTACTAAGCCGCGTCCTCGCCGGCGCTTACGTAAGCAGAGATAATTGCCACTAATGCGAACCCCTAGGGAATTAGCCCTGTAAGCCTTAACGTAAGCCTGAAGCATATAGCCGTGCCCTACTACGTGACCTATTGCAATCCAACTAACCCTATAGGCCAACCATTCCAACCTTAGTTAGGATTCAAACATGCAACCTCTACGCCAGAAGACCATTAATAAGTAATTACTATTGTGAGATAACAGGAAGGTGTGCCTATTACACCAATGGTCACTATCAAAAGATCCGCCAGTAATCGCTTATTGCAATCACTGCACCTTACATTGATATATGAGGCCGCGCACTATGCATTGCATGCGTGCGCGCACCTTACAATATCCTATATACTAGGCTAGTAGAACTAGTAATGTAATAGCTCTAATATATAGGTAACTCTAAAGTAACTAGCTAAGGGATTATTATAGTATAGCTATAGGAGTTCCCTTTATACTATAGGGTTATTAAAGACTACAACCTTACCCTTATATAAGATAAAGTTATTCTATTAATCCTATCCTCTGGTTTTTCCCTTCTAATTTATAAGTAGTTTATTTTAACTCTTCTAATAGAGGTTATAGTTATAGTCCTAGGCCTCTTAAAGTAACTAGATAAGTAGTTCCTCTATATTAAGGTGTTAAAATAATCACTATAAAGGTGTTATTTTTGAGCCCCTTATAATTGCAGCCTACCCGGCAGCGTTATTGCTGATATTCAACCTCAGCAACAACGGCAGTTATACCTCGTTTTCTGCTGCGTTTTCTGCTGCATTTTCTGCTGCGTTTTCTGCTGCGTTTTCTGCCGCAGAATTCTGCCCTAGGCGGTCAGCTTTGTATTCTTAGCTACCCTAGATCCCCTTGTATACCTCTGGCTAAACGGGTTGCATATCTGCACCTACGTTGTGTGGTAGTGAGTCTATTTTTTTGTTTTCCTATATAAATGAATTTTATAGGATTCAAAAAGTAACACATAAACCCCTACTAGCGGCCCTAATCTAACGATATAGTTAGAGGGTATATAAGGAAGTAGAAGTAAATTTCTCTCCTTACCTAAATTACTTATTGCCCTAAATTATCTATTACGATAAAGAATACTAAGCTACTATTCTAGATTACTAGAAGTTGTTGCTCTTCTACTACTAAAGATAATTGCTGCTTATAGAAGCATTACTCTTAGAGACTTACTACCTCTACTAGTAATTCTACTCTATACTAAGCTATATTTTTAATAGATTATAAGCCTAGAAGGCCTATAGTAAATTTACTATAGTAGCCTACCTATTCTTTAAACTATTATTTAATATCCCTAGGTTAACGCCCTAATCTAGGTGCTGCATACAAAATCACTACATTCTCTAGTGTTAAATCTAATTCTATTTACACATATAATTATATAGTCTAATAGCTATATTAACTATTTAATTACTATTAGCAGCTGCATTTAGCTGCATCTTACTGCATTTAGCTGCATTTATAGGGAATTTTCCCTATTTTTATTTCTATTTAGGAATATTATATATATTTTTTTAAGCATTTTACACCTTCTTTTAAAGCGTGCATCCCACTAATAGACTATTGCAACTATTGGCAGCTGTAAGCCTTAATTATTGTAGAATTCCTACCTATAATATTATAGGACAGATTTTTAGTGTTTTCCTAAACTAATCTACCTAAATCTTTATAGGTAGTATTTCTATAGACTTATAAATCTAGGCTTTTGGCAGAGCCCTAGATCTAGTGTACTATATAATTTGCGTACGCACATTAATTCACAATTAGGAACCTAATGATTCTTGCAAATCCCCTAATTAAACAATTGCGAGTTACGGCTTCTAATGGTCTGTCTAAACTATACATTTATTATCAGCAGCTGCAGACTCTAATTATAGTAAGTTTTATTACTATACTATAGCAGATTTTTTCCTATACATATAAAACCTATACATAGGAAAATTTTAAATCTGTATTCTTACAGACCTATAAATTAGGGCTTTTAGCTAAGCCTTTAATCTATAGTACTACACAATTATAGTGCGCATTCTAATTAACTTCTAGGGAATCTAACTGCTTCTATAAATCCTAAATAGAATTATTTTAGAGTTATGGCTTCTATAACTATAACTATTAGAAGGCTTTATTATTAATAAATCTAGGTA
Organism: Claviceps paspali; assembly: GCA_013435705.1. Classification (NCBI taxonomy): domain Eukaryota; kingdom Fungi; phylum Ascomycota; class Sordariomycetes; order Hypocreales; family Clavicipitaceae; genus Claviceps; species Claviceps paspali. The sequence goes on along the minus strand of JABAEC010000005.1, from coordinate 176,027 downwards.
TTTTTTATACCTTCTATAGCTAGATTTAGTACTAGTTATTATTAAATTTACTGTTTTTAGTAATTTACTACTACTATCTACTGTAAATCACTATAAATTAGTTATAAAGGGCATTATTCTTTAAATCCTCTATAATTCTAATATATAGGTATTTTTCTTCCTATAATTAGCTATAGAAGCTGTTTTTTCTCTCTCTTCTATAAAGATAGCTAGGTATTAATAAGGCCTTAAGAATTATCCTTAAGAAATGCAAGAGGATAATTTACCTACAAAAACCCACTTAGAGTTAATTTCTAAGCAGATTGCTAAATAGAATAAGGATCTAGCTACTTTTATTAAGATAAATAATGCTAAGCATAAAGCTCTTTATAATTAACTTAAAGACCTTTTAGGTTAGATAGTAGGGTTATTAGGTAACTAATAATGTAAAAATAAGCTTATAGAAGAAAATATATAGGCTTCTTCTTAACCTACTAGCCCTTCTAATTCTAACCCTTTATAGGAAGCTTTTAATAGAACTACTACTAAGGAATTGAATAAGAAGGTGTATAATATCCCTAATAATGTAAAATTAAGGGGGCCTAAGAATTTTAACTAATAGAAGTAGGCTTTATCTATACAATTTAGAGCGTTTAGAATGCCTGATTTTATAGATAATCCTAAAATTGCCTATAATCTTCCTAATTCTTAGTAAGCTATAGTACTTATAATTATAAAAGACAGCTGCTAAGAGGGACCTTAAGCTGTAATTTATTAGTAAAAATCACCTATTAAAGCCTATAAAATCCTTATAAGGCAATATTTACAGAGTTCTAAGATACAAAGAGGGAATTTATACTCTAAATTTTATTCTTTAAATTTCTCTTCTTTTAAGGGTACTTTAGAAGACTTTAATGTAGAATTTAATAACCTAATTACTAGGTTATTATTATACAACGTTATAATTAGTAATATTAATTAAGTAAACATTTATATTGCTGCTTTAAAATAGACCTTTCCTTAGTGGGCTAAGAGGCAATAATTTTCTATTAGATCCTCTAGAGCCTAAGGTTATTTAGTTAGTTATCTAAATTTGCAATTCCTTATAGCTAATTTATTAGAAGAACAAAGGGATAAAAGCTCCTCTATATCTAAGGCTCTTAGTTATAAAGCTTCTAAATCCTCTTCTAAGCCCCCTTCTTCTAATTCTTAGGGGGAGTCTAAGAATTATAAGAATAGAAAGAATAGTAAATCCTTTACTAAGAATTTAAATTCTAGCACTAATTCTAGTATAAATTCTAAGACTAAATTAGTAAATAAGAAGAAAAAGAACCCTAGCAATAAAAATCAGGATATTAAGAAGTAAGAAGCCTCTTTTGCTATTAGCTGCTACAGCCTAGTAACCGGAAATATAGAGGGAGAAGACCCTAATTCTAATTTACTATTAGAAGAAGAGTCTTCTTCTAGCAGTAGTAGTTATAGTAGTAATTCTTTAACCTCTATAACTAATAGTAAAAAATCCTTAGTTACTAGACCTTCTTTTACTTATAAGGCTTAAGAACCTTCTAACCTAAAAGACTCCCTATTATATAATATAGGCTCTATATATTATCTAATAAATAATAAGGCATTCTTTAGGACCTTTAGGGCCCTAAAATATAAAGAAAGAAGCCCTATTACTACTATAGGAGGCCCTATTTATGCAAAAGGGGTAGGAACTACTGTATTTAAAGTCCTAGTAGGCCTAAATCCTACTAAATTTAGGCCTCTAGTACTAAAAAATGCCCTATATTTTCCTAGTATAGACACTAATCTAATTAGTAGCCTAGCGCATTATAACGCTGGCGGCACCTTAGAGGGTAATAAATTATAATTACCTAATAATTCTTACTGTGGGCTTCTAAACCTGAAAAAGCATGGTTTTTTCTTATATATTAAGGGTAAGAAAACCCCCCTTCTTTATAAGAATAAAAATAGCTATTAGGCATATATATCCTACCCTATAGTAGAAAGAAAATACCCCATACTAGGACCTGCCTACCCTATAGGGGAAAATTACCCTCTTATATAAGGAATTCCTTCCTTTTCTAATTCTATATAGGTAAATTACCCCTCTATAGAGGAATTTACCCTTTCCCTCTCTTCCCCTCTAAGCCTTTTAGCTTATTCTATAGGTTTAGAAACCTACCCTAGAGATATTCTAGGTCCTATAGGGGCTTTCTACCCTATAGAAGTGTAAATTCTAAAGCTTTACGCTAACCCTAAGGAATATTCCTATATTCCTTAGGGTGAATTTCCTGATTCCAATAGATATTAAGTAATTAATGAAATTACAGAGGATTTTATAGGGGACTTAGCCCCTATTTCTACTAACAAAGGGGCCCCTAGCTGGGCACCTTCTAGGGGCTTAGAAGGTCTAGACCTGAATGTCCTAGGTGCCAATAGTGGCCGTCTAAGCCCCCCTAATAAGGCCTATATTCCTAAAGAGGCCTAGCAACAGAGGGAGCCCTAAGAAATAGGCCCTAAGGTTACTAAAACCCCCTATAAAAATCTCCCTAATTATCAGAAATTACTACATTAGGCCCTAATTTAGCATATTAGATTAGGGCATATAGATCTTCCTTTATTAAAGAAGTTAGCTTCTATAATTAAGGGAATTCCTAATTTTAATTCTATTAAGGATAAGGATTTTTACTGCTTACCCTATAGTTAGGCAAAGGCCATTAGGAGGCCTAGTAAAAAACCTATCCCTAACCCCTCTAGAGTATTAGATATTATAAAGGGAGATACTATAAAAATTAGCCCTATACTATAAAATAAGAAAGATACAGTGCTTTTCCTTATAGATTGTAAATCCTAGTATAAGTAGTGCTTTTTACTTATAAATAAAGAGGGCCCTACTCTTTATAATATAATAAGGGGATTCTTTAAGTAATTAAAGAATTAATATCTTTCCTACCCTAATGTATAGTTTAAGAGAGGGGATTTCTTCTGCACCGCGGTAGCGACGCGAAATCGACTCAAAACCGTTTAAAAAACATCATAAAAGAATCGCCGTGCCTATTTACCCTAGATTCTAATAGCGTATTAGAGCCGGAGCGTAGGCGCTGTAGGCGCAGCAATGCTAATAGATATTAATAGCAGCTATTATAGAGGGCTTACCTAAAGCCACCACCACCCCCTTATAGGATATAGAGGCTTTATAATAGCACCTTAAACTACACCTACACTACTACTAATAAGTTTACAGCTACTAGATTATTATAAACTTAAATATAAAGAATTAGCTAGTATAGTACTAGCTTTACTGCTAGAGAGTATATAGAATATCATTCTCTACGTAGCTAATGCAGCAGTAACACATACCTAATGTAAAACCCTTACCCCCTTAGCACCCTCCCCTCTAATAGATATATACACTATAACTAAGCAACTTAAGACTATAGTAGAAAATGCTGTTAAAAAGGCATTTAATAATACTATACTAGCCCTAAGCTAGGCTAATATTACAGCTAATAGCTAAGCAGCTACCCCCCCTACTTCTACTTATATTACTACTATTATAGTACTACCTTATATCTACTATAAGACTACTATTAGAGGCTTAACTATTATAGAATATACTAAAACCTACTCCCTAGAAGAGATAGTTATAGCTATAAATAAAGCTATAGAAACTAATACTACTATAGTAGTAAGGCGCCTCTATAGTAGTAATATTATTATTACTTTCTATAATACTACTAAACTATATACTAAAGATATAACCTAGGTCTATACTATATTTAGACTAGACACAATACTTAACTACTAAACATTTAGTATTATTATTAAGGGATTCCCTATATACTACTTATAAAACTAAGCTAGTAAAGATATCCTAAAAGACCTTATTACTATAAACAGACCTAGCCCTATAAGGATTATAGCGTAGAAGTAATATAGTACTACAATCTATATACTGCTTATTATAGGAATTAATAGAGTTAAGGCAGCTAATTACCTCTACTATACTAGTATTATATATAAAGCTAAGATCTTTAAAGCTAAACCCTATAATAATATACTCTACCTATATTAATACTATAATTACTTTAAGTTTAGCTATATCTCTACTAAATGCAATGCGCTACTATACTATAGCTAATATAGCGCTAATTGCTACGCTAATAGGGAGAATTCATACCCTACGTTATTAGGCGTAATATAGGAGCGCTGTATTAACTACATAGGTTTACACCTAGTATAGTCCTATTTATACAATATAGCCAATAAGCAATAGAACTACGCCTATATAGTATACCTAATGCATTCCCTAGCCTTTACTAAACCTAATACTACTAATAAAGGATAGACTAAAGTCTAAAGCTATAATAAACACTATAAGGTAAGTAACCTACTCTTAAGGGAGGCCTTACTATACAAATATATTAGCTAACTATACACTAAACACCCTAAACTAAGCACTACTAATACTCCCTATACTCTAGGTGCTATAGTAGTATACCTTAGTATACTACCTACACCTATAGTAGAATTAAATAAGCTAACTATAACCTAATATATAATATAATTAGTATATAATAGAAATTATATACTAAAATACACAAAAGAAAACCCACCTTATACACCTAGCGCTATAACACTAATCTAAAACTAATATAATAGTAATCTAAAAACTAAGGATAATTAACAGCTATCTACTAAACCCTAGCCTAGGGCGTTTCTATCTAGCTATCTAGGGCAGCTACACTACTATATACATTAACCGCTAACTTAACACTAATATATAGTTAATACATAGTAGTATAGACTAATGCTTAATTATAGTAGTAGGCATAGAAATATACTTAATCTACTCCCCTAATTATAAACCTAACTAAACAACCCCCCTAACTAAATTTATTATAGCACTACTATAGACCTAAAGCGTCTTTATTAGAGATTTTAACTAATATCACCCCCTCTAGAACTGCTTTAGTAGAATATTAGTAGGTAGTAACACTCTTCTAGTAATAGTAGAGTAGTAGTAACTTAGTCTTACTATACTATAGGGCAAAGTTATATAGTACTTATATAGTAAGTATAGTAGTACTATTAACTATACCTAGGCTATCTAGGATACCTAAATTAAATACCTAGGCAGACTATATCTAGCTAAATCTAACTATATCCTATAGCTTATCTATATTAGTATCTTTAGGAATACTAACTATACACCTATTAATACGTTTAAATAGTTATATATATAGATAAATATAGTAACTATAGAGGCAGTAGCTTAGTTTTACTATAATACTAAGGACACACTGCTTAATACGCCTAAGGCAATTAAAGATTAGGCAGTCTAGATTATAATAGAACTTTATGCTATTACTAAAACTATAGTACTATACAGCCCCTAAAGCAGCCCTAGACCTAACCCTTAGTAGAACCACTAAGTAAAGTAAGCCACCTAGAATGCCTAATGTATACTATAAAGATAGTGTACTTACTACACTAATAATAATTAGTAACTTACTACTAAGGTAGTATAGATCTAAACCTAAGTTATTAATAAAGAATGCTATAGCTTATAGAGAGTAGTAGTATAAGCTACTACTACTTATAGGGGCAACCTATAGAAACTAGAATAATAGGCACAGCTCTATAGCAGCCTCCTACTAAAGTAGATTTACCTCCCTAACCTCTACTAAGGCAATAGCCCCTTTGCCTAGATAGCTACTACCTATATAGAGAAAGCTACCTTTCTTACTATACACTTCTTTCCTTACTTAAAGGCATACCTTAATAATATTCTAGATAACTATAACTACCAACTTAATACTATAGTATTTCTATATAAAGATTACTTTAATACTAATAAAATATATAGAATTATTAAGGGTCTTATAAGCTAAAAAGCACCTAATTCTAATAAGCTACTAGTAGGCTTTCTTAAAGTATATAGTTAGCCTTTAGCCTATACCTTTACCTACCTTTTAAATATATACTACTAGGTTAGCTACTACCTAGTACTATACTAAATAGCTAAAGTTATAGTACTATACAAACCTAGTAAAACTCTAGAGTAATAATAGTATATAGAAGCTTAGCGCCTAATCTTACTCCTTAGTATTATTAGTAAAGTCCTTAAAGCAGTAGTAGTAGTATAGCTTACCTATACTACTAAGGAGGGGAGAGCCCTTCCTAACCTCTAAATAGGAAACTAGGCAAACTACTCTATAAAAGTTGCTATTAGCATTCTTATAGAGGCTATAAGGGCAGCCTAGCACTATAGCAGTACTATATTACTCCTATAACTAGACATTTCTACTGTATTTAACACTATCTACTACTACTAGCTAATATATATATTAATAGCTATAGGAATACCTATATAGATAGTAGTATAGACCTACACCTTTACTACTAATAGAATAGTATAAATTTTTTTTAATAGTAAAACAACTAATACCCTACCTATACCTATAGGAGTACTATAGGGGTCCCCTATCTTACCTATTCTCTTCCTCTTATATATTACACTACTATACACTAAACTATAGAATATATAATCTACACTAATGCTAGGCTTCTTAGACAATACTAACCTCCTTACATATAGCTATATACTAAACATTACACATTAGTAACTTAAGTCTATGTAGAATATTTACTAATAATAGTCCTAAGAGGCAGGCCTTATATTTAATCTAGTAAAGAGTAAGCTTATATACTTTACCTACTGCTATATAGTAATTATAATATCTATCCGCCTTAGCTCTATAATAGTACAACCTATCTAGAAATCCTACTTCCTAAGGGTATAGATATATTATAAACTTATATAGAAGACCTACTAACTTAAGGTTAAAAAGAAGCTGCTATAGTAGCAACTTATACTTACAGTGCTTTTAGCCTTAATATAGGGTTGCTCTATATATAATATAAGACTACTATATATATAAGTTATTTAGAGTATTATTACTTATAGTATAGGATTATACTACACCCCTACCCTTCTTAATAGGAAAGCAAAGGGGATTATCTATACCTTTATTACTAAGCAAAACAAATACCTATATATAGTAACTAGTGCTTTTAAGGCTATACTATAGACCCTACTTAAAACTAAAGCAGTAGTAGCCCTACTTAATCTATTTCTTAACTTAATCTCCCTTAGGTTTTACAACTATATTAAAAGCAATAGTATAGTAAATAGAATATAAAATGCTTATACTATAGTTATAAACTACCTCTAATATTACTAGACCTAGCAGAGAGGCTGCCTACCTATTAACTAAGCTAAGTATACACTACTAGTATCTTAACTATATACTAATCTCTATAAACCCTTACTAATAAAAGCCCTTACCCTAAAATAGAAAGATAAATAGCACTATAAGTATACTACTGTAAATATATATAGAGGCTAGCCCTACCCTACTACAGCTAAATATAAGCTATCTTTTAACTCTACCACCAAATTTATTAAGCTATACTAAGGCCTTACTAAGCATAAATTAATAGTCCTTATCTAAATGCATATAGAAAAAATAGAGCTAAATGCATTTCTCTACTACTACTATGTTTCTAATATAGATTTGCTAGTTTACTACTACTAAAACAGTAATAAAGATTACTACCATATCCTTCTAAATTACAATAAATACAATAATATACACCTAATTAATACTAGGCTGTATTTAATACAGAACTACTGCAAAGTCTGCTTAACTACTAATACTAATGCTCTAGCTATAGCTATTATAAAATAGATTATCTATATAGGCTATCTCCCTTAGTTCTACCTTACACTTTACCTATAATAATAATAGATAGTAGACTAGGTATATACTAATACTAGGTTATTATTATAATATTATAGGTAAAACTTAATAGTAAGTATAGATTAAAATTTAATTTAAAACACCTAGCGCAAAACCCTACTATAACTACTATATTCTTACTATTTAACTACCTTATCTACATCCTCCCCCTTTCTCTTCCCTATCCTATCTACTACTACCTTTACCCTATCTACTACTACCCCTACTACTATACTAAAAGAAGCTGCCTCTAACTTACTATACTAAAGCTGCTTTATAGCTAGCTAAAGGTTATAGATATTCTAGTATATCTTATAAAAATCATTAATCCTATCTACTATACACTATACCTAATATAGCAACTTATCTTTAAATGCTATACTAGTGCTAGTATAGGGCCCTATAGCTCTTACTCCTTACTTACATTGCCTAATAAGTTATTTTGCCTTACACTATATAGTATTATAAACACCTAATTACTTAAAAAGTTAGCCCTATACTAATACTATAATAGGCTTATACTAGACTTATATTAACTTTATTACCTAAGGCATATATATCCTATAGGTTTATTACCCTTTTAACCTAGTTATAGTAATATAATAATTTATATAACTATAACACTAATTAGCAACCAATACTATACTATAGACAAACCAAACTCACTAGCACATAGGTCTTTTTCTGCTCTATGTATATAAAGCATACCTAACTAGTCCCTATTAGAGTCAGCATTAGTATATAGCTAGCACAACGTTATTATACTTACTATATGTATTATAACACTATTTTTATATATTACGCCCCTAGGTAAAATAGGGTAAATATAGCTATAGCTAAAAGCTAGTAGGCTAGAAATAGATTAGTAATAAACCTAATATAAAGATAATAAGGAGACTTACCCCTTATATAATAAGGGGGTTAGGAGGTATAATAATAAGTTTCCTTTTTCTATACTATATATTAGTATAATATAATACTATAGTAGCACTACTATAGCTATAAAATATACTATACTTACTAAAGTTAATACTATTAGGAGAATTAAAAAAAAGAGAAAAGGAAAGAGGTCTAAGACTTAGGGGAAAGTCTTCTATATAAATACCTAGCCCTAAGGGTTATATAACTTATTATATAATAGTGCTAACTATTAGATAGGTATTAGGCAGCTATTAGCTATTAGCTAGCTGCAGCTACTCCCTACTACCTATAGATACCCTATAGGTTATAGCCTAGTCCTAACACCCTTCTAACTTAGTACTAATCCTATTCCCCTAAAAAACACACTCTCTAGTAGAGCTAGTTACTATCTAGCTAGCTACGTAACTATCTCTATATAATAGGCACCGGCTTAGAGTCACCCCGGCTCTACAGCAGCAAAACCACGGTAGTATACAGGTTTTCCTCCCTACACTAGGGTTTTTCCTATATAATTAAGAAGATAAGGTTCTAGGATATAGAGCTTAGATAGCCCTATCTAGAGTAACAATAATAATAATAATCTTTCCTACCCTAGGCATCTACATTTTAATAATAGTATAGAAATAGATAATAGGTTGTAAAATTAGCTAGCTTCTAAGGGAATTTGCTTTAGTACCTCTTGCCCCTATATTTATAAGTAAAATAGGCTTACAGAGCGTGCTATAAGGGTTATTCTAGACTATCTTAGGGCTACTATTATAGGTGCTAGAATTCCCTTATTCCTTTAGTCTTACATTCTTCCTTCTCTAGTAGATATTGTAAATTACTCTGTAAATTCTACTAAGGAATTTTCCCCTAAGCAGCTATTTCTAGCTGACTTAGAGCCTAATAAGCCCTTTATCCCTAATTTCTTAAATATAAAGGCAATAGGCGCCTACTGTAAGGTCCTTATTCCTTATAAGCAGAGGTCTAAGCTGCAAAAATTAGCGCCTAAGACCCAACCAGGGGTTCTATTGGCTAATTTAGGTTCTAAAACCTACCTTGTTTATATTCCTTCTAGAAGAGCAGTTATAAAGACTAGCTTTATAAAACTCCTAAAAGATATAACCTCTTTTACATCTATTCCTAGGAATAATCTAGATCTAATGCCTAGCTAACTCTCTATTAATTTATAAGGCCCTTAGCTAGTCTACCCTATCCTTAAATTCTAGATAGCTTTTTATAATATTAGCTTCTGTCAGGGACTGGGACTACGCCCAGTCATCTAGAAGAGGTGGAAAAGGACTGTGCAGAAGGAAGGGGGAAGGATGTACTAAAAGAAGGCGTAGCAACGCAAAGGAAGATTACTATTGTGCTACTAGGATAGGACATAGCTATTTAAGGATAGATAGGGGAGGGAGGAGAGGACATTTCTCTTTCCCTTCTCTCTATGATTTTCAATAATACTATTGACGCTTACATACAGTCGTATCTAAGGCCAGTCCATAACAGCTTCTTAATTAGCATATAGTTCTTCTATTAAACTAATAATTATAGGGGGTATTATAGAGCTGTCTAGTGCTAAAGAGACTAATAATATATTAGATAGGTCCCTTTTTAGAGTGCTACCTTCTATAACTATTTTATTTAAGGCCTTAAGTTCTATAGGTAGTAAGGGTAATAGTAGTAGTATATTTAAATCTATAAGGGTAGTAGCTACTAACTAAGGAAGATTAGACTTTACTATAACTAAGGCTCCTTATCTTCTTAGTTTTAGTATATAAGCTAGGGAAAGATTATCTAATCCTACTAAGGCCTCTTTAGTTATGCTCCTTATAATCCTTATAGGAGTTATTAGTAGTTCTCCTTTTCTAGTAGCCTAGCTTATACTTATAGGTAGTGTTAGTATAGTTGCCCTTTTTAGGGCCTTTAAGGGTAATAAAGTTCTTAGCTTTCTAGGGATCTTCTAATTACTAGTGTTTATTATAGTAAATTAGCTTCTAGGGTAAGAGGAAGGCTTAGGTTATAGGTTTATAGTAGTAGCTACTAATTCTACTATTAGGATAGTATTATTAGCTAGCAGAGCTATACTATCCTTATCTATAAAGAAGATCCCCTTTTTATTATAATCTTTAGAAGCTTAGGAATAGTACTAACTAGAATAATCTTTATTCTTTTAAATCTATTTCTATAGCTCCTTATTTAGAATCTTAGGCTTAACCCTATAGCTTATAGTTATAATAGCTAGAATCTTCTATAGATCTATAAGCTTATCTCTTTCTAAGGATATATACCTTAATAGTCTCTAATTATTTATTAGGTAACTATTCTAGTATTTAAGCTTCTTTATGCTTAGTATTCCCCCTTTGCTAGTATATATAGCCCTCTTTATAACTATTCCTACTAATTTCTTTGTGTTTATAGAGGGTCTAATGTCTTAGAAATACCTATTTATACCTCTAGAGCCTAGCGCTAGGCTAACTATAACTTTATTTACTATAAGGTTTTAAAGGATATATAGAACTATTACTATTCTATTTAATCTATTATTATTAATATAGATTCTATTATAGAAAGTTTAATCCTTAAAGTAAAGCTTAAAGTTATTTAGTATTAGATCCCTTAGTATTAATCTAACCTACTTATACTAAATCTTAACTTATTTTTGCCCTACTTTATAAATATTATCTATATCCTTTACTCTATACCCTACCTAGTAGTATAGAGTCTAGAGAAGGAAAGAGGCTATAGTATAGCTATATTTCTAGCCTTCTTTTTATAGTTAGGCTAGTATATAGATTACTTTAAATCTATATAGATAGTTAAGGAGTTATTAAATTTATCCCTAAGCTCTAACTATAGTAAGAAATCTATCTATCTTTAGTACTACCTATAAGTTAAAGTAGTATAATACTCTCTTTATCCTATTAAAAATAAATAAAGCCTAGTAATCTAGAAAGTAAATAAAGATAGCTACTAGCCTCTTTTTTCCTATCTTATTATATAGGTCTTAAAATGAACCACCTAGGACAGAGGGATTTCTTCTGCACCGCGGTAGCGACGCGAAATCGACTCAAAACCGTTCAAAAAACATCACAAAAGAATCGCCGTGCCTGTTTACCCTAGATTCTAATAGCGCATTAAAGCTAGAGCGTAGGCGCTGTAGGCGCAGCAATGCTAATAGATATTAATAGCAGCTATTATAGAGGGCTTACCTAAAGCTGCCACTACCCCCTTATAGGACGCAGAGGCTTTACAACAGCACCTTAAACCGCACCTACACCGCTACTAATAAGTTTACAGCCACTAGATTATTATAAACTTAAATACAAAGAATTAGCTAGTATAGTACTAGCTTTACTACTAGAGAGTGTGTAGAATATCGTCCTCTATATAGCTAACACAGCAGTAATACACGCCTAACGCAAAACCCTTACCCCCTTAGCACCCTTCCCCCTAATAGATATATACACTATAACTAAGCAACTTAAGACTATAGTAGAAAACACTATTAAAAAGGCATTTAATAGCACTACACTGGCCCTAAGCTAGGCTAATATTATAGCTAGTAGCTAAGCAGCTGCCCCCCCTACTCCTACTTACATTCCTACTATTATAGTACTACCTTATATCTACTATAAGACTACTATTAGAGGCTTAACTATTATAGAATATACTAAAATCCACTCCCTAGAAGAGATAGTTATAGCTATAAACAGAGCTATAGGAACTAGTACTACTATAGCAGTAAGGCGCCTCTATAGCAGCAATACTATTATTACTTTCTACAATACTACTAAACTATATACTAAAGACACAACCTAGGTCTGCACTATATTTAGACTAAACGCAATACTTAACTACTAAATATTTAGTATTATTATTAAGGGATTCCCTATATACTACTTATAAAACTAAGCTAGCGAAGACATTCTAAAAGACCTTATTACTGTAAATAGACCTAGCCCTATAAGGGTTACAGCGTAGAAGTAATGCAGTACTATAACCTACACACTGCTTATTATAGGAATTAATAGAGTTAAGGTAGCTAACTGCCTCTACTGTGCTAGTATTGTATATAAAGCTAAGATCTTTAAAGCTAAACCCTATAATAATATACTTAACCTATACTAATACTATAACTACTTTAAGTTTAGCCACATCTCTGCTAGATGTAATACACTACTACACTATAGCTAATGCAGCGCTAGTTGCTATACTAATAGGGAGAATTTATACCCTGCATTATTAGGCGTAATGTAGGAACACTGTGTTAACTATATAGGTTCACACCTAGCGTGGTCCTATTTATACAACGTAGCTAATAAGCAATAGAACCATGCCTACGCAGCGTACCTAACGCATCCCCTAGCCTTTACTAAACCTAACACTACTAATAAAGAATAGACTAAAGTCTAAAGCTATAATAGATACTATAAGGCAAGCAACCTACTCTTAAGGAAGGCCTTACTATATAAATGCATTAGCTAACTATACACTAGACGCCCTAAACTAAGCACTGCTAACACTCCCTACACTCTAGGTGCTATAGTTGTTACAGTCCCAACCGGGAACCTCCATTTTAGGGAGGCCCCCCACATCCAGTGGGGGACATCCCTATAAAAGGGGGTTTCCCCAACTTGTAGAAGAAGAAGAACTTAACAATAATCATACATATTACTTTACCTTACTCTTACACTTAACTGCCTATACAATTGTGCACTAGTGTATTCCTCTTCTTTTATAACAAAGTCTCAATAGATTCTGCAGACTTCCACCTTTTATGACGTATCTTAACGTATGCGTGGATACCCCCTAAGTTACGTGTTGACTAGAGCTGATAATACAGCGGCTTCAGCATATAACAACTAGTAGTAATTGCTATTTCTTTTATACGCCTACTACTACGTAAGAGGCAACCATTTCTATACTAATAACCCTAGGTAACTAGCAAACTCAACCCATTAGTCTAAAATCCCTAACCCTTACGTTAATATTAGAAAACTAGATACACCTTATACACTATCTCTAGGCCTTTTACTAAGAATTCCCTAACTATAGAAATAGGGGAAGACTACTTATATCTCCTAAGGAAGTAGGAAACCTCTACTTCCTTACTAGATATTAGTATATTAATAGTAAACTTTAACTCTAAGCAGAACCTATAGTTATTAAAAGACTATCCTACTAGAATCCTATAGACCTTATTACAGTAAGCGCTAAGTAGTAAACTATAAAAGGCATTATCTACATTGCCTAGAAGGATGGACTTTTTAACCTTAGTAGAGACCTTAAAGAGATAGAGTTAGTATCTATTAAAGACAGCACTATACTATTAGAGATAGATAATAATATAGGAATATTTAGCGTACCCTAAGAAGACGCCTTAATAGGAGAGAATTCTAGCCTAAGGGAGAGGGGACCACTAAAGACCCTAAATCTTACCTTACTCTCTATAGAAGATATTAACTTCTCTTTCTAAGAAGGCAGCTATTATAGTGCTATCTCCTAAAGGGAAACACCCCCTAGAATCCTAATCTACTATTACGCTATATACAATAAGTTTAAGGCCCCCTCTATTGCTTCTATAAGCCCTATAGGCTTTAACTAAGTAGAGAAGGCAGCGCCTTATTATAAAGAAAGGAAATTCCCCTATCCCTATAATAATAACTACTATTAATAATAGGAATCTAGTATATTTAGCGAAATTAAGCAAATGTTGCTTAATATAAGAGAGCAGTAGGAAATTACACTTAACAGCATCTATTGCTCTATGCAAAATAACCTTAATAAGGCTATATACTACTTAGAGACTAGAACCCACTTCGCCCTAGCCCTAGAGCTAGCTACTAACTAAATAGCACCCCTTTTGGCAGAATTTTAGCGGCAATCATCTAAGTCTAGACCATAACCTATAGCACTTACTAGATGGACCTCTACTATAGACATAAAATAACTTACAGCATTCTTTAGATCCTAAGGTGTTAGAACAACCTTAGTAAGGCATATAGAACTTAGCATACAGAAGATAGGATACCCCTATACCTAAGCCAACCACCCCTAGAATAATACCTACTCTACTGTCTACTATAAGGAGTATATAACTAAGCTATCTACTGCTTAGGGCGTAGAACATCCGCCTCCTATAATAGAACACCTCTAGAATAGAGGTCTACCCTATAAGCTAGCAAACGTAGGCTAAGTTACAATACTTATTAATAAATTGGTTAATTCCTTCTAGAAGATAGGGGATATTAGGTACCTAGACCCTAAGATAAATCCTAAGGATATTAATAGCGTAGCTATTAAGTATAAAGGCAAAATAGCAGTCTTTACAGACGTAGACCTATAGATCTAGTCTATTAAAGACTACTTTAACTATATGGGATCTAGCTAATAAGACTAGATTCTGCACTAGATATAGTATCTTTTCTATAGTGCTGCCCTAATATAGTACTATTAGCACCTTAATAACAAAGAGAAGATCGCTATTTTCCGCAATCTAAATACTATATTCACCGCTATCTAGAAGGAATTTAGCATCTAGGTCTAAGATACTATAGTATAGCTTAACTAAGCTAAGTTCTCTAGGGAAGACGTCCTCTCTAATGCATCTTTATATAACTTTATGGCGAAGGTATTCTACTATGCTTAGGCAAATAGCGAATCTAGTGATTTCTAGCTATTAGTTTGTCTTTACTATAAGCTATATCCTAAACTTAGGCAAATTTGCCTAACCCCTATAGAAACAGACCGCTATAATGCCTACATTAAACTTATTAATAGGAAAAAACACAACCTTAGGGATTTCCTCCTTAAAAGAAAAAACCACTAATAAGCTAACTAAGGCAAGGATTCTACAACTGCCTATATAGTAGCTAATAAATTAGAATCTAATAATAGGGACCCTATAGATATAGGCGTAGAAGCATACTAGAACTAATAACTATACTATTAAGATTAGTGGGAGTATAGCAGAAGCCTTTGCTAGTAAGAGTACTCTAATTACTACTATAACCCTTATAGCCCTAATAGGTAATAATACTTAGATAGGGAATAAAGTAATAAAAACCCTCTCTAGTAAAGATGTCTCTGCCCCTTTTCTAAGGATAGAAGCTACCTATAGAAAGGCTACTGCTAAGAACTATAGTAGAGCAGGGATAATAATAAGAGGACTAAAAACAATATAGACTCTGGCGAAAAGACAACTAATGCTCTAAAACAGCATAAAGAAGGCTATAGAACCTGCTTTAAGTTGCCCCTACCACAACCCTTTAAGCGTAATAAGCGCTATTATAAGAAATAGGCTCTAAGAAACGGCGATAGCGCTAATCACATTATAGTTGTTAATAACTTAGATGCTGAAGCTAAGGAAGCCTACCTTGCCGCGTCTAGATACCATATTATTAAGGAAGGTATTATTAAAGATAATAGTAATAAGGAAGAATCCAACTTTATTAATGCCTTCTATATTAGACTACCCTATATAGTAGGGATAGACTAGACAAAAGGTATTACTATATCTAGAGGATTAGTTAATAGCTAAGTAATTAAAGCAGTCTCTTGCCCTTGCTAAGTAGAAATCTCTAGTAAGATAAAAACAACAATATACCTTAAGATAAACCTTTATTTTAATAACTAAGGTGTAGACTATAAAATTTGCCTAGACACTAGCACTTTATCCATTCTAGTTAATAAAGAATAGCTTAAGTAGTATAGCTGTAATGTAATATAGGGCACTTAGCAACTAAAATCTATAAATAGGGTAAATTCCTCCTTCTATATTACTAAAACAGCTACCTTTAACTTCTATATAAGAGGCAAAGCTAGAGGTAAGTTAGTATTAGGCTACTTTACAGTAACCATAGATGTAATAGAGAAACTCACTCTAAAAATGCTAATTAGCATGGATTTTATGCATAATTATAGCATTAAGATCGATTTTGTTAAGCTAAGAGTGGTTTTCCGCTTGGTTCATAATATAACCACTCTAGGCCAAATCTTCCGCCCCCCTTAGCTCATCCCTACACAAAGGGTTACTATAGTAAATAATATAATAATCCTACTATACTATATAAAGGAAGTGTAGGTTTACTAGGAGGACCTTAAGGACCTAGAAGACATAAGTATATACTATTTTGTATTATAAAACCACTAGATTTTTAACGCTATACTTAAGAAGGGCTAGGATAAGACTCTCCCTATATACAACCACTTAGATTGCATGCTCTATATCTAACTAAACTAGCAATTAGGCTACCTAGAAGGGATGGCTGCAGTTGATTCCCACTATGCCGTGGCAAACATCCGCAAATATTCCGAATTTTACAGCAAAAACATTAACGTTCCCTAGTTTAGTAAAGGGACTTAAGAAATAGAATATACCTTTTCTATTACTAAAACCTATAAAGTAGGGAAAACTATTAACAACCTAGACCTAAAAGCAGTTAATAGGGGAATCCTATTATATAGAATCTCTTATTTAGATAAAGTGCCCTTTATCTTAAATAAGTTTAGCGTTAAAGTTGCAAATCTTAACCCTACTGTAGCTAAGAAGTTGGTAGACCTTACTAATAAATACAATATATACTATAATAGAGGCGTAGTGCCTATGCCTAAAGAAGAGCAGATAAAAATTAACTTTATTAATGGATAGCAAAATCAGCTTAAGCCACTATAGGTATATAACCTTAGCTATAAAGATTTTAAGAAATTCTGCAAAATCTTTAATAAAAAGCATAAGGCTAGAAAGGTATTATACCTAGGAGGTAGAGAAAAGGCACCCTGCCTATACCCTAGATTCCTTATATAGAGAGATATAGGGAAAGAACGTAAAGAATAAGCAGTAATTAATATAAGGCCTATTAATAGTATTACTATCCTAGACGTCTACCTACTACTAGACTAAAGCAATATTATAGGGGACGCCTACAGCAAAAAATAGATATCCCTCCTTAATGCATCTAGTTTCTTTAACCAGCTCTTAGTATAGTAAGAACACTGCAATTAAATAGCTATTATCTCTAAAAGAGGCATTAAAGTATTATATGTAGCTATATAGGGTTTTAAGAACTTACCTACATATACGTAATAATTTATAGACAAAGAATTCTATAACTATAGGGCGTTTATCTGCATCTATATTAATAATATTGCCATCTTCTTAGACACTCTTAATAAACACCTATAGTACCTTAAAGTTGTGTTCTAAATCCTTAAAAAATGCTAACTTTACATTGCTGCAAAAAAATCATTCATTAGGTATCCCTCTATCTAACTACTAGGATTTATTATTAATGTAGAAGGCATTACTAACACTAGCAATTAGGTTAAGGCATTTAAGAACCTACAAATGCTGATAACACTCTTAACACTTAAAACCTTTATTAGCATAGTAGGATTTCTCTAAGCTAGCGTCCCTTAGTATAATATTTACATTAAACCTCTATAGGAGAGGAAGATGGCCTTGCTTTAGGAGCTCTGCATAAAGAATAAACTGCTAATTAGAGCGTTAAAGCAAACGCAGAAACGCGTAGCTTAATAGGCGAAATTTACCCTATTAGAGTAGGAAATTGCCTCCTTTAAAGCTATTAGAAATCTACTTTACACTAAGGTTCTACTGTAGCACTATAACCTAAAGCAACCCCTCTTCTTTAAAGTTAACGCCTATAAGGAAGGATTTGGATTATACGCCTTCTAACTAGCTATTAATTAGGATAGAGAAAGCATTCCTAGAAAGGATATTAGTAGCAACTAACTACAACCTATCTTATTCCTCTTTAGGCTAATGTCTATAGTTAAAAAGCGATATAGCTCTATAGAAGCAGAGGTTGTAGCAATTGCCTAGGGAATGCGTAAGCTATAAAAAATAGCTTAGTTAAATTCCTAGCCTATAAACATTATTATAGATTACTCTCTAGCAAAGGGTATAATCTAGCATACCTTACTTACTATAATAGACCTTAATAAGGCCAACCTTAAATTAGCAAAGGTTGCTAATTACTTATTGTAATTTAAACTCTAAGTAATTTACATACCTAGAACGCTAAATGTAGTCCCTAATACGCTCTCCTAATTACTAGTAGACGTTAGCTATTGTAAGGCAGCAGATTACAGCTATTTCAATGAACTCAACGCGTGCGTATACTTTAGGGAAGATTTCTTAGCAACTACAATTATTAATAACAAGATAAAAAGCTCTATTGTAATAGGATACCTATATAATATAAAATACAGCTGGATTATTAATAGAATAAAAGCCTATAGGGAGAAGCAGCAACGCACTAATAGAAATTAACCTAGAATCCCGCTCTATAGGTAGGACCTTAGAGATAATAGGCTACTCTACTACTAGGATGCTAAAGGCCGCTAAAGACTATACATCCCTTAGAGCTGCGTTAAGACTCTGCTTTAACTTACTTATAATAACTATTATTACTTTAGCGCTAGGTGGATGGCTAAGGAACTATCTATAGTTAGTTTTCTATAGATAAGCAGCTAAATTTGCACCTATATTATACACTATAATACATATAGGGAAAATGCAGTACTCTAAACCAGACCCTTAGGCAAAATAAAGCCTTTGCAAACCAAACCAGTCCCCTTTTACTATATTTTGCTTAACTTTATTACTAATATGCTAGAAGTTAGCTCTGCTAATACTATATAGACAGTAGAAGGCTATAATACTTATAACTTACTATACCTAGTAAATTGCTTATTTAGTAAGAAAACAATCCTTATCCTAGAGTATAAGTTATACACTACTAAAATCTAGGCGGGACTCCTCCTTAAGGGGCTATATCTTGCTAACTAGGGTCTTCCTAAGGAAATTGTTAGCGATTATAATCTAAAATTTGTGTTTAAACTCTGGACCTTGCTATTCTATAAATTAGGAGCTAAGCTCCTTATGTCTACTGCATACCACCCCTAAACGGACAGAGTAGCTAAAAGAAAGAACTAAACAGTAATTATTACTCTGTAATATTACACAGCTACCAACCTAGATGTCCTATAGGTCTTAGTAATACCAGCGTTGCAACATTATCTTAATAACGCTATATTAGCCCCTATTAAGCAATCCCCTAACAAGCTTATTTTCAGCTATAAGCCCCTTACTATTGTTAACCTCCTTGCTAACCCTAACAAATCCCTTAGCAGTCTAGACAATCTAGATATAGAGGCTCTCTAAAAGCTATATTAGAAGGAAGCAGAACTTACTATAATAATAGCTGCAGCCCTTGCTAAAATTAGGTATAATACTAGGCACAACCCTATGGATATTAACGTTAGAGACATAGTCTACCTTAGACTCTACACTAAATATAAACTTCTAGGGAAGCTAAAGAGGAAATAGTTACCTTAAAGAGCTAGACCTTATAAGGTCCTTAAAAAGGTGTCTTCCCTATCCTTTTAGCTAGAATTCCCCTAAAACTCTAGGGTTTATCTAGTAGTATTAGCAGCCTAGCTTTAGAAACCATAGTAAGGGGTAGACCCCTTTAAAAGGGCTAAACCCCTACTGCTACCTATTAACCTTATAGGATTAGGTAAAGTAGACTACTAGGAAATTAAAAGAATTAAGAACTATTAGGTTAGAATCTACTAGAAGAAAGGAAGGAAACTATAGATTAACTTCCTAGTCTATTAGAAAGGATTCTTAGTAAAAGACAACCAATAGATCTTAGAGGAAGAAATGCGCGTTAATATAGCAGAAATAGTTAACTCTTACCTAGAGAAGAATGCCATTAACTAGGATAAGGAGTATTGTAAGCGCTGCCTTATAAGAGACTCTAACCTATAAAACACAGCGCAATTTACTGGCAATATACCTTACACTGTAAAATCGCAAAAGGCATATATAGGAAACCCTTGCTGGCAGGAAACCACGCCTCTAAGGCAAATTCCTATGCAACCCTAAAACTCACTTCTAACTTACTTATCTAAAGTAAGCTTAGCATAAATTTCCTAACCACCCTTCTTTTTAATTTAACCCCTTTTCCCTCTTTCCTTTCCTTTCCCTTCTTTTCTCTTTTTTACCTTCTTCCTTTAATCCCTTACATTATAATTATTATAGCTATAGAGCATTAAGAGTCATTGCACCAACTAGAAGCCCCTTATTTTTACTAAAATTAGTAAGTATATAAGCATTTCTCCCACTAGTAGCCCTAGATTACCAACTTTCTGCAATATTAAATTCCTTAGGATCTTTACTACTACCTTTAACCCTAAAGGAAACCCGCTAAGCTAGTATAATATTTGGTTTTGTATGTAGACTAACACCTATACAGAACCCCTAAACTTTATACTGTAGACCCCTAGGGAAGTATTATATAGGCCAATACACTAGCTGTAGCTATTACTAGCTATTATTTGCGCTATTTAAGCAGAATTTAAACATTACTTTAGCCTAGAGCTAGACTAAGAGAGGTATTGCTAGCATAATATCCTATACACTCTAGAAGTCCTACTACACCCCGCCTTTCTCTAGCTTAGAATAGTAAAACTAATAAGCCTCTTTGCCCTAATAACTAACACTACCCCTACTAACCTTTTTAGTGCTAATCTTATAGCAGAACTATTAGAGGAACATTTTAAAGTTGCTGCAGCTAAAGATAATATAATAGTAGTAGGGATTAATACCCCCTTCCTAATAATAAGATAGAGATCTAGCAACTCTATTACGCCTAATTAACTACTAGGATTATAAGAATATACAGCTAATAATAAAGGGAGTAACAACCTTAAGGAGGGCATTGAATAGGACGACAACCCTAACTTTAATTCTGCCTTTAATAGTAATAGGGATAAATTACACTACCCTACTACTAAAAGGACCTATAAAGGCTGTAAGCATAACATCTAGGCAATTAAGATAGAGACAGCGGTATATATATAGGGCTTTAACCTGTTTTAGCATTTTTGCTAATTTAGCTGTGCGGATGGGAAACCATATGACCCGTAGACTACGGAAGACATTGTAGCGTTTGCTATAGAGGTTAACGTAGGAACTATGTATACTGCCTAGAGGTATACTAATAAGTATTGCAATATAAAGAAACTATAGTTATTTACTAACACCCTATATATAACTAGACGGGAGTTTTATATAGCCAGCGCTAATATTTCTGCAGATGGTTTTAGCGTTAAAACAAATAATCCCCTGTATAACTTATATATTAGAGTTATAACGAACTATAGGGAAATCCATAAGGCGCTAAAAAGCACAGTAGGGCATAAGGGTAAATTAGAAGTCCTAGTGGTGTAAGCCGCTAGGGAGGCCTTAAAAAAAGCAGTCTCTATCTACTATAATAGAGGATCACAGAATAATAAACCCTAGACTAATTAGCTGCCTACTAGGGAGATAATCATAGCTAAACGCATATGTGCAGCGTACAGCGCCTTAAATAGTACCCTTAGAGGATACCTTACATTACTTAGCTAGTTCTACCTTTCTAGGATTGCAGCCCTAGCGGAGACTAACCTAGTCCCTGTCCCTGCAGTTAGAAATAAGATCCTACACTAGATAACAGTACTTTAGGCAGCTACTAAGACCTTAGAGAAAATTACTATAGGCTATAAAGAAATGCTTAGAAAGCAAAGATGCGGCCTCTAAACTATCCTTAAGCTAATTAATGTTTTACGTAATAGTACTATAGCATCTATTAATAAGAGGATTAAGGAATACTCTAAGAAAACCACTAGCCTTATTAGGAAATTAGAGGAACGCCTCTACGCAATAATGTTGGTAGCAGTAACCTATAAGGCCTTGCTTAAGGTAATAATAAACGCTACTATAGCTATTAAAAAGGATATTACAACCCTTTATAGAGAAGTAGATAACTTAAGGACTATAGTAGAGACGTTCTATACTATACTAAAAAATCTGCCTACTATAATAGAACTAATAACCTAGGGTAGAATACGCCTTCCTAGCAGTGGTTTTTAACTAGTAAACCCACCTACTGTGTAGTTAGGTAGAAATAAGGGATAGAGTAGCTATAAGTATAGGGCCTGCAACTTATCTACATTACCTAGCCTAGTATAGGTCTCTTAGCTATACATAGAACCCAGCTCCCTAGACTAAAAGGGAGCGTTAAAGACTAGATAAAGTAGACTAGTAGTGCTGCTAGACATAGCGCAACCCCTAACCTTAACAACCACAGTGCTGCTGGCTGTAAAAACGATAATAATAATAAAACTACTAGGCAAGCCGCTGAAGACCTCTGCCCTACTAAATGCTCCTACGCAACTATCTTTCCCTCTAGCACACAAACCATTAGGCAACCCTACCCTGGCGACGCTGGCGATGCTAGCCATGCCTATAGAGACGCCTAAAGCTAGTAGAAAGAGAGCTATTAACAACCTCTTTAACTAATAGCCTGCCCTACTACCAACCCCTTGCTTTTTGCTACGCTAAACAAGACTTTACTCTATGCTATATAACTATATTACTATTATCCCTAGATTATTTCTACTTATACTATACTAATTAAAATTCTATTCTTCTTTGCCTAATAATAAAGCTGTAGCTTACTAAATAGCTAATGTACCCATAAGGAGTCGCTGCCTATATTGCTATTGTTTCCTATAGATAGACTGCGGAAGTTTGTAAATTAAGATATTAATACAACGTAAAGTTATGCATTATATAAACTTGTGGTAAAGCCTATAACTAAAGCTATTTCCTACGCTCTAACTGCAGAAACCAGCAGACCTACGCAGACTTACTAACAACTTACCTGCCTATTACTACACGCTTACTATAATGCCTTCCCTTTTTTTTAGAAAACCTTGCCCCTCTGCTCTTATAATCCAATTCCTTACTATTAATGGTTAGCAACCTAGGATCTACAACACACCTATCTAAACGTTAGAACCTTACGCACTAAATAAGGAAAATAGCGTGAAAAAAGGACATTATGTTGCTCCTAGTGATCCGCATTATTATTCTACCCTATAGGAATCTTAACTAGCTGTAGCGGTCTAAGGAGGAAACTAGCGATATTTGCTTTAGCTGCAACAGAACCCTTTAGATATTAGAGGAATATAGCAACCTAAGGGTGTAAGTAAGGACTAGGGGCATCTCTACTAGGGATTAAGGCAATATAGCTTGCCTAGCTTCTATCTTTAAATTATACTACTTAACCTACTAGTAGGAACTAGTAGAAGGAGGACTATAATACTTCTTCCTCCTCTCTTTCCTCTAAAGAGTAGACTAGGATATAACTATAGCTATTAGTAGATAAGCTATATATAGCAATAAAGTTGCAACTATTTGCAAATTATTCTAGGCATTCTAATACTATTCTATAGAACTTAGTGCTAAAGCCCTTATCTAGCTACCTTAACAAATTTATTATAACGTTAAGCTACTCTTTAGGGCCTATAACTTATAGAGGCACGCTAAATCTAACCTAGACAGTGCTAGGATCTACACTAACTAGGGAACTCCTACCCTAGCAGCCTTAGATAAGGAAAAATATCTTCTTAATTTTATTGTAATACTAGCGGAAAACCATAACAACCCCTTCTAGAGGTCTCTAGCAATACGCTACTATAGGAGATTGCGTAGAATACCTGGCGATTTCCTCTGCCTACACTCCTAAGATTGCAGGGCCTAAATCCCAGCCTAAAGCCGATTTATTAACTATATATTAGAGCTCTGCGGCTAACTTAACAATATCTTCCTTAGCCTTAGACGCACCCTAACGCATAATAAAATGGACTAACTACCTAATAAGGCTAGCAACTAATAAATATATAAGGCCTTAGACACTACTAGGGGGAATCTCACCCTTTATAATAATTAGAGACACACCTATACTCTTGCTATTAATCTAAATATTAACGCCGTTACTGTGGCATCTAACCTATAGTAGTAGAAGGTGTATAAGGCTATTATACACCTACTAGAGGTTAGGACTACCCTAACTAATGCAATTCTCTACCTAATAGGAAGCGAGAAGGCGTAAGGGGTAGCCTAGGAATATCTTACTATATGTTTTACTATATTCTGCCTCTTAGTAGTAGTTCTAGGCATTAGATAAGTAGTAGTCTACTATTACTAATAATAAAGCAGATTGTAAAGTCACTCCCTGTAAAAACATTATATATTGTAAATAATCCCCTAGAATTTGCAAATTTCCTACTTCCTAGCGTAGGTAGCTTTACCTTATATAGAGGCTTATAATTAACTTACCTGCCTATTACTAAATAAACGCTAGCCTAGTGCTTTTAACCCACTACTAGGTATAAAGGCAGCTATTCCCCCCTTTAAGAAGCACAGACAAATCCTATGTATGCTACCTTACTAATTAAGTTAGGACCTTTCGCTATTATAAACTAATGCTATAGGGGGATGCCTAAAACCTATAGGAGATTACATCCCTAAGGGGCTGAATATAGTATAATGGAAGATACCTATAGCTAATAAGACCTTACCTTCT
The DNA here is from genome assembly GCA_013435705.1 of Claviceps paspali. Lineage (NCBI taxonomy): Eukaryota > Fungi > Ascomycota > Sordariomycetes > Hypocreales > Clavicipitaceae > Claviceps > Claviceps paspali. The sequence goes on along the minus strand of JABAEC010000005.1, from coordinate 150,892 downwards.
TTCTACTATAGGAAGATAGCAATCTGCAATACAGAGTTAGAAATAGAGGAATGGGACCTTTCCTTATTAATAATAATGGTTACCCTAGTATAATCTACAAACTCTGCCACTCCTACTGCACTAGTAACCTAATTAAAGGAGGGTTCTAATGTGTATTCCTGCTATAATAGCTACACTATCTATATAAAGTCCTCTAATAGTAAGTAACCAGCCCTAACGGCAAATACTCTATTACCCTCCTTAATGAATTCTATATATACACTGCTAAACTTAGTGTAGAAGGCCTTATCTAGATAATAGGGAACCTTTTCTATAATATATTTGCGTTTTTTTAATCTTATAATCTCTAGCAGTATATAATAGCTAGCCTTAAAAACCTTCTAATTAATAATAAACCTAACCCTTCCACTGCTAATCTAGACGAATGCTAACAATTACTTTACTTCTTTATAACTATAGTAGAAAGCAATGAAAACACAGAAGACGCGGAATTCTAGCTAAACCACTCCTAGCCAACTACCTTAGGCAGCAGCACCTTTTTACATAGTTAATTGCGCTAATTAAGAACCCTACTAATCGCCTAAGCTAAAGTATCTATAAAAAACACAGAATTCTCTGGCTATCTCTAAGCCATTGCCAACAATATAAACAAAGCAATTTTCGCTATATAGAACTAGCACCTAGCCTACTACAGCGAATTCGTGGAGTATAACGCTAATACTAGCAATAGGATGAAATCCCTTACTAGCTACGCCGGCCTTACAGCTTATTAGATATGGATAAGGGAACTTATTAGAGAGCTTAATATACATGCTATTAATGCAGTACACTCCCCTTAGCAATAGAGGGCGTTTAAAGTGGCCCTCTGCTACAAAGACGTAATTAGAGGCATAAGGGATAATATTTACAACATTATAAACAAGGAGGCAAACATGTTATAAAAGAACAATGTCTTTAGGTCTTATTATATAGGGACACTCCATTTTTTTCTTACTAAGGGGCACCCTTTCTCTTTCTGCGATTTCTCTACTGTAGATAGGCAGAAGTCTACAACCTATAAATAACTAAGCAAATTATAAAGTTACGTATTGTAAATAAATAGTAAAGTATATAAAACCTAAAAGGAAGAACACCTTATATTACCTATAGAAGTTAATACTTATAAGGAAGTTACCTTTTATTTACTTTTCTATTACTATAGCTTCCCTCTCTTTTTATGCCTACTCTAAACTAGAATTTACACACACCTTACCCTCTCTTTTCTACCCTTCTTTTCCATCTTCTAGTTGTAGTAAGCCTCCCTAATAGAAACTAACAACTATATTTACTTATATATAAGCCGAATTTATAGTATTAACAGCTAGAATAATTAAGTATAGTAATATAGAAGGCTACGAAGAATACGCTGCTAACACACCCTGCCTTTATAGAGACTTAGTCTATTAGAAGAGTAAATATTACATAGAGGAAGATATCTATAATTAAAGCACGGCCACCTTTAAACTCCTATGGTAATATAGCAATCTCTAGCAGAGGGTAAGGAATAAGAGACAACAGCTGCTTCCTAACTATAGAGCTAACTTCCCCCTCTCTATTTACAAACTCTATATGTTAGCCTAGCCTAAGCATATAATTAAAGGAAATTTCCGCTATATCTTCCTACTCTAACAGCTCTACTAACTCTATAGGCACCTCTAATAGTAAGTAAGAAGGCGTAAAGGCCTAATAATTAATAAAACCTTATTAGAATTCTTCTAATATACTATAGAATTAGGCGCAGAGTCCCTTATATAGACAGTAGGTAACCTTTACTACAATATCTCTACTTTCTTCTAATTCTAGGACCTCTAGAGCTACATCCTTTGTAGTATTAAAAACGCTTAGGTATTTAAAGGCTCTATGCCTCCTTTAGCCACTACTACTAAAGCAAAGTACCTACTTAAATTCTTTACTAAGATAGTAGAAAATAGCAATAGCACTAAGGATTTAGACAAATAGCTAACGCATAATTAGCTAGCTCTCCTAGCTATTAGTATATTTATACTTAGCTAAACATAGTAGGTGAGAGGCTTACGTAAAATATACGCAGAGCAATCCGCAAAAATCGCAGAACTTACCAACTACCTCTAGGCTATTGCTAACGCTATAACTTCCCTAGTTTTTAATATAAGCAACTAGTATATAGTATACTACGTAGATAAACATAGGTACAATACTATAGTCTACAAAACTATAGAGAGTCTTACTAGCAGTTCTTACCTTACTATCTACTAGGAATAGGTGTAAATCCTTATCTAGGACCTTAACCTCTATATAATTAACGCTATGCAGAACCCTTAATAATAGAGAGTCCTTAAAATAGCCCTCCTCCATTAAGACGTAGTTTAGGGCATAATAAACAATATCTACTACGTTATGCACAATAACCTAGGTGCAGCGTACATTGGCTAATTATAACTCGCAGAAATGCTATAAATAGCTAGGGAATAATAGTAAATAAAATGCAGAATAAGGAATTAGGAAGTATAGCAGAAGTTAGGATGGTTAGTAGGAATACTTATTTATAGAATTCTTTTCTTATTTTCTTTAGCTTAGGATAAGCTATCTTCTTCTGCAAAAGGGGGGACTTATTATAGTTCTAACTAGGAACCTCTATTTTAGGGAGGCCCCCTACATCTAGTAGGGGACATCCCTATAAAAGGGGGTTTCCCTAACTTATAGAAGAAGAAGAACTTAATAATAATTATATATATTACTTTACCTTACTCTTATACTTAACTGCCTATATAATTGTGCACTGGTGTATTCCTCTTCTTTTATGACGAAGTCTCGACAGGTTCTGCGGACTTCCACCTTTTATGACGTATCTCGACGTACGCGCGGATACCCCCCAAGTTACGTGTCGACTGGAGCCGATAATACGGCGGCTTCAGCACGTAACAATAGTAGTATACCTTAGCACACTACCCACACCTATAGTAGGATTAAACAAGCTAACTACAACCTAATACATAATATAATTAGTACATAATAGAAATTATATACTAGAATATATAGAAGAAAACCCACCTTATACACCTAGCGCTACAACACTAACCTAGAACTAATGTAATAGTAATCTAAGAACTAGGGATAATTAACAGCTACCTACTAAACCCTAGCCTAGGGCGTTTTTATCTAGCCACCTAGGGCAGCTGCATTGCTATATACGTTAACCACTAACTCAGCATTAACGTGTGGTTAACACACAGTAGCATAGACTAGTGCTTAATTACAGTAGTAGGCATAGAAATATACTTAATCTACTCCCCTAATTATAAACCTAACTAGACAACCCCCCTAATCGAATTTATTACAGCACTGCTACAGACCTAAAGCGTCTTTATTAGAGATTTTAATTAATATCACCCCCTCTAGAACTGCTTTAGCAGAATATTAGTAGGCAGCAATACTCTTCTAGTAATAGTAGAGTAGTAGTGACTTAGTCTTACTATACTATAGGGCAAAGTTATGTAGCACTTATATAGTAAGTACAGCAGCACTATTAACCACACCTAGGCCACCTAGGATACCTAGATTAAATACCTAGGTAGACTACATCTAGCTGAATCTAACTATATCCTATAGCTTATCTACGTTAGTACCTCTAGGAATACTAACCACACACCTATTAATACATTTAAATAGTTACATATATAGACAGATATAGTAACCGCAGAGGCAGCAGCCTAGTTCTACTGTAATACCAAGGATACACTGCTTAACACGCCTAAGGCAATTAAAGATTAGGTAGTCTAGATTATAATAGAACTTTGTGCTATTACTAAAACCATAGTATTACACAGCCCCTAAAGCAGCCCTAGACCTAACCCCTAGTAGAACTACTAAGTAAAATAAGCCACCTAGAATGCCTAATGCACACTATAAAGATAGTGCACTTACTACACTAATAATAATTAGTAACTTACTACTAAGGCAGCACAGACCTAAACCTAAGTTATTAATAAAGAATGCTGTAGCTTATAGAGAGCAGTAGTATAAGCTGCCACTACTTATAGGGGCAACCTATAGAAACTAGAACAATAGGCACAGCTCTATAGCAGCCTCCTACTAAAGCAGATTCGCCTCTCTAACCTCTGCTAAGGCAATAGCCCCTTCGCCTAGGTGGCCACTACCTATACAGAAAAAGCCACCTTCCTTACTATACACTTCTTCCCTCACTTAGAGGCATACCTTAATAACATCCTAAACAATTATAACCACTAACTTAACACTACGGCGTTTCTATATAAAGATTACTTTAATGCTAATGAAATACATAGAATTATTAAGGGTTTTATAAGCTAAAAAGCACCTAGTTCTAATAAGCTACTAGCAGGCTTCCTTAAAGCATATAGTTAGCCTTTAGCCCACACCTTTGCCTACCTCTTAAATATATACTACTAGATTAGCTACTACCTAGCACTATACTAGATAGCTAAAGTTATAGTACTATGTAAACCTAGCAAAACTCTAGAGCAATAATAGTTTACAGAAGCTTAGCGCCTAATCTTACTCCTTAGTATTATTAGTAAAGTCCTTAAAGTAGTAGTAGTAGTATAGCTTACCTATACTACTAAGGAGGGGGGAGCCCTTCCTAACCTCTAAATAGGAAACTAGGCAAACCACTCTATAGAAGTTGCTATTAGCATCCTTATAGAGGCTATAAGGGCGGCCTAGTACTATAGCAGCACTGCATTGCTCCTATAACTAGACATTTCTGCTGTATTTAACACTATCTACCACTACTAGCTAATATATATATTAATAGCTATAGGGATATCTATGTAGATAGTAGTATAGACCTATGCCTTTACTACTAATAGAATAGTATAAATTTTTTTTAATAGTAAAATAACTAGTACCCTACCTATACCTATAGGGGTACTATAGGGGTCCCCTATCTTACCTATCCTCTTCCTCTTATATATTATACTACTATATGCTAAACTATAGGACATATAATCTATACTAGTGCTAAGCTTCTTAGACAATACTAACCTCCTTACATATAGCTACACGCCAGACATTATATATTAGCGACTTAAGTCTATATAGAACATTTGCTAACAATGGTCCTAAGAGGCAGGCCTTGTATTTAACCTAGTAAAGAGTAAGCTTATATACTTTACCTGCTGCTATATAGCAATTACAATACCTATCCGCCTTAGCTCTATAATGGTACAACCTATCTAGAAATCCCGCTTCCTAGGGGTATAGATACATTATAAACTTATATAGAAGACCTACTAACTTAAGGTTAAAAAGAAGCTGCTACAGCAGCAACTTATACTTATAGCGCTTTTAGCCTTAATATAGGGTTGCTTAATATACAATGTAAGACTACTATATATATAAGTTGTTTAAAGCACCATTGCTTATAGCATAGGATTATACTATACTCCCACCTCCTTTAATAGGAAAGTAAGGGGGATTGCCTATGCCTTTATTACTAAGTAAAACAAATGCCTATATATAGTAACTAGTGCCTTTAAGGCTATACTATAGACCCTACTTAAAACTAAAGCAGTAGTAGCCCTGCTTAATCTATTCCTTAACTTAATCTCCCTTAGGTTTTATAACTATATTAAAAGCAATAGTATAGTAGATAGAATATAAAATGCTTATGCTGTAGTTGTAAACTACCTCTATTATTACTAGATCTAGTAGAGAGGCTGCCTACCTGCTGACTAAGCTGAGTATATGCTACTAGCGTCTTATCTATACACTAATCCCTACAAACCCTTACTAATAAAAGCCCTTGCCTTAGAATAGAAAGATAGATAGCACTATAAGCATACTACTGCAAATATATATAGAGGCCAGCCCTATCCTACTATAGCTAAACATAAGCTATCTTTTAACTCTACTACTAAATTTATTAAGCTATACTAAGGCCTTACTAAGCATAAATTAATAGTCCTTATCTAGATGCGCATAGAAAAAATAGGGCTAAACACATTTCTTTACCACTGCTACGTCCCTAATGTAGACTTACTAGTTTACCACTGCTAGGGAGGTAATAAAGATTACTACTACATCCTTCTAAATTACAATAAATACAACAACATACGCCTAATTAATACTAGGCTGCATCTAATACAGAACCACTGTAAAGTCTGCTTAGCTACTAATGCTAATGCTCTAGCTATAGCTATTATAAAATAGATTATCTATATAGGCTGTCTCCTCTAGTTTTATCTTATACTTTACCTATAATAATAATAGGTAGCAAACTAGGCATGCACTAGCACTAGGTTGTTATTATAATATTATAGGCAAAACTTAATAGTAAGCACAGATTAAAATTCGATTTAAAACACTTAGCGTAAAACCCTACTGCAACTACTATGTTCTTACTATTTAACTACCTTATCTACATCCTCCCCCTTCCCCTTCCCTACCCTACCTACTACTACCTCTACCCTACCTACTACTACCCCTACTACTATATTAGAAAAAGCAGCCCCTAACTTACTATACTAGAGCTGCTTTATAGCTAGCTAAAGATTGTGGATATCCTAGTATATCTTATAGAAATTATTAATCCTATCTGCTATGTGCTACACCTAATATAGTAACTTATCTTTAAATGCTGTGCTAGTGCTAGCATAAGGCCCTATAGCTCTTACTCCTTACTTACATTGCCTAATAAGTTGTTTTGCCTTACACTATATAGTATTATAAACGCCTAACTGCTTAAAAAGTTAGCCCTACACTAGTACTACAATAGGCTTATACTAGACTTATATTAACTTTATTACCTAAGGCGTACATATCCTATAGGTTTATTACCCTTTTAACCTAGTTATAGTAATGTAATAATTTGCGTAACTATAATACCAATCAGCAACCAATACTATACTACAGACAAACCAAACTCACCAGCACATAGGTCTTTTTCTACTTTATATAAGCAAAGCACACCTAACTAGTCCCTATTAGAGTTAGCATTAGCACACAGCTAGTATAATATTAATATACTTACTATATATATTACAATACTATTTTTATATATTACGCCCCTAGGTAAAACAGGGTAAATATAGCTATGGCTAAAAGCCAGTAGGCTAGAAACAGATTAGTAATAAACCTAATATAGAGACAATATAGAGACTTACCCCTTACGCAATAAGGGGGTTAGGAGGCCTAATAATAAGTTTCCTTTTTTTATACTATATATTAGTGTAATATAATACTACAGCAGCACTACTGTAGCTATAAAATACACTATACTTACTAAAGTTAATACTATTAGAAGGATTAAAGGAAAGAGAAAAGGAAAGAGGTCTAAGACTTAAGGGGAAGTCTCCTATATAGATGCCTAGCCCTAAGGGTTACGTAACTTATTATATAATAGTGCTAACTATTAGATAGGTGTTAGGCAGCCGCTAGCTATTAGCTAGCTATAGCTACTCCCTACTACCTATAGGTACCCTATAGGTTACAGCCTAGTCCTAATACCTTTCTAACTTAGCACTAATCCTATTCCCCTAAAAAACACACTCTCTAGCAGAGCTGGTTACCATCTAGCTAGCCACGCAACTATCTCTACATAATAGGCACCGACTTAGAGTCACCCCGGCTCTACGGCGGCAAAACCACGGTAGTATACAGGTTTTCCTCCCCGCACTAGGGTTTTTCCTGTATAATTAAGAAGATGAGGTTCTAGGATATAGAGCTTAGATAGCCCTATCTAGAGTAACAATAATAATAATAATAATATATAGGTCTTAAGGATTATATTATATACTATAGATAATATTAATAATATCCTTCTCTTTAATATAAAAGGCTTTCTTCCCTATTCTATCTATAAGGCTCTACTAGCTTATTTTATTAGCTTAAATTAAGAACTTATAGTTATATATATAGATAATATTCTTAATACCTCTAGTAATAATTTTACCTATTAAAGTTAGCTATTACTAATTTAGCTTTCTATCTTTAGTCTTTATATACCCTAAAGTTATTAGAAAGCTATATATATTATTTAAGTAGCTAATCTATTATAATTCTATTATTTATATATAGAACTAGGTAGCTAAGTAGAAGCTTTTAATTATCTTAATACTCTTATATACCTTTAGGCCTAGGTTTAGCTAGTTATACTACTTATAGAATAAAGGGGGCTAACTATTATAGATAAGATTAAATAGTTTATTAATCTATTTAACCTTAAAAAGGCAAGAGAAGCTTCTAGTAATATTATATAAGAGATTTACTATATACTCTAAGGCGTAAGGGATTCTATTAAAGTATAATACTTTCTTCTCCTTATTCTCCCTTTTAGGTAGGCTTATTATACTACTTATAATTAAAAGCTCTCTATATATTAAAAAGGATAGAGAGAAAGAAGGGGGGAAAAGGGTAAGGAAAGATAAAGCTAGGAGGGTAGGCTTAGTATAATAAGGTATAAGGCTTTAGAGAGATAATATATAAAGCTAGCTTACTTACACTCTATACTAAAAGCTAGTTATATCTTATAGATTCTATTTATAATCTCTAATTATCTTAAGAGCTAAGGGATAGGGGGGGTCTTACTTCCCTATTATTAATTATATAATTAATCTATAAATTAGAGTATGCTTAACTATAATTTATAATTAGGTTGCTAAGGTTAAGATAATATACCCCTTTGTTAGGCTTTATAATTATATTCTACTACTTTTATAATAAATTTTATATAGCTTCCTATTATTTATATATCTTCTTTTTAGTAGGGCCTACCCCCTTTTTTATAGCTTTAGTAACTTATACCTTATCTTAATAGGCTATTTATAAATACTTTCTTTTACTAAGATTCTACTTCTATACTTTTTCTCTCTTTTCTTTCCTCTTCTCCTTCTCTTCTTAATCTCTTTATTTATTAATACTTTTATAAAGCTTCTAATTATAGTAATATCTCTTAGTAAGCCCTAGGAGAAGCTTCTAGATACCTTTAAGGTTGCTTTAACTAATCTAACTATAACTTTATTATCTATAATAGTCTTAACTTTCTAGGTAGGCTATACTACCCTTTTCCCTTTATTCTATTATTCTAATATAGTAAGATTTCCTTCCTTTATTAAGTTTTTCTAATTATTTATTAACTACTATTTATTTTATAGTTTTATTATATATTTATCTTCTAAGCTTATAGTAGGATTAATATAGGCTATTATAGTTTTCTAGTATATACTAAAATTATATTCTAAGATATCTAGAAGAACCCTCCTTATAGCACTAGTAAGGAACTCCTTAAGTATATAAGAACCTATAATATTTATTATAACTTCCTTAGTAAGAGCCTAAAGTCTATTTAATAGCTTATAACTTAGAGGGCTTACTCTACTCTAAAAAACTATATATTTATTTCTACTAAGCTAGCTTACCCTTAAGGCTAGCTTATTAGTGCTTTAGAGGCATATCCTAAGCATTATAAGGCTTTTATTATTATATTTTTTAGTAAAAAGAATAATAGCTTTTATTCCTATTATACTTAGTAGTAAATAATAATAGTTATAGCTACCTAAGAATATATATACTTCCCTTTCTATAGCTATATATTATTATTTAGTATAGGGGGTAATACTTATACTAACTATATCTATTAAGCTTATAGTTCTAGCTATAAATAATAGTATATTAAGGGTTATTAGGATTTTAAGAGTAGTAATAAGACTTAAGCTAGGTTTATAGCTTTTTATAGTAAAGTATAGATACCTAAGATAAAGGGCTCTAGCTAGTATAGGAAGCTAGATAATAACGCCCCTTATTTATTCTATAATAATCTGCCTCCTTTTTCCTAGCTAATTATTATAGTTAGGATTTCTTATACTTTATATAGCAGCTAGGATACTATAGGGTTCTTTTTAGGGGAAGTTACTTATTATTATATTTAGAATTAAGAAATAAGGCTATAAAAGGGCTATTAGGGTTTTATAGGTGCTAAAGTTAATTAAGTAGCTATGCTAAGTGTAAGAACGTTTTCTAATCTATATATATATTATATAAAAAATCTAGGCAAGTAAATAATATTAGTGCCTAGATATTAGAGTTTATCTTCTATAAATCTAAGAATATAGAATAAACTATTTAATCTTTTAAAATTAATTATAACTCCTAATGTAAAACCTTATGTATCTATTGTTATTACCTTTATTAAAAAGTAATATATATTATAAAAAGGAGTTACACTTCTTTATCTCCTTCCTACTAAGATTACCTAAGTATAAGGGTAATCTTAGAAAGAAAGCAACTCTATTATTTAATCTACCTACTAGTAATTAAATAAGATATATAGTACTATAAACTAATTTTAGCATTCTACTAATAACCTAGGTAGTTATACTTTAAGTAAGTATAGTAGGAATTATTATACTAGCATTAGCACCTCCCTAACTCCTTTTCCTATAGCTTCTCTACTATATATTATATTATTGAAAATATGGCTTAGTATAGAGTGATTACTAGTAGAGGTAGTGAGGCTCTAGGAGTAATGCTTCTATAAGCAATTATCTTTAGCAGTGGAAGGGCAACGACTTCTAGCAATCTAGAATAGCAGCTTAGTATTCTTTACAGTAACGGACGATTTAGGGCAATAAGCAATTTAGGTAAGGAGAGAAATTTACTTCTACTTCCTTATATACCCTCTGACTATATCGTTGGATTGGGCTGCCAGCGGGGGTTCGTCTGCCACTTTTTGAATCCTGTAAAATTCATTTGTATGGGAAAACAAAAATATAGACTCACTACTATACAACGTAGGTGCAGATATGCGACCCGTTTGGCCAGAGGTATACAAGGGGATCTAGGGTAGCTAAGAATACAAAGCTGACCGCCTAGGGCAGAATTCTGCGGCAGAAAACGCAGCAGAAAACGCAGCAGAAATCGAGGTATAACTGCCGTTATTGCTGAGGTTGAATATCAGCAAAATAACGCTGCCGGGTAGGCTGCAATTATAAGGGGCTTAAAAATAACACCTTCATAGTGATTATTTTAACATATATCTATATTCTTATTAACTATTTAATCTAATATTTTATAAATTAAATTTGTTAGATGTAAGTATTGTAGGTCTTCCTTATATAGTATGCTTTTTAGTCTATTTAAAGGCGGTATATATAGCTATAGATTAGCTAATAATATCTACTATCCCTCTATATCCTTCTTAAACTTCTTAATATAATCCCTAGATATTGTTTTATTAAAGATAACTCTATCTAATATATATAAATAGTACATACCTATTACTAGTACCTAGCTATATATATAAAATAGCCTATTCTACTATATTACTAGCTTCTAATTTGATAATATATTAATTAATCTCTAAATATTATATACTAAGATAAGGTCCTCTAGTAGAAAAGCATCCTTCTAATAACTACTAGCTTAATTCCTATCTATATAAAGTGCTAATAGCTTATAAAAGTTAAATACCCTTTTCTAGATATACTATATATTATTATTCTATTATTAAAGTACTCTAATCCTTACTTTAAAAAGGTTTTATAAGTTAATATTATTATCTTAGTTAATTAATCTCTAAGTTAGGAATTCTACTTTAAAAGGTAGAATTAGGTCCTACCTATAGAGTAAGTAGAAAGCTAATTTTCTATATAAGGCTTATATTACTATTTAGTTAGCTAGTAGAGCCTAATCTAGATATTATAGCTACTTATTATTATACCCTCCTATATTTTATTAGTACTAAGGCTAGTAACTAATATTGTATCTTAACATAAGTATTTGCCTTTAGATTATATCTAGAGGTTTAAATTCCTTTAATACTAATATCTACTAAAGCCCCCTTAAGATTCTCTTATATCTCTAGCCTACTATTAAAAATAATGTATTTAAATATACTAAACTAGTATATTAGCCTCTTAAAGAACCTTTAGACTATCTTTATATTAGCTTACGCAACTACCTTAGCCTTAATCTAACTAGTAAAGTTATAATAAGCCTCTAATAGGTACTTCTTTCCCTAATTAGATAGTAAATACTATATATTAATATATATTTTACTTATAGGATTACTAGGTATTAAGGGGATAGAAGCTTCCTATACTCTCTAAGGGGCGAATATTTAGTAAATTATATAGGTTATAAGCAACTTATAAACATCCTCCTAGGCATTTTCCTATTAGTATTAGTCTCTAATTAAATAATATACTATATTATATCCCTTATAACTAAGCTCTTTATATATAGCCTTAATAATTAATACCTTCTTATTATTATTATTAATTACTAATACTAGCGTTTTCCTATTCCCTTATAGTCTCTTCTAAAGTTAGTCCTTTTTAATAAAGAAATTCTTTACCCTAATCTATAGGTTTCTATATTATTTAGCTAATAGATCTAATAGTCTCTTAAGGGTTAATAAGAAGGTAATAATTATATACTACTTCTTATTATATTTCTTTATAAGAAAAGCTAAGAAAGTTATTAGATTAAGCTTAAGATTAATAAAGTCTTTAATATCCTCCTCTATTATTTAATTAGTAGCGTCTAATTCTTCTAGCCCCTTATATAATAAGGCATCTCCTACTCTTTTTTTCTTCCCTAGAATATAGTAAGCTATAAAGTTAAAAAGTATAATATAACTAATCCACCTAGTAATAAAAGCTTTTAGTATATTATTTACTACTCTATTTATCTAATATATAAGAATCTATGGCCGACGCGGCGGCGACACGCGCCCGACGCGAAACCCTCACCCCCTCAGCACCCTCCCCCCCAACGGACATACACACTACGACTAAGCAACTTAAGACTATAGTAGAAAACGCCGTTAAAAAGGCATTCAACGGCACCACGCCGGCCCTAAGCTAGGCCAACATCGCAGCTAGCGGCCAAGCAGCTGCCCCCCCCACTCCCACTTACATCGCCACTATCGCAGTACCACCTCACATCCACCGTAAGACTACTATTAGAGGCTTAACTATTATAGAATATGCTAAAACCTACTTCCTAGAAGAGATAGTTATAGCTATAAATAGAGCTATAGGAACTAATACTATTATAGTAGTAAGGCGCCTCTATAGTAGTAATACTATTATTACTTTCTATAATACTGCTAAACTATATATTAAAGATATAACCTAGGTCTACACTATATTTAGACTAAATGTAATACTTAACTACTAAATATTTAGCATTATTATTAAGGGATTCCCTATATACTACTTGTAAAACTAAGCTAGTAAAGATATTCTAAAAGACCTTATTGCTATAAATAGACCTAGCTCTATAAGGGTTATAGCGTAGAAGCAATATAGTACTATAACCTATATACTACTTATTATAGGAATTAATAGAGTTAAGGCAGCTAACTACCTCTACTACACTAGCATTGTATATAAAGCTAAGATCTTTAAAGCTAAACCCTATAATAATATACTCTACCTATACTAATGCTATAACTACTTTAAGTTTAGCTATATCTCTACTAGATATAATGCACTACTATACTATAGCTAATATAGTGCTAATTGCTATACTAATAGGGAGAATTTATACCCTATATTATTAGGCGTAATGTAGAAACGCTATATTAACTACATAGGTTTACACCTAGCGTAGTTCTATTTATACAACGTAGCTAATAAGCAATAGAACCACGCCTATATAGCGTACCTAATGCATCCTCTAGCCTTTACTAAACCTAATACTACTAATAAAGGATAGACTAAAGTCTAAAGCTATAATAGATACTATAAGGTAAGTAACCTACTCTTAAGGGAGGCCTTACTATATAAATATATTAGCTAACTATATACTAGACGCTCTAAACTAAGTATTACTAACACTCCCTATACTTTAGGTGCTATAGTAGTATACCTTAGTATACTATCTATACCTATAGTAGGATTAAATAAGCTAACTATAATTTAATATATAATATAATTAGTATATAATAGAAATTATATACTAGAATATATAGAAGAAAACCTACCTTATACACCTAGTACTATAATACTAACCTAGAACTAATATAATAGTAATCTAAGAACTAGAGACAATTAATAGCTACCTACTAAACCCTAGTCTAAGGCGTTTCTACCTAGCTATCTAGGGCAGCTATACTACTATATATATTAACTACTAACTTAGTACTAATATATAGTTAATATATAGTAGTATAGACTAGTGCTTAATTATAGTAGTAGGCATAGAAATATACTTAATCTACTCCTCTAATTACAAACCTAACTAGACAACCCCTCTAACTAAATTTGTTACAGCACTACTATAGACCTAAAGCATCTTTATTAGAGATTTTAACTAATATTACCCTCTTTAGAACTACTTTAGTAGAATATTAGTAGGTAGTAATACTCTTCTAGTAATAGTAGAGTAGTAGTAACTTAGCTTTACTATACTATAGGGCAAAGTTATATAGTACTTATATAGTAAGTATAATAGTACTATTAACTATACCTAGGCTATCTAGAATACCTAGATTAAATACCTAGGCAGACTATATCTAGCTAAATCTAACTATATCCTATAGCTTATCTATATTAGCACCTCTAGGAATACTAACTATATACCTATTAATACATTTAAATAGTTATATATATAGATAGATGTAGTAACTATAGAGGCAGTAGCCTAGTTCTACTATAATACTAAGGATACACTGCTTAACACACCTAAGGTAATTAAAGATTAGGTAGTCTAGATTATAATAGAACTTTATACTATTGCTAAAACTATAGTACTATACAGCCCCTAAAGCAGCCCTAGACCTAACCCCTAGTAGAACCACTAAGTAAAGTAAGCTACCTAGGATGCCTAATATATACTATAAAGATAGTGTACTTACTATACTAATAATAATTAGTAACTTACTACTAAGGTAGTATAGACCTAAACCTAAGTTATTAATAAAGAATACTATAGCTTATAGAGAGCAGTAGTATAAGCTACTACTACTTATAGGGGCAACCTATAGAAACTAGAATAATAGGCGCAGCTCTACAGCAGCCTTCTGCTAGAGTAGATTTACCTTCCTAACCTCTACTAAGGCAACAGCCCCTTTACCTAGATAGCTACTATCTATATAGAGAAAGCTACCTTCTTTACTATATACTTCTTCCCTTACTTAAAGGTATGCCTTAATAATATCTTAGATAACTATAACTACTAACTTAATACTATAGTATTTCTATATAAAGATTACTTTAATACTAATAAAATATATAGGATTATTAAGGGTCTTATAAGCTAGAAAGTACCTAGTCTTAATAAGCTACTAGTAGGCTTTCTTAAAGCATATAGTTAGCCTTTAGCCCACACCCTTGCCTACCTCTTAAATATATACTACTAGATTAGCTACTATCTAGCACTATACTAGATAGCTAAAGTTATAATACTATATAAACCTAGTAAAACTCTAGAGTAATAATAGTATATAGAAGCTTAGCGCCTAATCTTACTCCTTAGTATTATTAGTAAAGTCCTTAAAGCAGTAGTAATAGCATAGCTTACCTATACTATTAAAAAGGGGGGAGCCCTTCCTAACCTCTAAATAGAAAACTAGGTAAACTGCTCTATAGAAGTTGCTATTAGCATCCTTATAGAGGCTGTAAGGGTAGCCTAGTACTATAGTAGCACTGTATTACTCCTATAACTAGACATTTCTACTATATTTAATACTATCTACTACTACTAGCTAATGTATATATTAATAGCTATAGGGATACCTATGTAGATAGTAGTATAAACCTACACCTTTACTACTAATAGAATAGTATAAATTTTTTTTAATAGTAAAATAATTAGCACCCTATCTATACCTATAGGGGTACTATAGGGGTCCCCTATCTTACCTATCCTCTTCCTCCTATATATTATACTACTATACGCTAAACTATAGAATATATAATCTATATTAGTGCTAGGCTTCTTAGACAATACTAACCTCCTTATATACAGCTACACGCTAGATATTATATATTAGCAACTTAAGTCTATGTAGAATATTTACTAATAATAGTTCTAAGAGGCAGGCCTTATATTTAATCTAGTAAAGAGTAAGCTTATATACTTTACCTACTGCTATATAGTAATTACAACACCTATCCACCTTAGCTTTATAATAGTATAACCTATCTAGAAATCCTGCTTCCTAGGGGTATAGATATATTACAAACTTATGTAGAAGACCTACTAACTTAAGGTTAAAAAGAAGCTACTATAGTAGTAACTTACACTTATAGCGCTTTTAGCCTTAATATAGGGTTACTCTATATATAATACAAGACTACTATATATATAAGTTATTTAGAGCACTATTACTTATAGTATAGGATTATACTATACCCCTATCCTCCTTAATAGGAAAGTAAGGGGGATTGCCTATACCTTTATTACTAAGCAAAATAAATGCCTATATATAGTAACTAGTGCCTTTAAGGCTATACTATAGACCCTACTTAAAACTAAAGCAGTAGTAGCCCTACTTAATCTATTCCTTAACTTAATCTCCCTTAGGTTTTATAACTATATTAAAAGCAATAGTATAGCGGATAGAATATAAAATACTTATACTATAGTTATAAACTACCTTTATTATTACTAGATCTAGTAGAGAGGCTGCCTACCTACTAACTAAGCTAAGTATACACTGCTAGCATCTTATCTATATACTAATCCCTATAAACCCTTACTAATAAAAGCCCTTGCCTTAGAATAGAAAGATAGATAGCACTATAAGCATACTACTATAAATATATATAGAGGCTAGCCCTACCCTACTACAGCTAAATATAAGCTATCTTTTAACTCTACTACTAAATTTATTAAGCTATACTAAGGCCTTACTAAGCATAAATTAATAGTCCTTATCTAGATGTATATAGAAAAAATAGGGCTAAATATATTTCTTTACTACTACTATATCCCTAATATAGACTTACTAGTTTACTACTGCTAGAGAGGTAATAAAGATTACTACTATATCCTTCTAAATTATAATAAATATAATAATATACGCCTAATTAATACTAAGCTGCATCTAATGTAGAACTACTATAAAGTCTACTTAGCTACTAATGCTAATGCCCTAGCTATAGCTATTATAAAATAGATTATCTATATAGGCTATCTCCCCTAGTTCTACCTTATACTTTACCTATAATAATAATAGGTAGTAGACTAGGTATATACTAGCACTAGGTTATTATTATAATATTATAGGCAAAACTTAATAGTAAGTATAGATTAAAATTTAATTTAAAACACCTAGCGTAAAACCCTACTATAACTACTATATTCTTACTATTTAACTATCTTATCTATATCCTCCCCCTTCCCCTCCTCTACCTTATCTACTACTACCCCTACCCTATCTACTACTACTCCTACTACTATACTAGAAGAAGCTGCCTTTAACTTACTATACTAGAGCTGCTTTATAGCTAGCTAAAGGTTATAGATATCCTAGTATATCTTATAGAAATTATTAATCCTATCTACTATATACTACACCTAATATAGTAACTTATCTTTAAATGCTATACTAGTACTAGTATAGGGCCTTATAGCTCTTACTCTTTACTTATATTACCTAATAAGTTGTTTTGCCTTACACTATATAGTATTATAAATGCCTAACTGCTTAAAAAGTTAGCTCTATACTAGTACTATAATAGGCTTACATTAGACTTATATTAACTTTATTACCTAAGGCGTATATATCCTATAGGTTTATTATCCTTTTAATCTAGTTATAGTAATGTAATGATTTATATAACTACAACACTAATTAGTAACTAACACTATACTATAGATAAACCAAACTCACCGGCACGTAGGTCTTTTTCTACTCTACGTAAGTAAAGTATGCCTAACCAGTCCCTATTAGAGTTAGCATTAGCATATAGCTGGCATAACATTAATATACTTACTGCATATATTATTATTATTATTGTTACTCTAGATAGGGCTATCTAAGCTCTATATCCTAGAACCTTATCTTCTTAATTATACAGGAAAAACCCTAGTGTAGGGAGGAAAACCTATATACTACCGTGGTTTTGCCGCCGTAGAGCCAGGGTGACTCTAAGCCGGTGCCTATTATATAGAGATAGTTACGCAGCTGGCTAGATAGTAACTAGCTCTGCTAGAGAGTATGTTTTTTAGAGGAATAGGATTAGTGCTAAGTTAGAAAGGCATTAGGACTAGGCTATAACCTATAGGGTATTTATAGGCAGTAGGAAGTAGCTGTAGCTAGCTAATAACTAGTAGCTGCCTAATACCTATCTAATAGTTAGCGCTATTATATAATAAGTTACATAACCCTTAGGGCTAGGCATCTATATAAAAGACTTCCCCCTAAGTCTTAAACCTCTTTTCTTTTCTCTTTTCTTTAATCCTTCTAATAGTATTAACTTTAGTAAGTGTAGTATATTTTATAGCTATAGTAGTACTACTATAGTATTATATTATACTAATATATAGTATAGAAAAAGGAAACTTATTATTATACCTTCTAACCCCCTTATTATATAAGGGGTAAGTCTCCTTATTATCTCTACGTTAGGTCTATTACTAATCTATTTCTAGCCTACTAGCTTTTAGCTGTAGCTATATTTACTTTGTTTTACCTAGGGGCGTAATATATAAAAACAGTATTATAATATATATAGTAAGTATATTAATATTATACCGGCTGTGTGCTAATGCTAACTCTAATAGGGACTAGTTAGGTGTGCTTTGCTTACGTAGAGCAGAAAAAGACCTATATGCTAGTAAGTTTAGTTTATCTATAGTATAGTATTAATTGCTAATTAGTGTTGTAGTTACGCAAATTATTACATTACTATAACTAGGTTAAAAGGGTAATAAACCTATAGAATATATATACCTTAGGTAATAAAGTTAATGTAAGTCTAGTGTAAGCCTATTATAGTATTAGTATAGAGCTAACTTTTTAAGTAGTTAGGCGTTTATAATACTATATAGTGTAAGGTAAAATAACTTATTAGGCAATATAAGTAAGGAGTAGGAGCTATAGGGCCCTATACTAGTATTAGTATAGTATTTAAAGATAAGTTACTATATTAGGTATAGTATATAGTAGATAGGATTAATAATTTCTATAAGATATATTAGAATATCTATAACCTTTAGCTAGCTATAAAGCAGCTTTAGTATAGTAAGTTAAGGGTAGCTTCTTTTAGTATAATAGTAGGGATAGTAGTAGATAAAGTAGAGGTAGTAGTAGATAGGGTAGGGAAGGGGGAGGGGGAGAATATAGATAAGGTAGTTAAATAGTAAGAATATAGTAGTTATAGTAGGGTTTTACACTAGGTGTTTTAAATTAAATTTTAATCTATACTTACTATTAAGTTTTGCCTATAATATTATAATAATAACCTAGTGCTAGTGTATACCTAGTCTACTACCTATTATTATTATAGGTAAAGTATAAGGTAGAACTAAAAGAGATAGCCTATATAGATAATCTATTTTATAATAGCTATAGCTAGAGTATTAGTATTAATAGCTAAGCAGACTTTATAGTAGTTCTATATTAGATGCAGCCTAGTATTAATTAGGTGTATATTATTATATTTATTATAATTTAGAAGGATGTAGTAGTAATCTTTATTGCCTTCCTAGTAGTAGTAAATTAGTAAGTCTATATTAGGGATGTAGTAGTAGTAAAGAAATATATTTAGCCTTATTTTTTCTATATGTATCTAGATAAGGACTATTAATTTATACTTAGTAAGGCCTTAGTATAGCTTAATAAATTTAGTAGTAGAGTTAAAAGATAGCTTATATTTAGCTGTAGTAAGGTAGGGCTAGCCTTTATATATATTTATAGTAGTATACTTATAGTGCTATCTATCTTTCTATTCTAGGGTAAGGGCTTTTATTAGTAAGGGTTTATAGGGATTAGTATATAGATAAGACACTAGTAGTATATACTTAGCTTAGTTAGTAGGTAGGCAGCCTCTCTACTAGATCTAGTAATAATAGAGGTGGTTTGTAACTATAGCGTAAGTATTTTATATTCTATCTGCTATACTATTGCTTTTAATATAGTTATAAAACCTAAGGGAGATTAAGTTAAGGAATAGATTAAGTAGGGCTACTACTACTTTAGTTTTAAGTAGGGTCTATAGTATAGCCTTAAAGGCACTAATTATTATATATAGGTATTTATTTTACTTAGTAGTAAAGGCGTAGGCAATTCCCCTTGCTTTTCTATTAAGAAGGGTAGGGGTATAGTATAATCCTATACTATAAGTAATAGTGCTCTAAACAACTTATATATATAGTAGTCTTATATTATATATAAAGCAACCCTATATTAAGGCTAAAAGCGCTATAAGTATAAGTTACTACTATAGTAGCTTCTTTTTAACCTTAAGTTAGTAGGTCTTCTATATAAGTTTATAATATATCTATACCCCTAGGAAGTAGAATTTCTAGATAGGTTATACTATTATAGAGCTAAGGCAGATAGGTGTTGTAATTACTATATAGCAGTGGGTAAAGTGTATAAGCTTACTCTTTGCTAGATTAAATATAAGGCCTGCCTCTTAGGACTATTATTAGTAAATGTTCTACACAGACTTAAGTTGCTAATGTATAATATTTAGTATATAGCTGTATATAAGGAGGTTAGTATTATCTAAGAAGCCTAGCACTAGTGTAGATTATATATTCTATAGTTTAGTATATAGTAGTATAATATATAAGAGGAAGAGGATAGGTAAGATAAGGAACCCTTATAGTACCCCTATAGGTATAGATAGGGTGCTAGTTGTTTTACTATTAAAAAAAATTTATACTATTCTATTAGTAGTAAAGGTATAGGTTTATACTACTATTTATATAGGTATTCCTATAGCTATTAATATATATATTAGCTAGTGGTGGTAGATAGTGTTAAATATAGTAGAAATATCTAATTATAGAAGCAATATAGTGCTGCTATAGTACTAGGCTACCTTTACAGCCTCTATAAGAATGCTAATAGCAACTTCTATAGAGTAGTTTACCTAGTTTCCTATTTAGAGGTTAGGAAGGGCTCTCCTCTCCTTAGTAGTATAGGTAAGCTATACTACTACCACTACTTTAAGGACTTTACTAATAATGCTAAGGAGTAAGATTAGGTGTTAAGCTTCTATATACTATTATTACTCTAGAGTTTTGCTAGGTTTATATAGTACTATAACTTTAGCTATCTAATATAGTACTAGGTAGTAGCTAATCTAGTAGTATATATTTAAAAGGTAGATAAGGGTGTAGGCTAAAGGCTAATTATATACTTTAAGAAAGCCTACTAATAGCTTATTAGGACTAGGTGCTTTCTAGCTTATAAGACTCTTAATAATTCTATATATTTTATTAGTATTAAAGTAATCTTTATGTAGAAATGCTATAGTATTAAGTTAGTAGTTATAATTGTCTAGAATATTATTAAGGCGTGCCTCTAAGTAAGGGAAGAAGTATATAGTAAGGAAGGTAGCTTTCTCTATATAAATAGTAGCTATCTAGGCAAAGGGGCTATTACCTTAGTAGAGGTTAGGGAGGCAAATCTGCTTTAGTAGGAGGCTACTATAGAGCTATGCCTATTATTCTAGTTTCTATAGGTTGCCTCTATAAGTAGTAGCAGCTTATACTACTACTCTCTATAAGCTATAGTATTCTTTATTAATAACTTAGGTTTAGGTCTATACTGCCTTAGTAGTAAGTTACTAATTATTATTAGTATAGTAAGTACGCTATCTTTATAATATATGTTAGGCATCCTAGGTAGCTTACTTTACTTAGTGGTTCTACTAGGGGTTGGGTCTAGGGCTGCTTTAGGGGCTGTATAGTACTATAGTTTTAGTAATAGTATAAAGTTCTATTATAATCTAGACTACCTAATCTTTAATTGCCTTAGATATATTAAGTAGTGTGTCCTTAGTATTATAGTAGAACTAGGCTACTACCTCTATAGTTACTATATCTATCTATATATATAACTATTTAAATGTATTAATAGGTGTGTGGTTAGTATTCCTAGAGGTACTAATATAGATAAGCTGTGGGATATAGTTAGATCTAGCTAGATGTAGTCTACTTAGGTATTTAATTTAGGTATCCTAGGTAGCCTAGGTATAGTTAATAATACTACTATACTTACTATATAAGTACTATATAACTTTACCCTATAGTATAGTAAAACTAAGTTACTACTACTCTACTATTACTAGAAGAGTATTACTACCTACTAATATTCTACTAAAGTAGTTTTAAAGGGGGTAATATTAGTTAAAATCTCTAATAAAGACGCTTTAGGTCTATAGTAGTGCTATAATAAATTTAGTTAGGGGGGTTATCTAGTTAGGTTTATAATTAGGGGAGTAGATTAAGTATATTTCTATGCCTACTACTATAATTAAGCACTAGTCTATACTACTATATATTAACTATATATTAGTGCTAAGTTAGTAGTTAATATATATAGTAGTATAGCTACCCTAGGTAGCTAGGTAGAAACGCCCTAGGCTAGGGTTTAGTAGGTAGCTGTTAATTATCCCTAGTTCTTAGATTACTATTATATTAGTTCTAGGTTAGTATTATAGCACTAGGTATATAAGGTAGGTTTTCTTCTATGTATTCTAGTATATAATTTCTATTATATACTAATTATATTATATATTAGATTATAGTTAGCTTATTTAATCCTACTATAGGTATAGATAGTGTACTAAGGTATACTACTATAGTACCTAGAGTATAGGAAGTGTTAGTAGTGCTTAGTTTAGGGTATCTAGTATATAGTTAGCTAATATATTTATATAGTAAGGCCTCCCTTAAGAGTAGGTTGCTTACCTTATAGTATCTATTATAGCTTTAGACTTTAGTCTATCCTTTATTAGTAGTATTAGGTTTAGCAAAGGCTAGGGAATGCGTTAGGTATACTATATAGGCGTGGTTCTATTGCTTATTAGCTACATTATATAAATAGGACTATGCTAGGTGTAAACCTATGCAGTTAACGCAGCATTCCTATGTTACGCCTAATAATATAGGGCATAAATTCTCCCTATTAGTATAGTAATTAGTGCTGTATTAGCTATAGTATAGTAGTGTATTATATTTAGTAGAGATATAGCTAAACTTAAAGTAGTTATAGTATTAGTATAGGTAGAGTGTATTATTATAGGGTTTAGCTTTAAAGATCTTAGCTTTATATATAATACTAGTGTAGTAGAGGCAGTTAGCTACCTTAACTCTATTAATTCCTATAATAAGTAGTGTATAGGTTATAGTACTATATTACTTTTATACTATAATCCTTATAGGGCTAGGTCTATTTATAGTAATAAGGTCTTTTAGAATATCTTTACTAGCTTAGTTTTATAAGTAGTGTATAGGGAATCCCTTAATAATAATACTAAATATTTAGTAGTTAAGTATTGCATTTAGTCTAAATATAGTGTAAACCTAGGTTATATCTTTAGTATATAGTTTAGTAGTGTTATAGAAAGTAATAATAATATTACTACTATAGAGGCGCCTTACTGCTATAGTAGTACTAGTTCCTATAGCTTTATTTATAGCTATAACTATCTCTTCTAGGGAGTGGATTTTAGTATATTCTATAATAGTTAAGCCTCTAATAGTAGTCTTATAGTAGATATAAGATAGTACTATAATAGTAGTAATATAAGTAGAAGTAGGAGGGGCAGCTACTTAGCTACTAGCTATAATATTAGCCTAGCTTAGGGCTAGTATAGTGCTATTAAATACCTTTTTAATAGCGTTTTCTACTATAGTCTTAAGTTACTTAGTTATAGTATATATATCTATTAGGGGGGAGGGTGCTAAGAGGGTAAGGGTTTTGCATTAGGCATGTGTTGCCGCTGTATTAGCTACGTAGAGGATAATATTCTACACACTCTCTAGCAGTAAAGCTAGTACTATACTAGCTAATTCTTTATATTTAAGTTTATAATAATCTAGTAGCTATAAACTTATTAGTAGTAGTGTAGGTGTGGTTTAAGGTGCTGTTATAAAGCCTCTATATCCTATAAGGGGGTAGTAGTGGCTTTAGGCAAGCCCTCTATAATAGCTACTATTAATATCTATTAGCATTGCTACGCCTACAGCGCCTACGCTCCGGCTCTAATACGCTATTAGAATCTGGGGTAAACAGGCACGGCGATTCTTTTATGATGTTTTTTGAACGGTTTTGAGTCGATTTCGCGTCGCTACCGCGGTGCAGAAGAAATCCCTCGTAGTTATCATACCCCTACTGCATATATTACAATACTATTTTTATATATTACACCCCTAGGTAAAATAGGGTAAACATAGCTATAGCTAAAAGCTAGTAGGCTAGAAACAGATTAGCAACAGACCTAACGTAGAGATAATAAGGAGACTTACCCCTTACGTAATAAGGGGGTTAGGAGGCATAATAATAAGTTTCCTTTTTCTATACTATATATTAGCATAATATAATACTATAGCAGTACTACTACAGCTATAAAACACATTATACTTACTAAAGTTAATATTATTAGAAGGATTAAAGAAAAGAGAAAAGGAAAGAGGTCTAAGACCTAAGGGGAAGTCTCCTATATAGATGCCTAGCCCTAAGGGTTATATAACTTATTATATAATAGCACTAACTATTAGATAGGTGTTAGGCAGCTGCTAGCTATTAGCTAGCTATAGCTACTCCCTACTGCCTATAGGTACCCTATAGGTTACAGCCTAGTCCTAATGCCTTTCTAACTTAGTACTAATCCTATTCTCCTAAAAAACATACTCTCTAGCAGAGCTGGTTACCATCTGGCCAGCTACGTAACTATCTCTACATAATAGGCACCAGCTTGGAGTCACCCCGGCTCTACAGCAGCAAAACCATGGTAGTATATAGGTTTTCCTCCCTGCACTAGGGTTTTTCCTGTATAATTAAGAAGATGAGGTTCTAGGATATAGAGCTTAGATAGCCCTATCTAGAGTAACAATAATAATAATAATAATATAAGAATCTATAAGTTAGTCTCTAGTATAAAGGGCATACTATATAAATAGATTTAAAGTTATTTAAAGGTATAAATAATAGTATAGCACTCCTACTTAGTAGTATTATATTTAAGCTTTAATTCTTACCAAGTTCTACTCTTAAACCTAACTAGGTGTCTCTTACCTTTAATAATCTACTATAAAACTACTCTCTAACTAATACTATTAGTATTAATAATTAGAATTACCTCTTTATGCCCTAGCTTTAGATTAAGTAATATTAGCACTAAAGTAGTAGTTATTAGTACTTTAAGGTCCTTTATTACCCTTTACTAATTACCTCTCTATTTCTAAACTATATCTTTTTATAGAAGGTTAATTAAAGGCTTTATAATCTATATATACTTATTAATCTATAGGTAATAATAATTAATAAGTCTAAGAAATAATCTAATCTCTATCTAATCTTTATAAGTCTTTTAGTCTAGGATTTTTATAATCTTTGCTTTAGTTAGCGCCTAGCTGTTTATTCTATATATATATCTAATAATTTCTACTAAGTCCTAGTAGAATTTTAATTTAATTACTAATATTAAGCATCTAGTAAGTTTAATATTAACTAATACTTTATTAATATTAACTAAATGCTCTATAATATATCTATATATTTCTAGTATAATTTCCCCTCTATTATATATAGTTATAGGCCCTTTAACTATAATATTATTAAGAAAAGAGAAGTAAATAGTAGATATTAAATTAAATAAAATCCTTACTATAGTTCTATAAAATTATACTATAGAATTTATTACTTCTTAGAGAAGTCTATAGAGTTAAAGAAGCCTAATAGCTATAGAAATTATTATTATATCTTAGCTTTTCTTATTAAGTTCTACTTAATTATACCTAGAGAGTAGGTCTAAGAGGCTAAGTATTTTATATATACTAAAGTCCTTACTAAAGGCTTCTACTCTCTAAAAGATATATATATTCTATACTATTATCTTATTATACTTTATAGCTAATAGTATAAGCTATATTTCTCTATCTTTCTTAAAGACTAGAAAGTAGGGGTTTTTATATAACCTATAACTCTCTTCTAAATACCTATTCTTTAGCTTCTTCTTTAGTAAGTTAATAAGCTTTCCTTAAAGTTCTAGTAGTATAGAAATAGATCTTACTTACTATATACTATAGTTAACTACCTTAATTACCTAAGGAGGTAATATAAGGGGATTAACTTTACTATATTCTAATAGATTCTATACTAAGGCTACTTTATAGTTATAAATAATCTCCTTAAAAATACTTAATTCTATATCTATTAAGTGCTTCTAAACTCTATTAACTATTTAATCTAGGCATTCTTTTATTAGATAGAACCCTTATAGGTGCTTACTAAATTATCTAGTAATGTATTTTATATACACCCTAGAGTTATTAAGCTATCTTTTTACTTCTATTTATTTCTTTAATTTCTAAAGAAAGTCCCCCTTTAGGATTATTCTATCTAAAGGAATATTATCCTTAGATAGAATCTTTACTCCTTTTCTCTTATAGAGTATATAGACCTATAGATTAAATAGTTTATAGCTTTTAGTAGCCTAAAGATTACTTATAGTATATAATAGTTATATATAATATTTATAAGTAGCCTTAGTTAAGACTAACTTAGTAATTACTAATCTCTTCTACTTAGAGATTAGCACTAAGTTCTTATTATTAGCTAGTTCTATACTTAGCTTCTCTTAATTTATATAATCCTTAAGGTCTTCTAAAATAATACTTATACTATCCCTTCCTTAGTTACTCTTTTATAATAGTCTAATTATATTATAGCTTAGTGCTCTAAATATAGCTATAAAAGCTATAAAGGTTTGCTACTTAGTAGTAGTTTAGCTAATTAAATAGTTATTATCCTTCCTTCTTTTAATTAATAGGTTATTATAGTTTTAAAGATCTATAGTATAGACTCTAATAGTAGAGTTTTTTATACCTATAATAAATTCCTACTATATTCCTTTAGTAACTTTAGATACTACTATAATATTATTAAAGCAGTATCTAATTATTATATTCCCTTCCCTATCTCTATATTTAAATATAGCTCTAGCTATCTATATAAAAGATATTCCTAGGATTAACTTTACTATTATAGTATTAGGGGAGATATAGAGTTAGATAGGGGTCTAAACGTTCCCTAGATAGAGTTTTATATATACTTCCTTTAATATCTTAATTATACTATTAGTATAAGAAGTTATACTAGTATTTATTATTACTAGATAAATTCTAAGGCTAGTAATCTTTATAAAGCTTTAGATAATAATATTTCCTTAAGAGCTACTATCTACTAAGGTAGGCAATAAGTTACCCTTTAGGTTCCCTAAGTAGACTTATAAATAAGGTAATTCCTATAGATAGCTTATAAGAGATTAAGGCTCTAGGGCTATAGAGTCTCTAGTAATAATATTTAAGGCGTTAATATATAGTAACTTTTATTTCTAATTAAAAGCTTTCTCTATATTCTATATCCTTTTCTATAATAGTTCTATAAGGGCTTAGTCTATATTATATAATTATATTAAGCCTAGCTCTATAGGTTTAGTTAGTTTATAGGTTTCCTTATCTTTAATTATATCTCTTATTATTAAAATAATCACTATAAAGGTGTTATTTTTGAGCCCCTTATAATTGCAGCCTACCCGGCAGCGTTGTTATTGCTGATATTCAACCTCAGCAACAACGGCAGTTATACCTCGATTTCTGATGCGTTTTCTACGGCGTTTTCTGCCGTAAAGCGGTCTAGAATTCTGCCCTAGGCGGTCAGCTTTGTATTCTTAGCTACCCTAGGCCCCTCGTATCCCTCTGACCAAACGGGTCGCATATCTGCACCTGCGTTGTGTAGTGGTGAGTCTATTTTTTTGTTTTCCTATACAAATAATATTATGGAAAATGAAAAAGTGTTACACGAACCCCTGTTAGCGGCCCTAATCTAACGATATGGTTGGAGGGTATATAAGGAAGTAGAAGTGAATTTCTCTCCTTACCTAAATTGCTTATTGCCCTAAATCGTCCGTTACTATAAAGAATACTAAGCTGCTATTCTAGATTACTAGAAGTTATTACCCTTCTACTAAAGATTGAATTGCTTATAGAAGCATTACTCTTAGAGACTTACTACCTTTACTAGTAATTACTCTATACCCAGCTATATTTTTAATAGGTTATAAGCCTAGGAGGTCTATAGTGAATTTACTATAGTGGCCTACCTTTTCTTTAAACTATCGTTTAATATCCCTAGGTTGACGCCCTAACCTAGGTGCCGCACACAAAATCACCACATTTTCTAGTGTTGAATCTGATTCCATTCACACACGTGGTCTGACAGCTGCATCAACCATTTGATCACTGTCAGCAGCTGCATTCAGCTGCATTTAGCTGTATTTTGCTGCATTCAGCTGCATTTATAGGGAATTATTCCCTATTTTTATTCCTATTTAGGAATATTGTGTGCATTTTACTAAGCATTTTGCACCCTTTTTTAAAGCGTGTATCCAGCTGACGGACCGTTGCGACCATTGGCAGCTGTAAGCCTTAATTATCGTAGAATTCCTACCTATAATATCGCAGGACAGATTTTTGGTGTTTTCCTAAACCAATCCACCTAAATCTTTGTGGGCAGTATTCCTATAGACCTATAAATCTAGGCTTTTAGCAGAGCCCTAGATCCAGTGTACTACACAATTTATATGCGTATACTAATTTACAATTAGGAACCTAACGATTCTTACAAATCCCCTAATTAAACAATTATAAGTTACAGCTTCTAACGGTCTGTCTAAACCGTGCATTTGTTATTAGTAGCTGCAGGACCTGATTATAGTAATATTTACTACTATATTTATTACTATACTGCAGCAGAATCTTCCCTATACGCACAAAACCTATGCATAGGGAATTTTTAAATCTGTATTTTTACAGACCTATAAATTAGGGCTTTTGGCCGAGCCTTCTGATCTATAACACTATACATTTTTGGTGTGTGTTCTGATTAACTTCTAGGGAATCTAACTGCTTCTGCAAATCCTAATTAGAATCAATTTAGAGTTACGGCTTCTGTAACCATAACTGTTGGTAGGCTTTATTGTTAATAAATCTAGGTATTTTTATACCTTCTATAGCTAGGAAAATCAGTACTATTTTATTAGTAAAATTCACTGTATCTAGTAATTCACTACTACTATTTACTGTAAATTACTATAAATTAGTTATAGAGGGCATTTTTTCTTTAAATCCTCTATAATTCTGATATATATATAGTGAATTTCTTCCTATAATTAGCTATAGAAGCCGTTTTTTCTCTCTCTTCTATAAAGATGGCTAGGCATTAATAAGGCCTTATGAATTATCCTTAAGAAATGTAAGAGGATAATTTACCTACAAAAACCTACTTAGAGTTGATTTCTAAGCAGATTGCTAAACAGAATAAGGATCTAGCTACTTTTGTTAAGATAAATAATGCTAAGCATAAAGCTCTTTAGAATTAACTTAAAGACCTTTTAGGTTAGATAGTAGGGTTACTAGGTAACCAATAATATGAAAATAAGCCTGTAGAAGAAAATATATAGGCTTTTTCTTAATCTACTAGCCCTTCTAATTCTAACCCTTTGTAGGAAGCTTTTAATAGAACTACTACTAAGGAATTAAATAAGAAGGTGTATAATATCTCTAATAATATAAAATTAAGGGGGCCTGAGAATTTTAACTAATAGAAGCAGGCTTTATCTATACAATTTAGAGCTTTTAGAATGCCTGATTTTATAGATAATCCTAAAATTGCCTATAATCTTCCTAATTCTTAGTAGGCTGTAGTACTTATAATTATAAGAGACAGCTGCTAAGAGGGACCTTAAGCTGCAATTTGTTAGCAAAAATCACCTATTAAAGCCTATAAAATCCTTATAAGGCAATATTTACAGAGTTCTAAGATATAAAGAGGGAATTTATACTCTAAATTTTATACTTTAAATTTCTCTTCTTTTAAAGGCACTTTAGAAGACTTTAATATAGAATTTAATAACCTAATTGCTAGGTTATTATTATACAACGTTATAATTAGTGATATTAATGAAGTAAACGTTTATATTGCTGCTTTAAAACAGACCTTTCCTTAGTGGGCTGAGAGGCAACGATTTTCTATTAGAACCTCTAGAGCCTAAGGTCTTCTAGTTAGTTATCTAAATTTGCAATTCCTTATAGCTAATTTATTAGAAGAACAAAGGGATAAAAGCTCCTCTATATCTAAGGCTCTTAGTTATAAAGCTTCTAATTCCTCTTCTAAGCCCCCTCCCTCTTCTAATTCTTAGGGGGAGTCTAAGAATAATAGAAAACCTAGTAAATCCTTTACTAAGAAATCTAGCACTAATTCTAGTGCAAATTCTAAGACTAAATTAGCAAATAAGAAGAAAAAGAACCCTAGCAACAAAAATTAGGATATTAAGAAGCAAGAAGCCTCTTTTGCTATTAGCTGCTATAGCTTAGCAACCAGAAATATAGAAGAAGAAGACTCTAATTCTAACTTAGAAGAAGAGACCTCTTCTAGCAGTGGTTATAGTAGTGATTCTTCAACCTCTATAACTAAAAGTAATGAATCCTTAGTTACTAGACCTTCTTTTACTTATAAGACTTAAGAACCTTCTAATCTAAAAGACTCCCTATTATATAATATAGGCTCTATGTATTATCTAATAAATAATAAGGCATTCTTTAGGACCTTTAGGGCCCTAAAATATAAAGAAAGAAGCCCTATTACTACTATAGGAGGCCCTATTTATGCAAAAGGGGCAGGAACTGCTGTATTTAAAGTCCTAGTAGGCCTAAATCCCACTAAATTTAGGCCTCTAGTACTAAAAAATGCCCTATATTTTCCTAGTATAGACACTAATCTAATTAGTAGCCTAGCGCATTATAACGCTAGCAGCACCCTAGAAGGTAATAAATTACGATTATCTAATAATTCTTGCTATAGGCTTCTAAACCCGAAAAAGCATGGTTTTTTTTTACATATTAAGGGCAAGAAAACCCCCTTCTTTATAAGAACAAAAATAGCCACTAGGTATATATGTCCTACCCTATAGTAGAAAGAAAATACCCTATACTAGGACCTGCCTGCCCTATAAGGGAAAATTACCCCCCTATATAGGGATCCCTTTCTTCTGATTCTGCAGAGGTAAATCACCCCTCTGTAGAGGAATCTACCCTTTCCCTCTCTTTCCCTCTAAGCCTTTTAGCTTACCCTATAGGTTTAGCAACCTACCCTAGAGATAATCTAGGTCCTATAGGGGCTTCCTACCCTATAGAAGTGCAAATTCTAAAGCTTTGCGCTGACCCTAAGGAATATTCCTATATTCCTTAGGGTGAATTTCCTGATTCCAATAGATATTAAGTAATTGATGAAATTACAGAGGATTTTACAGGGGACTTAGCCCCTATTTCTACTAACAAAGGGGCCCCTAGCTGGGCACCTTCTAGGGACTTAGAAGGTCTAGACCCAAATGTCCTAGGTGCCAATAGTGGCCGTCTAAGCCCCCCTAATAAGGCCTGTGTTCCTAAAGAGGCCTAGTAACAGAGGGAGCCCTAAGAAATAGGCCCTAAGGTTACTAAAACCCCCTATAAAAATCTCTCTAATTATTAGAAATTACTGCATTAGGCCCTAATTTAGCATGTTAGATTAGGGTATATAGGTCTTCCTTTATTAAAGAAGTCAGCTTCTATAATTAAGGGAATTCCTAATTTTGATTCTATTAAGAATAAGGATTTTTACTACTTACCCTATAGTTAGGCAAAGGCTGTTAGGAGGCCTAGTATAAAACCTATCCCTGACCCCCCTAGAGTATTAGATATTATAGAGGGAGATACTGTAAAAATTAGCCCTATACTATAAAATAAGAAAGATACAGTGCTTTTCCTTATAGACTATAAATCCTGGTATAAGTGGTGCTTTTTACTTGTAAATAAAGAGGGCCCTACTCTTTATAATATAATAAGGGGATTCTTTAAGCAACTAAAGAATTAATATCTTTCCTACCCTAGGCATCTATATTTTAATAATGGTACAGAAATAGATAATAGGTTGCAAAATTAGCTAGCTTCTAAGGGAATTTGCTTTAGTACCTCTTGCCCCTATATTTATAAGCAAAATAGGCTTGTAGAACGTGCTATAAGGGTTATTCTAGATCGTCTTAGGGCCACTATTATAGGTGCTAGAATTCCCTTATTCCTTTAGTCTTATATTCTTCCTTCCCTAGTAGATATTATAAATTACTCTGTAAATTCTACTAAGGAATTCTCCCCTAAGCAGCTATTTCTAGCTAACTTAGAGCCTAATAATAAGCCCTTTATTCCTGATTTTTCGAATATAAAGGCAATAGGCGCCTACTACGAGGTCCTTATACCTTATAAGTAGAGGTCTAAGCTGCACAAATTAGTGCCTAGGACCCAATCAGGGGTTCTATTGGCTAATTTAGGGTCTAAAACCTACCTTATTTATATTCCTTCTAGAAGAGCAGTTATAAAGACTAGCTTTGTAAAAATCCTAGAAGATATAACCTCTTTTATATCTATTCCTAGGAATAATCTAGAAGAGGGAGGAAATAACCTTACTAATGATTTTTAAGGTCAACCTTAGCAAGGTTCTGATTTTCTAGATAATTCCCTAGGGAATTCCCTAGAATCTCCCTAAAGCAGCCTTTATATTATAGATAACCCTATAACTAAGGATTCTAATCCTAGTATTCCTACTAGTGATAATCCTAGCATTCCTACTAGTGATTCTATGGATTTAGATAATAATATAGATATTACTTCTTTTGTAAGAAATCTATATTATAAGGCATAGGAAAGAATTGTAAAAAAGGGGGATTTTACCCCTAAGACCTTTAAATAAGCTATACAAAGCCCTAATAAGGCTAGTTAGTTAGAAGCAATGTATAGTAAGTTTCAGCAGCTTCTAGCTGCTAAGACCTTTAAATTTATAGGGATAGACTAAGTTCCTAAGGGCTAAAGGATCCTAAAAAATAGGCTTGTTTATAAGCTTAAAAAGGATAAAGAAAATAATCCTATAAAATATAAGGCCTATCTTATTGCTAAAGGTTTTATATAGATAGAAGGCCTAGACTATCTAGAAACCTATACTACTACTAGTATACCCCCTAGTTAGTAAATATTAGTAGCTATTACTACTTATAAGAATTAGGAAATAGAGCAGACTAATTTTATAGGGGCCTTTCTAAATAGCTCCCTAAAAGAAACTATTTATATAGAAATCCTAGAGGGTTTTATAGAATTTGCTAAAAAAATAACTACTTCTACTAGTAATAGTAAAAATAACCTACTTAGCTTCCTAAATAAGTATAGTTATAAAGTAGGGAAAAAACAAGTAATTATATTACTTAAATTACTTTATAGGCTAAAACAGAGCCCTAGAGGATAGCAACAGACCCTAAAAGCCCTATTACAAAATTAGGGATTTTCCCCTATAATATTAGATCCTGCAATTTTCTTTAATCCAACTTTATCTACTTATATTATTATGTATGTAGATGACTGTCTTCTTATAGGGCCTAATATTAGATATATTACTAGGTTAAAAAGGGCCCTTTATAAGGCATACCCTATAGAAGATAGAGGGCTAGCTAAATTCTTCCTAGGGGTTTAAATTCAAAGAGATAGAAAGAAGAGGGTTCTTACCCTTTATTAAAGTTAATATATCTCTAAGGCCCTAGAGAAATTTAGTATAATAAATGCTAAAGCAACCCAAATTCTAATCCAACCCAGAATTATAAAGCAACCCCCTTCTAAGGTTCTTATACCTTTAGAAATTAAGATATATTAGAGTATAATAGGGACCCTTATGTGCCTAATGTTGCTTACTAGGCCTAATATAGCTTTTGCAGTTTA
Source organism: Claviceps paspali (assembly GCA_013435705.1). NCBI lineage: Eukaryota > Fungi > Ascomycota > Sordariomycetes > Hypocreales > Clavicipitaceae > Claviceps > Claviceps paspali. Next base: position 116,911 of record JABAEC010000005.1, on the reverse strand, counting down.
GTAGCTTTCTACAGCCCTTACTAAGCCCTATATAGAGCATTTAAATGCTTCTAAATATCTACTTAGATATCTTATAGGCATAAGGAATTACTCTATAACCTATAGAGGCCCTTCTTCTAAGGAAAAGGGTACTAAAATTGCAACAATATTAGTTAGATTTTGTAATAGTGATTTTGCAGGGGATATAACATTATCTAAATCCACCTATGCTTATCTTTATAAGCTAGCTAGTGCCCCTATTAGCTAGAAATCAAAGAAAGCTAGCAGTATTGCCCTATTAACTATAGAGGTAGAATCTAATTCCCTTTGTAAGACTATCCAGGAATTAGAGTGGATTTATAACCTATTTAACAAATCAAAAATCAGAATAAATCCACCTATACCCCTTTTTTGCAATAGTACTAGTGCTATAAAATTAGCACTAGATCCAGCACTTTACAACTAAATAAAGCACACCCTATTAAAATTCAACTATATTAGGGAAAAAGTTGCAAAAGGGCTTGTAAAAGTCACCTATATTAATACTAATAATATGCCTGCTAATAGGCTTATAAAGCCCCTCCCTGCCTCTAAATTCAGCCAATTTATAGAGCGTATAGGCCTATTAAAGTCCCTATAAATAATAATAAGCCTCTATAAACTACCCTATTATTAAAAAAAAAACACAACAAAAACATTTCAAAACCGACAAAAACAACAAAACAATTTAAAAACAATAAAATTATAAAAACACTACTTAGAATACTAGGAATTGCTAGGGATTAGGAACCCCTTTTGGTTATGTAATTGTTTTCTAAATATTTAGGAAATTAGGATTGTTTTAGAAAAGTTCTTTTTGGTTTCTTATTATATGTTTTTGTACTTAGTTATTTTCTATATGTTTTTTTATACTAATCCCTTACTCTAGATATCTATTAAAGAGCTAGAATTATAAGGAAGAGGAAAAAGCACTTATATTTTATATCTAAGTCCTTTTTAGAGGGAGTGTTAAAATAATTACTATAAAGGTGTTATTTTTAAGCCCCTTATAATTGCAGCCTACCCGGCAGCGTTGTTATTGCTAATATTTAACCTTAGCAACAACGGCAGTTATACCTTGATTTCTGATGCGTTTTCTACGGCGTTTTCTGCTGTAAAGCGGTCTAGAATTCTGCCCTAGGCGGTTAGCTTTGTATTCTTAGCTACCCTAGGCCCCTTGTATCCCTCTAACCAAACGGGTTGCATATCTGCACCTACGTTGTGTAGTGGTAAGTCTATTTTTTTGTTTTCCTATACAAATAATATTATAGAAAATGAAAAAGTGTCACACAAACCCCTATTAGCGGCCCTGATCCAATGATATGGTTGGAGGGTATATAAGGAAGTAGAAGTGAATTTCTCTCCTCACCTAAATTGCTTATTGCCCTAAATCGTCCGTTACTGTGAAGAATACCAAGCTGCTATTCTAGATTGCTAGAAGTCGTTGCCCTTCCACTGAAGATTGAATTGCTTATAGAAGCATTACTCTTAGAGACTCACTACCTCTACTAGTAATCACTCTATACCCAGCTATATTTTCAATACTTATACTATAAATAGTATTAATTAAATAATCTTTATAGTTATTAGTTTATATCCTCTTCTAAGGCCCTATAGGGTAGATACTAGAGCTTAGCCTATCTTTTACCCCTAGGTTAAAAAAGTATATTTAGTTAATTCCTTAAGAGTGTATTTTACTCTTTTTAGAGACTACTATAGTAAGAGAAGGCATAAGGTAGTAGAGGTTCCTAATAGGCATCCTAATCTTCTTATTAAATATCTTATTATATAAAGTCCCTAATATCTATTTATAGATAGGGTCTATTTCCTAATAGTTAGCTTTTATTAATTTATATAACTTATTCTTAATTTAAAGCTTCTCTTCTATTTGTCTTAGCTTTCCTTCTAAGTATACTAACGTTTAAGGTATTTTAGTATCTACTAAGTTAGTTACTACTAATACCTACCCTTTAGTAGTTCTCTTTAGTATATTAGAAGGAATTTCTAGTTAGAAGGTAATAACTACTATAACCCTATTTACTGCTTTTAGCGCCTTTTACTACTTTAGCTATAGCTTCTATATCTTAGGTTTTAATATAGTAAACTTAATAACTTAGCATTCCTTTAGTATTAGTTTCTAATTACTTAGGTTCCCTATAGAAGAGTCTCTAATAGATTATAATTTATTAAATATCTTACTCTTAGGAAAGATAAAAGCCTAAAAGTAGGCAGCTTATTATATTATACTTCCTATATTTATAAAAGCACTAGAGAATATTAGGGCAACTAGATGCCCTCTAACTAAGAGGATCTTTTTATTCTATATATAGTTATAAAAGCTATTAGCCTTATCTACCTTTTAAACTTAGTAAGTAGAGAATCTATAGTAGGTATCTCTATAGTAAAAGTAGTCTTATTAAGTGCCCTAGGATATCCTAATATATCCCTAATTACTAAACCTTTAGTTATAACCTTTATTATAGGTTAACCCTTAGTACCCCTATCTTTACTACTAGCTATATAGTGCCCTTCTTTATCTATTAATTAATTAGTCTTCTACTATCTACTATTCTTATACTATATTAGTTATCTATAGTAATTAATTAATTATCAGGTTCTATTTATACTTTTCCTCTAATTAGTGCAATAGGTTTACATTGCTTATACTCTATTTTATAATTAGTATATATATCTCCTTAAGCTAATAGATAAGGTTATCTATTTAATCTATATAATCTATACCTTTAGTAATCTCTTTATCTTTAATATTAGCTATAATTAGAATATATACTCTATAGTAGGTAGGTATATCTAAGTTATCTATAAAGTAAGTTTTCTAGGTCTTTATACTAGTATTAGCTTAATTTCCTTTTATAACTATCTAATCCCTAAGTTATTTTACAAAGGGTAGTTTCCTAGGAATTAAATTCCTATTCTCTATCTTAAGTCTAACTCTTATATACTTATCTAACTTCTTCTATAAGTCTATATATAGGGTTATTAGGAAATTATCCCTACTAAGCCTTTTAGATTAGCTTTTAATATTAGAGCTCTATAGCACTATAGCTAGGTTTATATCTTAGCTATTCCCTAAGGTCTTTTAGCATTAAGGTTAATAAGGCTATTATATATAGACTTAATAAGGTTCTAGTTTATTGCCTTAAACCACTATAGAATAATTATCTTAAATTCTAGCTATTTATAGGCTACTCCTATAGATTAGATATCCTCTTAGAGTTCTTTATAGATTAGATATTTAAAGTACTTAGTCTAGCGCTTCTTATTAATTCTAAAAGCTATTATTTTAAATTTAAAGTTAATAATATATTCTAAGACATTTACACTATTAAATAGGGAGTTAGCTAGCCTATAGGTTGTAATATAATTACATCTTCTAGATTCCTTATTAAGCCCTTCTATTAGTATCTTAATATTATCCTTTATTATAACTAATATCTTTAGGGGAGCTTTAAGGTTTCTAAATAGGCCTTAAGTAACTTAATCTCTTTTAGGGCTTATAATTAACTTATTATCTTTAAGATTAATACTTATTTTTAGTATTCTTAAAAAGGTGCTTTTCTATATTTACTTTAGGGGCAATTCTTTTTTTACTTTTAGAGAGTTAAGTATATCTAATATATAGGTGTAGTTTTATATAATTAAATAATTAAGAGCTTAGAAGAGAGTGTTTTTTATTCTACTTATTATAGTAATTTATACTAATAAGTATTCTTTAAATATCTATAGACTAACTATACTTATTAGTAGATAGCTTTTTATAAGTATAAAGAATAGTCTAATAATAGTAACCCCTATAAGAATCCTAGCATTATCTCTAGTTACTAGTTAGTCTCCCTTATATAAAATTAGCCTTAGCCTCTCTAAGTTAGTATAGTACTACTATAATATTTTTCTCTTTCTAGCTAAATTTACTATATATTCTTTATTTATTAGGACTTTAGTATCCTAATTAATTAATCCTTTATTCTTAATTATTATTTTATGCCTTCCTTTAGTAGAAATTTCTTTCTTAGCCCCTAGTATACTAGAACCCCTTTTTTCTATTATATTATATTTTACTATGCTAGTTATTACACTAGCATAGACTCTCCCTATAGAAGCGCTTCCTATAATTAAATAATCTATATTACTTAAATTATGTTTTTCTAACGCTTATTCTGTTTTTATAATACTCTTTATCTAATTATTATTATTCTATTTTTTAGGTATATAAAGGGTCTCTAAGCTTTTTATACTAGTAGTCCTTATTATAGTAATAATAGTGCCTTTAAGTTAATAGATAATTAAATTAACTCCCTAGTAAAGCCCCTATTTATATTAAGAGGTCCTTAGTATAGAATAGCTTTATAGGTATTTAATAAAGCCCCTATCTATATAGGAAAACCTAAACTATAAAAGAAAGGCTCTAAAAGGGGAAGTCTCTTTAGTCCTTAGTTCTAATTTATATAATTAAATAGTATCTTTAACTAGAACCTTATTATTAGTTAAAGATATTATAATATTATAATCCTAACTAATGCTAACCCCTTTTAGGTATTACTAATGTAATAATCTTCTAATGTTTATAAATTAGGATACTAGAGCAATAAGAGTTATGTATCTAATGCTTTATGCTAATAATTAAATAGTATCTTTAACTAGAACCTTATTATTAGTTAAAGATATTAGGATATTAATAAGAGGTTGTCTCTTGCAAATAGCTTCTAATATAGTGGTTTATCTTATATTATAGCCTTAGATACAAAACAAAGGTTTATCTTAAGGAGAGTTGTTCACGGGATTTCTTCTGCACCGCGGTAGCGACGCGAAATCGACTCAAAACCGTTCAAAAAACATTACAAAAGAATCGCCGTGCCCGTTTACCCTGGATTCTAATGGTGCATTAGAGCTGGAGCGTAGGCGCTATAGGCGCAGCAATGCTAATAGATATTAATAGCGGCTATTATAGAGGGCTTACCTAAAGCCGCCACTACCCCCTTGTGGGACGCAGAGGCTTTATAACAGCACCTTAAACTATACCTACACTACTACTAATGAGTTTGCAGCCACTGGATTATTATAAACTTAAATACAAAGAATTAGCTAGTATAGTACTAGCTTTACTACTAGAGAGTGTATAGAATATTGTTCTCTATGTAGCTAACGCAGCGGCGATATACGCCCAATGTAAAACCCTTACCCCCTTAGCACCCTTCCCTCTAATAGACATACACACTATAACTAAGCAACTTAAGACTATAGTAGAAAATACTGTTAAAAAGGTATTTAACAGCACTATGCTAGCTCTAAGCTAGGCTAATATTATAGCTAGCAGCTAAGCAGCTGCCCCCCCTGCTCCTACTTATATTACTACTATTATAGTACTACCTTATATCTACTATAAGACTACTATTAGAGGCTTAACTATTATAGAATATACTAAAACCTACTCCCTAGAAGAGATAGTTATAGCTGTAAATAGAGCTATAGAAACTAGTACTGCTGTAGCAGTAAGGCGCCTCTATAGTAGCAATACTATTATTACTTTCTACAACACTGCTAAACCATACACTAAAGATATAATCTAGGTCTACACTATATTTAGACTAAACGCAATACTTAACTACTAAACATTTAGTATTATTATTAAGGGATTCCCTATACACTACTTATAAAACTAAGCTAGTAAAGACATCCTAAAAGACCTTATTGCTGTAAACAGACCTAGCCCTATAAGGGTTATAGTGTAGAAGCAATATAGTACTATAACCTACACACTACTTATTATAGGAATTAATAGAGTTAAGGCAGCTAACTGCCTCTACTATACTAGTATTATATACAAAGCTAAGATCTTTAAAGCTAAACCCTATAATAATGTACTCTACCTATACTAATGCTATAACTACTTTAAGTTTAGCTACATCTCCACTAGGTGTAATGCACTACTATACTATAGCTAATACAGCGCTAGTTACTATACTAATAGGGAGAATTCATGCCCTGCGTTATTAGGTGTAACGTAGGAACGCTGCGTTAACTGCATAGGTTTACACCTAGCGTAGTCCTATTTATACAACGTAGCTAACAAGCAATAGAACCACGCCTATATAGCGTACCTAATGCGTCCCCTAGCCTTTGCTAAACCTAACACTATTAATAAAGGATAGACTAAAGTCTAAAGCCGCAATAGACACTATAAGGCAAGCAACCCGCTCTTAAGGGAGGCCTTGCTATACAAATATATTAGCTAACTATACACTAGATGCCCTAAACTAAGCACTACTAATACTCCCTACACTCTAGGTGCTATAGTAGCATACCTTAGTACACTACCTATACCTATAGTAGGATTAAATAAGCTAACTACAACCTAATATATAATATAATTAGTATATAATAGAAATTATATACTAGAACACACAGAAGAAAACCTACCTTATACACCTAGCGCTACAACACTAACCTAGAACTAATGTAATAGCAATCTAAGAACTAGGGATAATTAACAGCTACCTACTAAACCCTAGCCTAGGGCATTTCTACCTAGCTACCTAGGGCAGCTACACTGCTATATACATTAACCGCTAACTTAGCACTAATACATAGTTAATACACAGCAGCATAGACTAGTGCTTAATTATAGTAGTAGGCATAGAAATATACTTAATCTACTCCCCTAATTATAAATCTAACTAGACAACCCCCCTAACCGAATTTATTACAGCACTGCTATAGACCTAAAGCGTCTTTATTAGAGATTTTAACTAATATTACCCCCTCTAGGACTGCTTTAGTAGAATATTAGTAGGTAGTAATACTCTTCTAGCAATAGCAGAGCAGTAGCAACTTAGTTTTACTACACTATAGGGCAAAGTTACGTAGTACTTATATAGTAAGCATAGTAGCATTATTAACTACGCCTAGGCCACCTAGGATACCTAGATTAAATACCTAGGCGGACTACATCTAGCTGAATCTAACTATATCCTACAGCTTATCTACGTTAGTACCTCTAGGAATACTAACTGCACACCTATTAACACATTTAAATGGTTATATATATAGATAGATGTAGTAACTACAGAGGCAGCAGCCTAGTTCTACTATAATACTAAGGACACACTGCTTAACACGCCTAAGGCAATTAAAAATTAGGCAGTCTAGATTATAACAGAACTTCATGCTATTGCTAAAACCACAGTACTATACAGCCCCTAAAGCAGCCCTAGACCTAACCCCTAGTAGAACCACTAAGTAAAATAAGCTACCTAGGATGCCTAATGCACACTATAAAGATAGCGTACTTACTGCACTAATAATAATTAGCAACTTACTACTAAGGCAGCATAGACCTAAACCTAAGTTATTAATAAAGAACACTATAGCTTATAGAAAGTAGTAGTATAAGCTGCTACTACTTATAGAGGCAACCTATAGAAACTAGAATAATAGGCGCAGCTCTACAGCAGCCTCCTACTAAAGCAGATTTGCCTCCCTAACCTCCGCTAAGGCAACAGCCTCTTTGCCTAGGTAGCCACTACCTACACAGAGAAAGCCACCTTCCTTACTATATGCTTCTTCCCTTACTTAGAGGCACGCCTTAATAATATCCTAGACAACTATAACCACTAACTTAATACTATAGTATTTCTACACAAAGATTACTTTAATACTAACAAAATACATAGGATTATTAAGGGTCTTATAAGCTAGAAAGCACCTAGTCCTAATAAGCTACTAGTAGGCTTCCTTAAAGCATATAGTTAGCCTTTAGCCCACACCCTTACCTACCTTTTAAATATATATTACTAGATTAGCTACTACCTAGCACTATACTAGATAGCTAAAGTTATAGTACTGTGTAAACCTAGCAAAACTCTAGAGCAACAATAGTACGCAGAAGCTTAGCGCCTAATCTTACTCCTTAGCGTTATTAGTAAAGTCCTTAAAGTAGTAGTAGTAGTATAGCTTACCTATACTACTAAGGAGGGGGGAGCCCTTCCTAACCTATAAATAGGAAACTAGGCAAACTGCTCTATAGAAGTTGCTATTAGCATCCTTATAGAGGCTATAAGGGCGGCCTAGCACCACAGCAGCACTACGTCGCTCCTACAACTAGACATTTCCACTGTATTTAATACTATCTACCACCACTAGCTAACGTATATATTAATAGCCATAGGGATACCTATATAGATAGTAGTATAGACCTACGCCTTTACTGCTAATAGAACAGCACAAATTTTTTTCAATAGTAAAACAATTAGCACCCTACCTATACCTATAGGGGTACTATAGGGGTCCCCTATCTTACCTATCCTCTTCCTCTTATATATTACACTACTATATGCTAAACTATAGGACGTATAATCTACATTAGTGCTAGGCTTTTTAGACAACACTAACCTCCTTATATACAGCTATACACTAGACATTATACATTAGTAACTTAAGTCTGCATAGAACATCTGCCAATAATGGTCCTAAGAGGTAGGCCTTATATTCAACCCAGCAAAGAGTAAGCTTATATACTTTACCCACCACTATGTAGTAATTATAACACCTATCCGCCTTAGCTCTACAATAGTACAACCTATCTAGAAATCCCACTTCCTAGGGGTATAGATACATTATAAACTTATATAGAAGACCTACTAACTTAAGGTTAAAAAGAAGCTGCTGTAGTAGTAACTTACACTTACAGCGCTTTTAGCCTTAATATAGGGTTGCTCTATACATAACACAAAACTACTATATATATAAGTTGTTTAGAGCACTATTGCTTATAGTGTAGGATTATACTACACCCCTACCCCCCTTAATAGGAAAGTAAGGGGGATTGCCTATACCTTTATTACTAAGTAAAATAAATGCTTATATATAGTAACTAGTGCCTTTAAGGCTATACTACAGACCCTACTTAAAACTAAAGCAGTAGTAGCCCTACTTAATCTATTCCTTAACTTAATCTCCCTTAGGTTTTATAACTATATTAAAAGCAATAGTATAGCAGATAGAATACAAAACGCTTACGCTGTAGTTACAAACCACCTCTATTATTACTAGATCTAGCGGAGAGGCTGCCCACCTACTAACTAAGCTAAGTACACGCTGCTAGTGTTTTATCTATACACTAATCCCTACAAACCCTTACTAATAAAAGCCCTCGCCCTAGAATAGAAAGATAGATAGTACTATAAGTGTACTACTGCAAATACGCGTAGAGGCTAGCCCTACCCTACTACAGCTAAACATAAGCCATCTTTTAACTCCACTACTAAATTCATTAAGCTACACTAAGGCCTTACTAAGCATAAATCAATAGTCCTTATCTAGATGCATATAGAAAAAATAGGGCTAAACACATTTCTTTACTACTGCTACGTCCCTAATATAGACTTACTGGTTTGCTGCTGCTAGGGAGGCAATAAAGATTACTACCACGTCCTTCTGAATTATAATGAATACAATAATATACACCTAATCAATACTAGGCCGTATCTAATGCAGAACCACTGTAAAGTCTGCTTAGCTACTAATGCTAATGCTCTAGCTACAGCTATTACAAAATAGATTATCTATATAGGCCGTCTCCCCTAGTTCTACCTTATACTTTACCTATAATAATAATAGGCAGTAGACTAGGCATACACTAGCATTAGGTTGTTATTATAATATTATAGGCAAAACTTAATAGTAAGTATAGATTAAAATTTAATTTAAAACACCTAGCATAAAACCCTACTATAACTACTACATTCTTACTATTTAATCACCTTATCTACATCCTCCCCCTTCCCCTCCTTTACTCTATCTACTACTGCCCCTACCCTACCTACTACTATCTCTACTACTATACTAAAAGAAGTAGCCCCTAACTTACTATACTAAAGCTGCTTTATAGCTAGCTAAAGATTATAGACATCCCAGTACATCTTATAGAAATTATTAATCCTATCCGCTATACACTACACCTAATGTAGTAACTTATCTTTAAATGCTATGCTAGTGCTAGTATAGGGCCCTATAGCTCTTACTCCTTACTTATATTACCTAATAAGTCGTTTTGCCTTACGCTATATAGCATTATAAACGCCTAACTGCTTAAAAAGTTAGCTCTATACTAGTACTATAATAGGCTTACACTAGACTTACATTAACTTTATTACCTAAGGCGTATATATCCTATAGGTTTATTACCCTTTTAACCTAGTTATAGTAATATAATAATTTACATAACTACAACACTAATTAGCAACCAACACTATACTACAGACAAACTAAACTTACCAGTACATAGGTCTTTTTCTACTCTACGTAAGCAAAGCACGCCTAACTAGTCTCTATTAGAGTTAGCATTAGCACACAGCTAGTATAATATTAATATACTTACTACATATATTACAATACTATTTTTATATATTACGCCCCTAGGTAAAATAGGGTAAACATAGCTACAGCTAAAAGCTAGCGGGCTAGAAATAGATTAGTAATAGACCTAACGTAGAGACAATAAGGAGACTTACCCCTTATGTAATAAGGGGGTTAGGAGGTATAATAATAAGTTTCCTTTTTCTACACTATATATTAGTATAATATAATACTACAGTAGCACTATTGTAGCTATAAAATACACTATACTTACTAAAGTTAATACTATTAGGAGGATTAAAGGAAAGAGAAAAGGAAAGAGGTCTAAGACTTAGGGGGAAGTCTTCTATATAGATACCTAGCCCTAAGGGTTATGTAACTTATTATGTAATAGCGCTAACTATTAGATAGGTGTTAGGCAACTACTGGCTATTAGCTAGCTGCAGCTGCTCCCTACTGCCTATAGGTACCCTATAGGTTACAGCCTAGTCCTAACGCCTTTCCAACTTAGTACCAATCCTATTCCCCTAAAAAACACACTCTCTAGCAGAGCTGGTTACTATCTAGCCAGCCGCGCAACTACCTCTATATAACAGGCACTGGCTTAGAGTCACCCCGGCTCCACGGCGGCAAAACCACAGTAGTATATAGGTTTTCCTCCCTGCACTAGGGTTTTTCCTGTATAATTAAGAAGATGAGGTTCTAGGATATAGAGCTTAGATAGCCCTATCTAGAGTAACAATAATAATAATAATAATAGCCTTAGATACTAGGGCAATAGGTTTCCTATAGTTATTCTAAGTCTCTTATAATTAAATAGTATACATTACCTAATCCTAGCTATTACGCCTTATATTGCTTAGAATCTTATATTATAGTTGTGGTTACTAGGAACGCATATATAGCTTCTCTATGTATAAGTTCCTCTTAATTCTATATAATAATTACTGCAATTCTAGTCCGAATTCTTATTCTTAATTTATTAATAATGCTATACATGCGTGTTCTAAGCTACCTAGTCCTAAATGCCCTTATTTATACCTATCTGATCTTATGCTTCTGCGCCTATCTGCGCTAGTCCCAGCCCTTCCGCGCCTGGCCTCACAGGTCGCGTCACCACTCACACAATAGCTAGGCCTATAGCATCTCTCTTAGCTATAGTTTAGAATGCTATCCTATAGTTGCCCTACTATAGTGCCTTATATTATTATTGTTGGTTACACCAAGGTAACCAATTATAACAAAAGCACTAGTGCAAAAGAATAAGTAAGGTAATTATGTGATTAGTCTTATTATACATATCTAAGCTAAGAAGGACGCCCTTTACAATAAGCTTATAAAGGTAAGGATATATATAGTATAGATTATATAGCCCTACTACTACCTATCTCTATCTATATCTAGTTATTACCCTACTTATCTAAATAGATTCTACTAATTAGAGCATAAGGCTCTAAGTTTAATTCTATATATTATAATACTAGCAAATTCTCTTTTTATTAATATACTATAAGGTTAAAGAGTAGCTAAAAAATATAATAAAAATTAGAAGAAGAAGAAGTATATATAAGTAGATCCTATTAAAGGAATTTAGCATTCTAATTAGCTAAGTAGATTATTAGTTCTTTTCTTAGTAGAATTAATTAAAGGTATTTATAGTAACTATATAAGTATTATATACTAGGTCTTTTTATAGGGTGTTTAACTTAGCTCTTGTGATGGACTCGAGCTGATGGCTCGGGTCCTTAGTAAGAGAAGAAGGGGAAGAGAGTGGGGGACAATAGGTATAGGAGGGGCTACCTATTGGATACTCTTTGGCATAGGTTAGGACAAGAAGCGACAACTCTTAGGGCATACTTAGGGCTTAACTAGCAATCCTATAGAGTATATATAGGATATAGATAGGCTGCCAGAGAAAAGAGCCTCTCTTCTCCTCTTTATAGTTAATAATAACTCTATAAATACTAAATAGTAGTTACTCTCTAGGCTAGTCTATAATAATTATTAACTATTATCTTAAAGAACAAAATAGAACTAATAGAATAACAATAGGGAAACCTAATAATAATGCAATAGACTAATTAGGTAATTAGAAGGAACTTAAGTTCCTCTATATAATAATTTATAAGTAGGAAAGGCAACTTATAGAATTATAATACTATATAAATACTATAGAGGCTATAGCCTATAATATAATAATAATAGGGCCCTATATAAAACGCTCTTTACGTAAGCCCCTTCTAATAGGGAGCCCCTATAATAGCAATAGGGCCTTCTTCTAGGCTTAGCAAAACCTTATGTCTTATAAGCTATAAGCAGACTCTAACTTTATTAGTAGCAACTATAATAAATAGTTCCTTATATATTAGAATCTTAGCCCTAAGATATAGGCCTAGGTAGCCCCCTACTTTAAGCTAGGGTATACCCTTAACTATAGCTTTATAGCCTTTTTAGAATATCTAAATAGTATATTTATAGATCTATATAGAGAGGAATATATAGTCTTTAAGCTTAATTAGCTTAAATAGCATAATAATAAATAATTTACTAATTTCTATGTTTATTTTAAATAGAAGTTAGTGCTAATAGGAGGTATAAGGTAGGTAGATACTATTAAACTCTTACAACTCTATATAGTGCTTAATAAGAAGATGTATAACTTCTATATTAGGCACAACATCCCCTATAATAACTATTAGGGGGTGGTTAAGTAATACCTCTACATTGCCTTAGATATTAACTCCTACTACCTTAAAGAATACATTAAGTTGCAACGCTACTAACCTAATACTTATAATTATAATAGTAATATAGAGATAGATAGCATTAACACTATTAGCTTCTAGAAAGCTCTATAACGCCCCTAGAATACTATAAAGGGGATACAACCCTTCTAGCCTAATACTACTAAGACTACTATATAGGCCTCCTAGGTTACTTAAGTAGTTCTTAATTAGTATTATAATACTAGCTAGTATCTCTACTATAGCGCTAATAGGCACCTTATTTAGTAGTATAATCTTCTCCCTATAAAACCACCTTCCTTTATAATAGGTATAAGAGCCTATAGCACTTTCCTTAACAAATCTATAGAGAAGATATTAGATACTAAGTTAGAAAAAGAGGATCCTATTACTTAAGTCTTAGTAATAGGTAAACTAATACTATAAAGCGCTTTACTACTACTACTTTTAGATTAGATAAGGACTAATATCTAGATATAAAAAATTATATAGAAGACCCCCTATTCCTTATACTACTCCTATATAATAGAACCTTATTTCTATAAGCCTAAGTTAATAGTAGTTATAATAGCTTTATAGCTATAAGTAAATAACTAGTGTAGTAACTCTACCTACCCTATATTACCCTACTATATGCTTATAGCCTTACTATAGCCTTAGAGAAGCCTCTAGGGTCCTAGGTAAAGTCTATAATACATCTATATATTACCTATCTTATCTACTTTTAGGCTAATATTAATAGGTAGGAGTTCCCTATAGTTACCTATATAATCCTAGGCCTCTTATATAACTATATTCTTAGGGCCCCTTAGCTAGCCTAAAATAAAATTAAACTTTACGCATCTTAACGCTCCCTTATAGTAGGGATATATAAAGGACTTGTTATTAAAGCCTCTAATAGTTAGCACTTAGACAACCCTACTATATTAATATTAGGCTCTATATACGCTAGCTTAGCTTAATAAGTATACTAGGGATATCCTTTTATTTGTCTTATTAGCACTAGCCTTTATAAGATTAATATAGCCCTTATAGATATAGTAGGACTCCCTTTAATAAATAAACTAGAAACTATAGCTTGCCTACTACCTAAACTAGTAGACTTTATAAATCTCTTTAGTAAGGATTATACTACTACACTACCCCCTTATAGAGGCAGCTCTAATTACTATATTTAACTCTAGAAGAATCTAAATAGCTCCCTCCTAGAATTACTATAGGTACCACTATATAATATACTATATAATTAACTTCTTAAAATACAGAAGTAGATTATAGACCTAATAGATAAAGGTTAGATCTATACTTCTTCCTTTTTAGTAGCTGCCCCTATCCTATTAGTAAAGAAAGTAGAGGGTAGTTAGTAGTTCTATATTAATTACTATACCCTTAATAAGGTTACTAACTAGGATTAATACCCTCTTCCCCTAGTTAAGAAGACCCTATGCTTCCTTATAGGGGTGTGTTAGTTTATAAAGTTAGATATTAGGGCAGCTTTCTACTGCCTTAGAGTTGCTAAAGGGGATAAATACCTTACAGTATTCTAGATATATTTTAGGCTATTTAAATAGTTAGTATACCCCTTTAGGTTAGCTAATATACTAGCTACCTTCTAATAATATATTAATAGTATACTTAGCAATGCCCTAGAGATATACGCTATAGTATACCTAGATAATATCCTAATCTACTTAGGGGGTAGCTATAAAGACTATATATAGTATATCTAATAGGTCCTTACTTAGCTACAATAGGTAGGCCTATACCTTAATCTAGATAAGTATGCTTTTAGTATTAAAGAAGTTAAGTATCTTAGGTTTATTGTCTATATAGGGCAAGAAATACGCCTAGACCTAGATAAAGTAGCAGTAATATAAGACTAAGAGGCCCCTTAATGTATTTAGGGTATTAAAGCCTTCCTTAGCTTTATAAACTTCTACTAGGAGTTTATTACTAACTTCTTAGATATAATAGGGCCCCTTTTAGCTCTTACTAAGAAGGGCGCCCCCTTTATCTAGTCTAATAAGTGTAAGGCCTTATTCTAATAACTAAAATAGGCTTTTATTTTATACCTAATCCTTACTTAATAGGACCCTAATAAGGATATAGTTATTAAAGTAGATGCATTAGGCAAAGCTATTAGGGGATGCCTTTCTTAGTATAGCTAGGTAGGAATATTACATCTAGTAGTATACTACTTAGCTTACTTAACCCTACCTTAATAGAATTATACTATTTATAATAAGAAGCTTCTTAGTATTATTTCCTACCTTAAAGCATAATCTACTAAGCTCTATAGTATTACCTATCTATTTACTATACTAACTAACTATAAAAACCTAGAATATTTTACTAGTCCCTATAAGATATTTAAATAGTAGGCTTACTAAGCTAAGACACTAGTATTATTTAACTTCTACCTTTACTACTAGCTTAGCTCTTAAGCTAATAGACCTAACGCCCTTTCTAAATGTAAGCAGGATAAGTTAGGACAACCCCCTATACTATAAAGTTTACTCTAACCTATATTAATAGTATGCCTTATAAGTGCTTAGGACTAGAATATTACCCCTAGAGGGGAGACACTAAATTATAGAGTCTATAATATATCCTATAATACATCTACTAAGAATCTAATAGATCCCTACCCTATTTCTAATACAGTAGAACTATTAGGCTGTAATTTCTTTACTAATACACACCTCTAGAATCTATAGGATTAAGGTATATAGGCTAATATAACCTATAAGGTAAAGCTAAAGGTAGTTAAGTAAGGTGCCTAAAGATTTCCCCCTATAGCAGAGATACACTAATAGATTAGTAATTATACTCTTAATGCCTATAGTGCCTTATTATTTTAGGATAGACTATAGGCCCCTTAATATAAGCTACTTACTATAATACTTATCTAATAAGTATATAACTTACCCCTATTAGAATATCTAGGGAAGAACTCTACCTTCTAAGCACTCTATTAGGATTTCTACTAGAAAGGCATATCTACTAATATAGTGCGCTATATCTATAATTATTATTATATTAGCGCGTAGAAAAGTTAGCAACTATGCTAGGGCCTACTTTAACTAATCCTAGCGCTAGACTAATACTAATTACAAATCTCTATTAACTTTATAACCAACCTCCTAGCTAAGGGAGCAGAAAACCTATAGTACCTTATAGTTATTACTAACCACCTCTCTAAGTATATTTAGTTAGAAGCTATAACTATAATAGCAGCTAAGGTATATATATAATAATTCCTTAATTACTAGTAGTGGTTCTATAGCTTTCCCTAGAGTATTATCTTTAACTAAGGCTTAGATTAGATAGGGGGGTTTTAGTCTGCCCTTTACTCCCTTATAAATATATAGCAACTTCTCTTAATAGTATATTACCCCTAGACTAATAGGGGAATAGAAAGGGCTAACTAAGAAGTATAGGCTATACTATATATTATTATTATATTCTTATAATATAACTAGGCGTTGCACCTACCCTTCTGCTAGTTAGCTCTAAACAACTAGACCTTAACTATTACTAGAATAAGCGCCTTTTACACCCTATATAGATATAATATAGAACTTATTTAATGCCTAGTAAATACGCTAGGAAGCTATATATTACCTAAAGGATATACTATAAGGTTCCTTAAGACTATTTATAAAGGTATATAATTAGTGTAGGTAGTAATTAACTTTGCCTAATAGCATTAGTAAGACACTGCTAATTATTCCTAACGCCTAGTGGAATAGTTCTAACTAAGGAATAAGGTATAGTTAGATCTTTACTATATTAAAACTAAATATCCTAGTTATAAGCTAGACTAGGTAATAGCTAAATACACTATCTTAGAGGCTCCTACCCCTCTTATAGTCTAACTAGACGTCCCCCTAGGAATCTATCTAGTATTCTATATTAATCTTATTAAATATATAGTATACAACCCACTTCCCTCCTAGATAGTGTATAATTATTACCTAGGCCCTCTTCTTAGTACTTCCTTACTAAAGGCGTCTAAGTTTACTATATAGAAAATCCTAGGCGCTAAGAATATAAGGGGATAGGGTAACTAATAAAATATTCTAGTAAAATAGGTAGGGTATAAAAAGCTAATATAGGAATCACTAGAAAATTTAAAAGGAATAGAGGCCTTAGTATATTTTAAGTTATAATAGGGGAATGTAAAATTCTATAATAAGCCTATCTTATAGCTAATGATTTTAGATTTATATCCCTCTTAGAATACTTAGACTATAATATAGAACTCTATATTAACTTAACTTAGTTCCTCTAACTACTTCTTAGTATTCTCCTTAATAGTTATTATAGGCGTTCCTAGGGGGGGGAAATAGAGCTGCTAAGGGTATAAAGGGGTAACTACTAGCCCTATACTAGGGGCACTAATAGAAGCTATAGGGAGCTTACTAGCTAATAGAGTAGCCTCCTTATAGGTCTATAACTATTAATAGAAGAGAATAGATATAGTATAATAAAGGGCTAGGGAGTAAGTAGGTAGGAGGTTATTATCTACAAATAGATTCTCTACTACTAGGAGGAACCTTTTAGATAAATATAAGGGGGTTGCCTCTAGGAGGCAATCCTCTATTTATATTAATACTTACATTAATTAATTAACATAAGTAACTAGATACTCTAGTATAGCTATAAGGAAGGTATGCCTAGGGCTAGGAGATAGGGTAATAGAGGTAGTAGATAGATAAGGCGCTATATAAGTAGGCGTAGAGGGGGTAATAATAGGCGTAGAGTAATATATAATAATAGACTAGGAGGGGGCGTTAAGGGCATTTAGTGCAGCCCTATAGCTAGCTAGGTTGCTTAGGGGAGCATAGCTATTAGCTATCTCTACTATAGTAGGGGAGGCTATAGTAGTGTTAACTAGTATAATAAAGCACTTATTAAGCTCCTTAAATTTAGGAATAAGAACCACTACTATAGTCCTCTAAGTCTCCTTAAAGTACTAATAGAGGGTTTTAATAGCCTACCCCTTAAGGATTATTACTATAATCTTATATATAAGTTATTATAGAAAGGGGTTAGCAGTAAATAAGTAGTAGGCCTATATATAATATTATTTCTTATAGTAATAGGGCTAATAGGCCTTATAGCTAATAATATAGCACCTAAAGGTGCTATTCCTAGCTGTGTATAGTAAATATAAGAGGCACTATAGCTATATTTGCTAATAAAGCTAGAAACGCTTATTACTAGAGTTACCTTCTATCTTATAGCATCTAAGGATATATAAGGGGTTACAGTAGAGGTGCTAACCTCCCCTAGGGGCACTAGCAGCTATAGATATAATACTATATAACTCCCTATTATTAGCTAATAGGCAGCAAGAGGTAGGCAATACAAATACTATATAACTTATATAGGGCAACTAAGTAGAATATATTAATAGGAGTAATAGACGGCAAAGGGAGGTTAATCTTTATTATTAAGGGGATAAGTAGGTAACAGAGGGTAACTAGAAATATAGTTAGTTAATCCTAAATAGGATATAAAGTAAATGCCTAGGGGTGTAAATATATACTAAAAGATAAGCATAAGGATTATAGTAAGGAAATTAATATATAAGGCAGAGGGATTTTTTTAAAACTAAGGATAGTATAATAAAAGGGAGATATAATATAATAAGGAAGTTATAAGGAGTAAGATTAAAAAGGGGGGAGATATCTCTTATATATACCCTAGAGGATAGGGGTAATCTAGGCAAAAGTAGGGTAGTAATAAAGCAAACCTTAATAGGCATTATTATTATAATCTATAACAACTTAATAGTATTATAATACTGCTAAGGGGTTGCCTATAAGGGTGCTAAACACATATATATTATAATAAATAGTAACCCTTAATAGGCATTATTATTATAACCTATAATAGCTTAATAGTGTTACATTACTACTAAGGGGTTGCCTATAAGGGTGCTAGATACATATATATTATAATAAACGCGTAACCAGACCCACACTACTTAGCACACAGACCCACTGCATAACTATACCTACATATAACACTGTAATAATAACTATAGAGTATAACAATTCCTAAGAAGGGGGCTATATAATAGACTTAAGCTAATAGCTTAGGTCCTTAGTAAGAGAAGAAGGGGAAGAGAGTAGGGGATAATAGGTATAGAAGGGGCTATCTATTAGATACTCTTTAGCATAGGTTAGGATAAGAAGCAACGACTCTTAGGGTACGCTTAGGGCTTAATTAGCAATCCCATAGAGTACATATAGGATACAGATAGGCTGCCAAAGGAAAGAGCCTCTCTTCTCCTCTTTATAATTAATAATAACTCTATAAACGCTAGATAGCAGTCGCTCTCTAGGCCAGTCCATAACAGCTCTCTACTTAAATTATTACTTTATTATAGTTAATAAAGCTCTTTAGATACTTATTTAGTAATGCCTTTATAATTATATCTATAATATTATTCTTTCTATTAATCTAGTAGATTTCTAATATCTCCTATTGCTTATATAATTACCTAAGAGCTATAATATTAATTATAAGCTGTTTTTCCTTTATTATATTTAGCTTAACTAGGTACTTATATAGTAAAAGGGAATTAATATAAATAACTAGCTTTATATTAGGAATTTAGAGTTAACTTATTATAATATTTATTATAGTATTTATTATATATATAATATTAATACTAAGCACTATTCTATATAATTCTAAAGCTAGTGTGCTTTAGGTTATATATTTACTCTTTATAAAGCTATATATAATAATATTCCCTTATATTATAAATTTAGCTTTAGCTAAGGCTTCTTTATTCCCTAGAATTATAATATATTCTAATTATAAAGTAAGGTCTTTATTATTTATAAAGAAGCTATCTATAAAGATAAATAGCTTTGCTTTTTATAGATTAATAGAAATATAGTAGAGGCTATATTCCTAATAATTAGTTTACTATTTAAGCCTCTTATTTAATTATATAATATTATCTTCCTTAATATTTTAGTATTATATAGTAACTAAAAGATTATACAATACCTCTAATTAGTCGGGGTCGAAGCGGCAAACCAGCTATGCCGCGCCGGCGTCGTATACAAAGCCGAAATCTTTGAAGCGGAACCGTATAATAATACCCTCCACCCCCACTAATACTACAACTGCTTTAAATTTAGCTATATAGCCGCCTACTATAAAGCGCTACTACGCTACAGCTAGTGCAGCGCTAGTAGATATAAGTAAGAGGAGTAGTCCTGCCCTACACTAATAGGCGTAATGTAGGAATAATATATAAACTACGTAGGTACACACTTAGTATAGTCCTAATCCTATAATATTACAAACAAACACTAGAACTATGTAAGAGTAGCGTACCTAATATAGCCCTATGTGATGGACTCGAGCTGATGGCTTGGGTCCTTAGTAAGAGAAGAAGGGGAAGAGAGTAGGGAACCATAAGCATAGGAGGGGCTACCTATCCGATACTCTTTAGCATAGGTTAGAATAATAAGCGGCAACTCTTAGAGCATGCTTAGGGCTTAACTAGTAATCCTATAGAGTATATATAGGATATAGATAGGCTACTAGAGGAAAGAGCCTCTCTTCTCTTCTTTATAGTTAATAATAACTCTATAAATACTAAATAGTAGTTACTCTCTAGGCTAGTCTATAATAATTATTAACCATTACCTTAAGAATATAATAATACTAATAGAAGAATAATAGAGAAACCTAATAATAATATAATAGACTAATTAGATAATTAGAAGGAACTTAAGTTCCTTTATATAATAATTTATAAGTAAGAAAGGTAACTTATAGAATTATAATACTATATAAATACTATAGAGGCTATAGCCTATAATATAATAATAATAAGCCCCTATATAGAATGCTCTCTATATAAGCCCCTTCTAATAGAGAGCCCCTATAATAGCAATAGGGCCTCCTTTTAGGCTTAGTAAAACCTTATATCTTATAAGCTATAGGCAGACTCTAACTTTATTAATAGCAACTATAATAAATAGTTCCTTATATACTAGAACCTTAGCTCTAAGATATAGGCCTAGGTAGCCTTCTACTTTAAGCTAAGGTATACCCTTAACTATAATTCTATAGCCTTTTTAGAGTACCTAGATAGTATATTTATAGACCTTTATAAGAAGGAATATATAGTCTTAAAGCTTAATTAGCTTAAATAGTATAAAGACAAATAATTTACTAATTTCTATATTTACTTTAAATAGAAATTAGTATTAATAGAAGATATAGAATAGGTAGATACTATTAAACTCTCTTAACTTTATATAATACTTAATAAGAAGATATATAACTTCTATATTAGATATAATATCTTTTATAATAACTATTAGGGGGTAGTTAAGCAATACCTCTGCATTGCCTTAGATATTAACTTCTATTATCTTAAAGAATATATTAAGTTATAACATTACTAACCTAACACCTATAACTATAATAGTAATATAGTAATAGGCAGTATTAATACTACTAGCTTTTAGAAAGCCCTATAACACCCCTAGGACTCTATAAAGGGGGTATAACTATCCTACCCTAATACCACTAAGACTACTAATTAGGCCCCCTAGGTCCCCTAGTTAGTCCTTAACTAATATTATAAGGCTAGCTAATACCTCTACTATAGGGCTAAGAGATACCTTATTTAGTAGTATAACCTTCTCCCTATATAGCTACTATTCTCTATAATAGGCGTAAGAATCTATAGTACTTTCCTTAATAAATCTATAGAGGAGATATTAGATACTAAGTTAGAAAAAGAGACCTTTATTACTTAAGTTTTAATAATAGATAGATAAGTATTATAGAGTACTCTACTACTACTACTTTTAGATTAAATAAGAACTAATTTTAGGATATAGAAAACTATATAGAAGACCCCCTATTCTTTATACTACTTCTATATAATAGAACCTTCTTTTTATAAGCCTAAGTTAATAGTAGTTATAATAGCTTTATAGCTATAAGTAAATAACTAGTGTAGCAACTCTACCTACCCTATATAACTCTTCTATATATATATAGCCTTACTATAGCCTTAGAGAAACCCTTAGAATCCCTAGTAAAATCTATAATATATCTATATATTACCTATCTTATCTACTTCTAAGCTAATATTATTAAATAGGAGTTTCCTATAGTTATCTATATAATCCTAGGCCTTTTATATAACTATATTCTTAGAGCCCTCTAGCTATCCTAGAATAAGATTAAACTTTATATATCTCTATATTCCCTTATAGTAGGGATATATAAAGGGCTTATTATTAAGGCCTCTAATAGTTAACACTTAGATAATCCTACTATAGCAATCTTAGGTTCTATATACACTAGCTTAGCTTAATAAGTATATTAGGAATACCCTTCTATCTATCTTATTAGCACTAGCCTCTATAAGATTAATATTGCCCTTATAGATATAGTAGAATAACCTTTTATAGCTAAATTAGAATCTATAGTTTACCTACTATATAAGCTAGTAGACTTCTTAGACCTCTTTAGTAAGGATTACACTACTATACTATCCTTTTATAGGGGTAGCTCTAATTACTATATCTACCTCTAAAAGAATCTAGATAGCTCCCTTCTAGAACTATTATAGGCACTACTATATAATATACTATATAATTAACTTCTTAAAATATAAAAGTAAATTATAGACCTAATAGATAAAGGCTAGATCTATACTTCTTTCTCTTTAGTAGCTACCTTAGTCCTATTAGTAAAGAAAGCAGAAGGTAGTTAGTAGTTTTATATTAATTACTATGCCTTTAATAAAGTTACTAATTAGAATTACTATCTACTTCTCTTAGTTAAGAAGACCCTATACTCCCTTATAAGGGTATACTAGTTTACTAAGTTAGATATTTAGATAGCTTTTTACTAACTTAGGGTTACTAAAGGGGATAAACTGTGAGATAACGGGAAGGTGTGCCCGCTACACCAATGGTCACTATCAAAAGATCCGCCAGTAATCGCTCATTGCGATCACTGCACCTTACATTGATATATGAGGCCGCGCGTGCACACATGCGTGCGCGCACCTTACATAAACACTTTACAGCGTTCTAGATATATTTTAGGCTATTTAAATAGTTAGTATGCCCCTTTAGGTTAGCTAGTGCGCTAATTATATTCTAATAATATATTAATAGTATACTTAGCAATACCCTAGAGACGTATATTATAGCATACCTAAATAATATCCTAATCTACTTAGAGGGTAGCTAAAAGAAATATATATAGTATACCTAATAGATTCTTACCTAGCTATAATAAGTAGGCTTATATCTTAATCTAGATAAGTATGCTTTTAGTATTAAAGAGGTTAAGTACCTAGGGTTTATTATTTATATAGGGCAAGAAATACGCCTAGATCTAGAGAAAGTAGTAGTAATATAAGACTAGAAGGCCCTTTAATAGATCTAGGGTATTAGAGCCTTCCTTAGCTTTATAAACTTCTACTAGAAGTTTATTACTAACTTCTTAGATATAATAGGCCCTCTTTTAGCCCTTACTAAGAAGGGCGCCCCCTTTATCTAGTCTAATAAATATAAGGCCTTATTCTAATAGCTAAAATAGGCTTTTATTTTATATCTAATCCTTACTTAATAGAACCCTAATAAGAATATAGTAGTTAAAGTAGATATATTAGGCAATACTATTAGGGGATGTCTCTCTTAATATAGCTAGGTAGGAATATTATATCTAGTAGTATACTACTTATTACAGTCCCAACCGGGAACCTCCATTTTAGGGAGGCCCCCCACATCCAGTGGGGGACATCCCTATAAAAGGGGGTTTCCCCAACTTATAGAAGGAGAAGAAGAACTTAACAATAATCATATATATTACTTTACCTTACTCTTACACTTAACTGCCTATATAATTGTGCACTAGTATAATCCTCTTCTTTTATAACGAAGTCTTGACAGGTTCTATAGACTTCCACCTTTATAACGAAGTCTCAATAGGTTCTGCAGACTTCCACCTTTTATAACGTATCTTAACGCACGCGCAGATACCCCCCAAGTTACATGTTGACTAGAGCCAATAATACGGCGGCTTTAGCATATAACAACTAGTAGCAATTACTATTTCTTTTATACGCCTACTACTATATAAGAGGCAACCATTTCTATACTAACAACCCTAGATAACTAGTAAACTTAATCTATTAGTCTAAAATCCCTAACCCTTACATTAATATTAGAAAACTAGATACGCCTTATACACTATCTCTAGGCCTTTTACTAAGAATTCCCTAACTATAGAAATAGGGGAAGACTACTTATATCTCCTAAGGAAGTAGGAAACCTCTACTCCCTTACTAAATATTAGTATATTAATAGTAAACTTTAACTCTAAGCAGAACCTATAGTTATTAAAAGACTATCCTACTAGAATCCTATAGACCTTATTATAGTAAGTGCTAAGTAGTAAACTACAAAAGGCATTATCTATATTGCCTAGAAGGATAGACTTTTTAACCTTAGTAGGGACCTTAAAGAGATAGAGTTAGCACCTATTAAAAATAGCACTATACTACTAAAGATAGATAATAACATAGGAATATTTAGTATACCCTAAGAAGACGCCTTAATAGAAGAGAATTCTAGCCTAAGGGAGAGGGGACTACTAAAGACTCTAAATCTTACCTTACTCCCTATAGAAGATACTAACTTCTCTTCCTAAAAAGGCAGCTATTACAGCGCTATCTTCTAAAGGGAAACACCCCCTAGAATCCTAATCCACTATTATACTATATATAATAAGTTTAAGGCCCTCTCTATTGCTTCTATAAGCCCTATAGGCTTTAACTAAGTAGAGAAGGCAGCGCCTTATTGTAAAGAAAGGAAATTCCCCTATCCCTATAATAATAACCACTATTAACAATAGGAATCCAGCATATTTAGCAAAATTAAGCAAATATTGCTTAATATAAGAGAGCAGTAGGAAATTGCACTTAACAGCATCCATTACTTTATGTAAAATAACCTTAATAAGGCTATACACTACTTAGAGACTAGGACCTACTTTATCCTAGCCCTAGAGCTAGCTACTAACTAAATAGCACCCCTTTTAGTAGAATTTCAGCAGTAACTATCTAAGTCTAGACTATAACCTATAGTACTTATTAGATAGACCTCTACTATAGACGCAAAATAACTTACAGTATCCTTTAGATCCTAAGGTATTAGAACAACCTTAGTAAGGCATATAGAACTTAGTATATAGAAGATAGAACACCCCTATGCCTAAGCCAACCACCCCTAGAATAATACCTACTCTACTATCCACTATAAGGAGTATATAACTAAGCTACCTACTGCTTAGGGCATAGAATATACGCCTCCTATAGTAGAATACCTCTAGAATAGAGGTCCGCCCTATAAGCCAGCAAATGTAGGCTAAGTTGCAATACTTATTAATAAATTAGTTAATTCCTCCTAGAAGATTAGGGACATTAGGTACCTAGACCCTAAGACAAATCCTAAGGATATTAATAGCATAGCTATTAAGCATAAAGGTAAAATAGTAGTCTTTATAGACGTAGACCTATAGATCTAATCTATTAAAGACTACTTTAACTATATAGGACCTAGCTAATAAGACTAGATTCTACACTAGATATAGTATCTTTTCTATAGCACTGCCCTAATATAGTACTGCTAGCACCTTAATAATAAAGAAAAGATTGCTATTTTCTATAATCTAGACATAATATTCGCCGCTATCTAGAAGGAATTCGGCATTAGGGTCTAAAATGCTATAGTATAGCTTAACTAAGCTAAGTTCTCTAGGGAAGACATCCTCTTTAACGCATCCTTACGCAACTTTATAGTAAAGGTATTCTACTACACTTAGGCAAATAGCAAATCTAGTGATTTCCAGCTATTAGTTTATCTTTACTATAAGCTATGTCCTAAACTTAGGCAAATTTACCTAACCCCTATAGAAACAGACTACTATAACGCCTATATTAAACTTATTAATAGGAAAAAACGCAATCTTAGGGATTTCCTTCTTAAAAGAAAAAACCGCTAATAAGCTAACTAAGGCAAGGATTCTATAACTACCTATATAGTAGCTAATAAATTAGAATCTAATAACAGAGACCCTATAGATATAGGCGTAGAAGTATACTAGAACTAATAACTATACTATTAAGACTAGTAGGAGTATAGTAGAAGCCCTTACTAGTAAAAGTACTTTAATTACTACTATAACCCTTATAGCCCTAATAGGCAATAATACTTAGATAAAGAGTAAAGTAATAAAAACCCTCCCTAGTAAGAATATCTCTATCCCTTTTCTAGGGATAGAAGCTACTTATAGAAAGGCTACTACTAAGAACTATAGTAGAGCAGAGATAATAATAAGAGGACTAAAAACAACACAGACTCCGGCGAAAAGACAACCAATACTCTAAAATAGTATAAAGAGGGGCGTAGAACCTATTTTAAGTCGCCCCTACTATAGCCTTTTAGGCGTAATAAGCGCTATTATAAGAAATAGGCTCTAAGAAACGGCAACAGCGCTAATCACATTATGGTTATTAATAACTTAGATGCTAAAGCTAAGGAAGCCCACCTTACTGCGTCTAGATACTATGTTATTAAGGAAGGCATTATTAAAGATAATAGTAATAAGGAAGAATCCAACTTTATTAACGCCTTCTATATTAGACTACCCTATATAGTAGGGATAGACTAAACAAAAGGTATTACTATATCTAGAGGACTAGTTAATAGTTAAGTAATTAAAGCAGTCTCTTACCCTTACTAAGTAGAAATCTCTAGCAAGATAAAAATAATAATATACCTTAAGATAAACCTTTGTTTTAATAACTAAGGTGTAGACTATGAAATTTACCTTAACACTAGCACTTTATCTATCCTAGTTAATAAAGAATAGCTTAACTAGTATAGCTATAATGTAATATAGGGCACCTAGCAACCAAAATCTATAAATAGGGTGAATTCCTCCTTCTACATTACTAAAATAGCTATCTTTAATTTCTATATTAAAGGCAAAGCTAGGGGTAAGTTAGTATTAGGCTACTTTATAGTAACTATAGATGTAATAGAGAAACTTGCTCTAAAAATGCTAGTTAGCACGGATTTTATACATAATTATAGCATTAAAATCAATTTCATTAAGCCAAGAGTGGTTTTCCGCTTAGTTTATAATATAACTACTCTAGGCTAAATCTTCTGCCCCCCTTAGCTTATACCTATATAAAGGGTTACTATAGTAAATAATATAATAATCCTATTATATTACATAGAGGAAGTGTAGGTCTACTAGGAGAACCTTAAGGACCTAGAAGACATAAGTGTATACTATTTTATATTGCAAAACCACTAGATTTTTAATGCTATACTTAAGAAGGGCTAGGATAAGACTCTCCCTATATACAACCACTTAGATTGCACACTCTACATCTAACTAAACTAGCGATTAGGCTACCTAGAAGGGATGGCTATAGTTAATTCCCACTATACTATAGTAAACATCTGTAAATATTCTAAATTTTACAGCAAGAATATTAACGTTCCCTAGTTTAGTAAAGGGAGTTAAGAAATAGAATATGCCTTTTCTATTACTAAAACCTATAAAGTAGGGGAAACTATTAATAACCTAGACCTAAAAGTAGTTAATAAAGGAATTCTATTATATAGAATCTCTTACCTAAATAAAGTGCCCTTTATTTTAAATAAGTTTAGCATTAAAGTTACAAACCTTAACCCTACTGCAGCTAAGAAGTTGGTGGACTTTACTAATAAATATAATATATACTACAACAGAGGCATAGTGCCTATGCCTAAAGAAGAGTA
This sequence comes from Claviceps paspali, assembly GCA_013435705.1. Classification (NCBI taxonomy): domain Eukaryota; kingdom Fungi; phylum Ascomycota; class Sordariomycetes; order Hypocreales; family Clavicipitaceae; genus Claviceps; species Claviceps paspali. The sequence continues at coordinate 88,908 of JABAEC010000005.1, read as the reverse complement.
GATAAAAATCGACTTTATTAATAGATAGTAAAATTAGCTTAAGCCACTATAGGTGTATAACCTTAGCTATAAAGATTTTAAGAAATTCTGCAAAATCTTTAATAAAAAGCATAAGGCTAGAAAGGTATTGTACCTAGGTAGTAGAGAAAAGGCACCCTACCTATACCCTAGCTTTCTTATATAGAAAGACATAGGGAAAGAATATAAAGGATAAGCAGTAATTAATATAAGGCCTATTAATAGCATTACTATTCTAGATGTCTACCCACTACTAGACTAAAGCAATATTATAGGGGACGCCTATAGTAAAAAATAGATATCCCTCCTTAATGCATCTGGTTTCTTCAACCAGCTTCTAGTGTAGTAAGAACACCGTAATTAAATAGCTATTATCTCTAAAAGAGGAATTAAAGTATTATACATAGCTATATAGGGTTTTAAGAACTTACCTACGTATATATAATAATTTATAGATAAAGAATTCCATAACTATAGGGCGTTTATCTGCGTCTATATTAATAATATTACTATCTTCTTAGACACTTTTAATAAATACTTATAGTACCTTAAAGTTGTATTCTAAATCCTTAAAAAATGCTAACTTTACATTACTATAAAGAAATTATTTATTAGGTATCCCTCTATTTAGCTGCTAGGATTTATTATTAATATAGAAGGTATTACTAATACTAGCAATTAGGTTAAGGTATTTAAGAACCTACAAATGCTAACAACACTCTCTACACTTAAAACCTTTATTAGTATAGCAGGATTTCTCTAAGCCGGCGTCCCTTAGTATAATATTTATATTAAACCTCTATAGGAGAGGAAGACAGCCTTACTTTAGGAGCTCTATATAAAGAATAAACTGCTAATTAGAGCGTTAAAGCAAATGCAGAAACGCGCAGCTTAATAGGCGAAATTTACCCTATTAGAGTAGGAAATCGCCTTCTTTAAAGCTATTAGAAATCTACTTTACACTAAGGTTCTACTATAGTACTATAACCTAGAGCAACCCCTCTTCTTTAAAGTTAACGCCTATAAGGAAGGATTTAGATTATACGCCTTCTAACTAGCCATTAACTAGGATAGAGAAAGCATCCCTAGAAAGGATATTAGTAGCAACTAACTATAACCTATCTTATTCCTCTCTAGGCTAATATCTATAATTAAAAAGTAATATAGCTCTATAGAAGCAGAGGTTGTAGTAATTACCTAGGGAATGCGTAAGCTATAAAAAATAGCTTAGTTAAATTCCCAGCCTATAAACATTATTATGGATTACTCTCTAGTAAAGGGCATAATCTAGTATACCTTATTTACTATAATAGACCTTAATAAGGCTAACCTTAAATTAGCAAAGGTTGCTAATTACTTATTGCAATTTAAACTCTAAGTAATTTACATACCTAGAACGCTAAACATAGTCTCTAACGCGCTCTTCTAATTACCAGTAGACGTTAGCTATTATAAGGCAGTAGATCGCAGCTATTTTAATAAACTCAACGCATATATATACTTTAGGGAAGATTTCTTAGCAACCACAATCATTAATAATAAGATGAAAAGCTCCATTATAATAGGATACCTATATAATGTAAAATACAGCTAGATTATTAATAGAATAAAAGCCTATAGGGAGAAGCAGTAATACACTAATAGAAATTAACCTAGAATCCTACTCTATAGGTAGAACCTTAAAGACAATAGGCTACTCTACTACTAGGATGCTAAAGGCTGCTAAAGACTATACATCCCTTAGAGCTATGTTAAGACCCTACTTTAACTTACTTATAATAACTATTATTACTTTAGCGCTAGGCAGATAGCTAAGGAGCTATCTACAGTTAGTTTTCTATAGATAAGCAGCTAAATTTGCACCTATATTACACACTATAATACATATAGGGAAAATATAGTACTCTAAACTAGACCCCTAGGTAAAATAAAGCCTTTGTAAACTAAACTAGTCCCTTTCTACTATATTTCGCTTAACTTTATTACTAATATACTAGAAGTTAGCTCTGCTAATACTATATAGACAGTAGAAGGCTACAACACTTATAACTTACTATGCCTAGTGAATTGCTTGTTTAGTAAGAAAACAATCCTTATTCTAGGGTATAAGTTATACACTACTAAAATCTAGGCAGGACTCCTCCTTAAGAGGCTGTATCTTACTAACTAGGGTCTTCCTAAGGAAATTATTAGCAATTATAATCTAAAATTTGTGTCTAAACTCTAGACCTTACTGTTCTATAAATTAGAAGCTAAGCTTCTTATATCTACTGTATACCACCCCTAAATAGATAGAGTAGCTAAAAGGAAGAACTAAATAGTGATTATTACTCTGCAATATTACACAGCTATTAACCTAGATATCCTATAGGTCTTAGTAATACTAGCGTTGCAACACTATCTTAATAATACTATATCAGCCCCTATTAATTAATCTCCTAATAAGCTTATGTTTAGCTATAAGCCCCTTACTATTGTTAACCTCCTCACTAACCCTAATAAATCCCTTAGTAGTCTAGACAACCTAGATATAGAGGCTCTCTAAAAGTTATATTAGAAGGAAGTAGAACTTACTATAATAATGGCTGCGGCCCTTACTAAAATTAGGTATAATGCTAGGCACAACCCTATAGACATTAATATTAGAGATATAGTCTACCTTAGACTCTATACTAAATATAAACTCCTAGAGAAGCTAAAGAGGAAATAGTTACCTTAAAGAGCTAGACCTTATAAGGTCCTTAAAAAGGTGTCTCCCCTATCCTTTTAGCTAGAATTCCCCTAAAACTCTAGGGTTTATCTAGTAGTATTAGCAGCCTAGCTTTAGAAACTATAGTAAGGGGCAGACCCCTTTAGAAGGGCTAAACCCCTACCGCTACCTATTAACCTTATAGGATTAGGTAAAGTAGACCACTAGGAAATCAAAAGAATTAAGAACTATTAGATTAGAATCTACTAGAAGAAAGGAAGGAAACTATAGATTAACTTCCTAGTTTATTAGAAAGGATTCTTAGTAAAAGACAACTAATAGATCTTAGAGGAAGAAATGTGCATTAATACAGTAGAAATAGTTAACTCTTACCTAGAGAAGAACGCTATTAACTAGGATAAGGAGTATTATAAGCGCTGCCTTATAAGAGACTCTAACCTATAAAATACAGTACAATTCGCTAGTAATATACCTTACACTGTAAAATCGCAAAAGGTATGCATAGGAAACCCTTACTAGTAGGAAACCACGCCTCTAAGGCAAATTTCTACACAACCCTAAAACTCACTTCTAACTTACTTACCTAAAGTAAGCTTAGCATAAATTTCTTAACTACCCTTCTTTTTAATTTAACCCCTTTTTCCCTCTTTCCTTTCCTTTCCCTTCTTTTCTCTTTTTTACCTCCTTCCTTTAACCCCTTATATTATAATTATTGTAGCTATAGAGCATTAAGAGTTATTATGCTAACCTAAAGCCCCTTATTTTTGTTGAAATTAGTAAGTATATAATCCATTCCCCTGCTAGTAGCTCTAAACCTTTAGCTTTCTCTAATATTAATTTCCTACAGATATTTACTATAACCTTTAACTCCTCTAGCAATCCTCTAGATTAGCTTAATACCTAGCATTATGCGTAGACTAAAGCTTACACCAAACCTCCTAATTTTGTGCCACAGACACTAAAAGAAGCGCTATATAGACCATTACACTAACCTTAGCTCCCGCTAGCAGTTATATATACTATATAGAAAGAATTTATCTACTACTTTAGCCTAGACCTTAATTATAAAACATACTACTAGCATATTATACTATATACCCTAGACTTACCACTATACCTAGTATTTCTCTGGCTTTATTTAGCAGCACTAAGTAGCCTCTTTACGCTAATAATAGACTAATCCCCTGCCCTCTTCAGCGCTAACCTTATAGTAGAATTTTTAGAAAAGTATTTTAAAGTTGCCCTAGCTAAGGATAATATAATAATAGCAGGAATCAACACCCTATACCCTATATTACAATAAAGGTCCAGCGCTAACTAACTCCTACTAGTAATAGAGAATACTACTAGATCTATAGACTATATTATAGACAATAAAGGCTCTAATAAGCCTAACAATAGCTAGCACTAGGACAATAGACTTAATAATAGCAATAACCTAGCCTCTAATTTAGTAAACAATAGTAATAAGGAAGACAATAATAACCTTACTAATAGGGCGCGTAAGGGCAGAAAGCGCAATCTCTAAGTGCTTAGAGTAGAAACGGCGGTGTATATACAGGGGTTTTACCTCTATTAGTATTTCTATTAATTTAGCTGTGTAGATAGAAAGCAGTATAACCTACAGACTATAGAGAACATTATTGCATTTACAGCTAAAGTCAATGCTAGGACAACATATGCTATATAGAGATATACTAATAAAAAAAAGAATATAAAAAAGCTATAGTTATTTACTAATACTCTATACATTATAGGCTAGGAATTCTATATAGTAGGCGCTAACATTACAGCTAATAGTTTTAGCATTAAAACTAACAACCCTTTGTATAACCTATATATTAGGGTTATAATAAACTACTAAGAGATCTATAAAGCACTAGAAAGTATAGTAGGGTATAAAGGAAAGTTGGAAGTTCTAGTAGTGTATACTATAAGAGAGGCTCTAAAAAAAGCAGTCTCTATCTATTATAATAGAGGCTCCTACAATAATAAACCATAGTCTAACTGGTTACCTACACGCAAGATCATTGTTACAGAACGCATATACGCAGCATACAGTGCCCTTAACAGCACCCTTAGGGGATATCTTACATTACTTAGACAATTCTACCTCTCTAGGATTGTAGCTATAATTAAGACTAACCCTATCCTAGCATAAGCAGTAAAAAGCAAAATTCCTTACTAAGTTACAGCACTTTAGGCATTCACCGCGTCCCTAGAAAAAATCGCTGCTAACCATAAGGAAGCTCTTAGAAGGCAGAAACAGAGACTTTAAGCTATACTTAAACTAATTAACGCCTCCTAAGATAGCATTACTATTACTATTAATAAAAGGATTAAGGGGTTAGCTAGAAAGACTACTAGCTGCATTGCTAGACTAGAGGAACGCCTTAGCATAGCTGTAACAGCAGCAGTAAAACAGAAGGCGTTATCTAAGGCAGCGGCTAACACTACTATAGCTACTAATAAGAAGGTTAAGGCCCTCTACAAAGAGGTAGAAAGCCTATAAACTATAATTACAATACTCTATATAGTAATATAGCACCTACTAGGTATAATAGAATTAACAATATAGGGAAGAACTTACCTCCTAAGCAGTGGATTTTAGCTAGTAAACCCAGCGGCCGCCCCTAGGAGTAGAAGTAAGGACTAGGAACACTGTAAACGCAAAAACTATAACTTATCTGCCTTACCTAGCTCTATATAAATAACCTAGTTATATATAGAGTTAAACCCCTTAGACCTATAGGGGATAATAGACGGCTAATAAGGCAAACTAATAGTGCTGCTAAAGGTAGGACCACCCCTAGCCCCTAGGACACTAGCACTGCTAACTATAAAAACGATAATAATAGCAAAACTACTAAGCAAGCTGCTGCTAAAAGCCTCAGCTACGCTAAAGATTGCCGCACAACCAGCTTTCCCTCTAGCGCAGAAGGCACTAGACAGCACTACCCTAGTAATGTAAACTACACTAGCAGAGACTGCCAAAACCAGCAGAAAAAGGGCTATTAATAACCTATTTAACTAATCCGCCTACTCTATAAGCTCTGCCTGCCTTGCCGCTAGCATTACACACTATCACACTAGGAAAATTGCCATAAAAATCACCCTAAGGCACACTACTTTTGCTAATCATCCCTAAAAATGTTTTGCTTACGCTATACTAACTACAATTTCTATCTTTCTTGCCTAATAATATAGCTGTAGCTTACTAAATAAATAATATACCTATAAGAGGTTCTGTCTTATTTTCCTATCTTTCTTATAGATAGATTGCAGAAGTCTATAACCTATAAATAACTAAGCAAATCGTAAAGTCACGCGTTGTAAATAAATGGTAAAGTGTACAAAACCTAAAAGGAAGAACACCTTATATTACCTATAGAAGTTAATACTTAAGAGGAAGTTACCTTTTATTCACTTTTCTATTACTATAGCTTCCCTCTCTTTTTATACCTACTCTAAACTAGAATTTACACATACCTTACCCTCTCTTTTCCACCCTTCTTTTCTACCTTCTAGTTATAGTAAGCCTCCCTAACAGAAACTAACAACTGCATTTTACTTATATACAAGCCGAATTTATAGTATTAATAGCTAGAATGATTAAGTATAGTAACATAGAAGGCCACAAAGAATACACTACTAATACACCCTACCTTTATAGAGACTTAGTCTATTAGAAGAGTAAATATTATATAGAGGAAGATATCTACAATTAAAGCACAGCCACCTTTAAACTCCTATAGTAATATAGTAATCCCTAGTAGAGGGTAAGGGATAAGAGACAATAGCCGCTCCCTAACTATAGAGCTAACTTCCCCCTCTCTATTTACAAACTCTATATATTAGCCTAGCCTAAGTATATAATTAAAGGAAATTTCCGCTGCATCTTCCTACTCTAATAGCTCTACTAACTCTATAGGCACCTCTAATAGTAAGCAAGAAGGCGTAAAGGCCTAATAATCAACAAAACCTTATTGGAATTCTTCTAATATGCTGTAGAATTAGGCACAGAGTCCCTTATATAGATAGTAGGTAACCTTTACTACAATATCTCTACTTTCTTCTAATTCTAAGACCTCTAGGGCTACGTCCTTTATAGTGTTAAAAACGCTTAGGCATTTAAAGGCTCTATACCTCCTTTAGCTATTACTACTAAAGCAAAGTGCCTACTTAAATTCTTTACTAAGATAGTAGAAAATAGTAATAGCACTAAGGATTTAGATAAATAGCTAATGTATAATTAGCTAGCTCTCCTAGCTATTAGCATATTTATACTTAGCTAAATATAGTAGGTAAGAGGCTTATGTAAAATACATATAGAGTAATCCATAAAAATCATAGAACTTACTAACCACCTCTAGGCTATTGCTAATACTATAACTTCCCTAGTTTTTAATATAAGCAACTAGCACATAGTATACTACACAGATAAACATAGGTATAATGCTATAGTCTATAAAACTATAGAGAGTCTTGCTAGTAGTTCTTACCTTATTACCCACTAGGAATAGGCGCAAATCCTTATCTAGGACCTTAACCTCTACGCAATTAACACTATATAGAACCCTTAATAATAGAGAGTCCTTAAAACAGCCCTCCTCTATTAAAATGTGGTTTAGGGCATAATAAACAATATCTACTATATTATACACAATAACCTAGGTGTAGTGTATATTAGCTAATTATAACTCGCAGAAATGCTACAAATAGCTAGGGAATAATAGTAAATAAAATGCAGAATAAGGAATTAAGAAGTGCAGCAGAAGTTAGGATAGTTAGTAGAAATACTTATTTATAGAATTCTTTTCTTATTTTCTTTAGCTTAGAATAAGCTGTCTTCTTCTATAAAAGGGGGGACTTATTATAGTCCTAACTAGGAACCTCTATTTTAGAGAGGCCCCCTACATTTAGTAGAGGATATCCTTATAAAAGGGGGTTTCCCTAACTTATAGAAGGAGAAGAAGAACTTAATAATAATTATATATATTACTTTACCTTACTCTTATACTTAACTGCCTATATAATTATACACTAGTGTAATCCTCTTCTTTTACAACAAAGTCTCAACAGGTTCTGCGGACTTCCACCTTTACAACGAAGTCTTGACAGGTTCTGCAGACTTCCACCTTTTATAACGTATCTCGACGCACGCGCGGATACCCCCCAAGTTACGTGTCGACTGGAGCCGATAATACGGCGGCTTCAGCACGTAACACTACTTAGCTTACTTAACCCTACTCTAATAGAATTATACTATTTATAATAAAAAGCTCCTTAGTATTATCTTCTATCTTAAAGTATAGTCTACTAAGCTCTATAATATTACCTACCTCTTTACTATACTTACTAACTATAAAAACCTAAAATACTTTACTAATCTCTATAAGATATCTAAGCAGTAGGCTTACTAAGCTAAAATACTAGTATTATTTAACTTTTACCTCTACTACTAGCTAGATTTCTAAGCTAATAGATCTAATGCCTTCTCTAGGTGTAAGTAGGATAAGTTAGGATAATCCCTTATACTATAAAGCTTACTCTAGCCTATATTAGTAGTATATCTTATAAGCGCTTAGGGTTAGAATATTACTCCTAGAGAGGAAGCACTAAGCTAACTAATAGATAATAGCCTACTCTAGGTTATATCTATTAAGGTTCTAATAGATCCCTACCCTATACCTAATATAGTAGAATTATTAGGCTATAATATTGTTACTAATATATATCTTTAAGAACTATAGAATTAAGGTATATAGGCTAATATAATCTATAAAAAGAAGTTAGAGGCTATAAAATAGGGTGCTTAAAGATTCCTATCTATAGTAGAGATATACTAGTAGATTAGTAACTATACCCTTAATGCCTATAGCACTTTATTATTTTAGAGTAGATTATAGACCCCTTAATATAAGCTACTTACTATAATACTTATCTAATAAGTCTATAATTTATCCCTACTAGAATATCTAAGAAAGAACTCTACCTTCTAGGCACTTTATTATAATTTCTATTAGAAAGGTATATCTACTAATATAGTATATTATATCTAAAACTATTATTATATTAGTATATAGAAAAGTTAGTATCTATACTAAGGCCTACTTTAACTAATTCTAGTGCTAGACTAATACTAATTATAGATCTTTATTAACTTTATAACTAACCTTTTAGCTAAAGGAGTAGAAGACCTATAGTATCTTATAGTTATTACTAACTACTACTCTAAGTATATTTAGTTAGAAGCTATAACTACTATAGCAGCTAAGGTATATATATAATAATTCCTTAATTACTAGTAGTGGTTCTATAGCTTTCTCTAGAGTATTATCTCTAACTAAGGCTTAGATTAGATAAGGGGGTTTTAGTCTACCCTTTACTTCCTTATAAATATATAGTAACTTCTCTTAATAGTATATTACCCTTAAATAAATAGAGGAATAGAAAGGGCTAACTAAGAAGTATAAGCTATACTATATATTATTATTATATTCTTATAATATAATTAGGCATTATACCTACCCTTCTACTAGCTAGCTTTAAATAACTAAACCTTAACTATTACTAGAATAAGTGCCTTTTACACCCTATATAGATATAATATAGAACTTATTTAGCGCCTAGTAAATACACTAGGGAGCTATATATTATCTAAAGAATATACTATAAGGTTCCTTAAGACTATTTATAAAGATATATAATTAATATAGATAATAATTAACTTTATCTAATAGTATTAGTAAGATACTACTAACTATTCCTAATGCCTAGTAGAATAGTTTTAACTAAGGGATAAGGTATAGCTAGATCTTTATTATATTAAAACTAAATATTCTAATTATAAGCTAGACTAGGTAATAGCTAAATATACTATCTTAAAGGCTTCTACCCCTCTTATAGTCTAACTAAATATCCCCCTAGGAATCTATCTAGTATTCTATATTAATCTTATTAAATATATAGTATATAACCTACTTCCCTTCTAGATAGTATATAATTATTATCTAGGCCCTCTCTCTAGTACTTTCTTACTAGAGATATTTAAGTTTACTATATAGAAGATCTTAGGTACTAAAAATATAAGAGGATAAGGTAACTAATAAAATATCCTAGTAAAATAGATAGGGTATAAAAAGCTAATATAAAAACTACTAGAAAATTTAAAAGGAATAGAGGCTTTAGTATATTTTAAGTTATAATAGGGGAATATAAAATTCTATAATAGGCCTATCTTATAGCTAATAATTTTAGATTTACATTCCCTTTAGAATACTTAGACTATAATATAGAACTTTATATTAACTTTACTTAGTTCCTCTAACTACTTCTTAGTATTCTTCTTAATAGTTATTATAGGTATTTCTAAGGAAGGGAAATAAGGCTGCTAAGGGTGTAAAGAGGTAACTACTAGCTTTACACTAAGGGCACTAATAGAAGCTATAGAGGGCTTACTAGCTAATAAAGCAGCCTTCTTCTAGGTCTATAACTATTAATAGAAGGGAATAGATATAGTATAATAGAGAATTAGAAAGTAAATAGATAGAAGGTTATTACTTATAAATAGGGCCTCTACTATAGGAACGAATCTTCTAAATAAATATATAGGGATTGCCTTTAGGAGGCAATCCTCTATTTATACTAATACTTATATTAATTAATTAATATAAATAGCTAAATGCTCTAATATAGCTATAAGGGAGGTATACTTAGGGCTAGGAGATAGTATAATAAAGGTAGTAGATTAGTAAGGTATTATATAAATAGGCGTAGAGAGGGTAATAATAGGCATAGAGTAATAAATAATAATAGACTAGGAGGGGGCGTTAAGGGCGTTTAGTACAGCCCTATAGCTAGCTAGGTTGCTTAGTAGAGTATAGCTATTAGCTACCTCTACTATAATAGAGAAGGCTATAGTAGTATTAACTAGCATAATAAAGTGCTTACTAAGCTTCTTAAATTTAGAAATAAGAACTACTACTATAGTTCTCTAAGTCTCCTTAGAATACTAATAGAGGGTTTTAATAGCCCTCCCCTTAAGGATTGCTACTACTATCTTATATATAAGTTATTATAGAAAGGGGTTAGTAGTAAATAGATAGTAGGCCTAAATATAGCATTATTTTTTATAGTAATAGGGATAATAGGCCTTATAGCTAATAATATAGTAACTAAAGATGCTATTCCTAGCTATATATAGTAAATATAAAAGATACTATAACTATATTTACTAATAGAGCTAGAAGCACTTATTACTAGAGTTACCCTCTATTTTATAGTATCTAAGGATATGTAAGGGGATATAGTAGAGGTATTAACCTTCTCTAGGGGCACTAGTAGCTATAGATATAATACTATATAACTCTCTATTATTAGCTAATAGGCAGTAAGAGGAGGGTAATATAAATACTATATAACTTATATAGGGTAACTAAGTAAAATATATTAATAGAAGCAATAGATAGTAAAAGGAGATTAATCCTTATTATTAAGAGGATAAGTAGGTAATAAAGGGTAGCTAAAAATATAGTTAGTTTATCCTATATAGGATATAAAGTAAATGCCTAGGGTTGCTAATATATACTAGAAGATAAGTATAAGGATTATAGTAAGGAAATTAATATATAAGGCAGGGGGATTTTTTAAAACTAAGGATAGTATAATAGAAGGGAGATAAGATATAATAAGAAAGTTGTAAGGGGTAAGATTAGAAGGAAGGGAGATACCTCTTATATATACTCTAGAAGATAGGGGTAGTCTAGGCAAAAGCAGGGTAGTAATAAAGTAAACCTTAATAGGTATTATTATTATAATCTATAATAACTTAATAGTATTACAATACTGCTAAGGGATTGCCTATAAGGATACTAGATATAAGCGTATTATAATAAATAGCAAACCTTAATAGGCATTGTTATTATAATCTATAATAGCTTAATAGTATTATAATACTGCTAAGGGGTTGCCTATAAGGGTGCTAGACACATATACATTACAACAAATACGCAACCAGACCCACACCACCTTAGTATATAGACCCGCCGCACAACCACACCCATACCTAATACTACAATAATAATTATAGAGTATAATAATCTCTAAGAAGGGGGCTATATAATAGACTTAAGCTAATAGCTTAGGTTCTTAGTAAGAGAAGAAGGGGAAGAGAGTAGGGAACTATAAGTATAGAAGGGGCTACCTATTAGATACTCTTTAGTATAGGTTAGGATAATAAGTAGTAACTCTTAGGGTATGCTTAGGGCTTAACTAGTAATCCTATAGAGTATATATAGGATACAGATAGGCTGCCAGAGGAAAGAGCCTCTCTTCTCTTCTTTATAGTTAATAATAACTCTATAAACGCTAGATAGCAGTCGCTCTCTAGGCCAGTCTATAACACCCTAGGCATTTACTAAACCATTAGTAGATATTAGTAATAGCTAGACTATAGTCTAAAACCTAAATAGGCACTATACTATAAGTAACCTATTATTATATAAGATATTACCTTAGAAGTAAGTTAGTAGACCTTATATATATAGATTAAACCCTTCTATAGAATTAACCTTCTATATAGAAGGACCTATAGTAGTCTACCTTAACCTACTACCTAGCCCTATAGCAGCGCTAATTAAGCTAAGCCATACCTAGTAGACTATCTAATAGTGTATAATTAAGGTTATATACTAGAATATATAGAAGTATACCTAACTTATATACTTAGCACTATAAAGCTAATCTAGCACTAATATAATAGCACTCTAAGAACCTAGTATAATTAATAGCTATCCCCTAAACCCTAGCTTTAGCTGCTTTTAACTAGTAGTATAGGGTAGGTATATAGATATATATATTAATTACTAACTTAGTATTAAATTATAGTTAATATAAAAAGGCAAAGATTAATACTCTATTATAATATAAGGCACTAAAATATATTTAATCTACTTCCTTAACTATAAACTAAATTAGACTACCCCCCTAACTATATTAATAGTAGTACTACCTTATCTCTATAGTATTTTTATAGAAGACTTTAATTAATATTATCTACTTTAGGATTAATTTAGTTAAACTTTAGTAAAGAGTAATCTTCTTCTAATAATAATAATATAGTAGTAATTTAGCTTTACTATACCCTTTAGTAAGGTAATATAGTACTCCTAAGGTAAATATAATAATACTATTAACTATACCTAGGCTACTTAGGATATATATATATAGAATTCCTTAGAGGCCTTACTATTTCTAGCTCTAACTATATACTATAGCTTATATAACTTAGAACTACTAAAAGACTATTATATAATAGCCCCTATATCTTTAAATAGCTACTGTTATGGACTGGCCTAGAGAGCGACTGCTATCTAGCGTTCATAGAGTTATTATTAACCATAAAGAAGAGAAGAGAGGCTCTTTCCTCTAGTAGCCTATCTATATCCTATATATACTCTATAGGATTGCTAGTTAAGCCCTAAGCATGCCCTAAGAGTCGTCGCTTCTTATCCCAACCTATACTAAAGAGTATCTAATAGGTAGCCCCTTCTATACCTATTATCCCCTACTCTCTTCCCCTTCTTCTCTTACTAAGGACCTAAGCTATTAGCTTAAGTCCATTACATAGCCCCCTTCTTAGGAATTGTTACACTCTATGGTTGTTATTATAGTATTATATATAGGTATGGTTATGTGGTAGGTCTGTGTGCTAAGTAGTGTGGGTCTGGTTGCGTGTTTATTATAATATGCATGTGTCTGGCACCCTTATAGGCAACCCCTTGGCAGTAATGTAACACTATTAAGCTATTGTAGGTTATAACAACAATGCCTATCAAGGTTCACTGTTTATTATAATGCGCGTGTGTCTGGCACCCTTATAGGCAACCCCTTAGCAGTATTATAACACTATTAAGTTATTACAGATTATAATAATAATGCCTATTAAGGTTTGCTTTATTGCTACTCTACTTTTGCCTAGATCACCCCTATCCTCTAGGGTATATATAAAAGGTATCTCCCCCCCTTTTAATCTTACTCCTTACAACTTCCTTATTATATTATGTCTCCCTTTTATTACACTATCCTTAGTTTTAAAAAAATCCCCCTGCCTTATATATTAATTTCCTTGCTACAATCCTTATGCTTATCTTCTAGTGTATATTCACACCCCTAGGCGTTTGCTTTGTATCCTATTTAGGATTAACTAACTACGTTTCTAGTCACCCTCTATTACCTACTTATCCCCTTAATAATAAAGATTAACCTCCCTTTGCTGTCTATTACTCCTATTAATGTGTTCTACTTAGTTGCCCTATGTAAGTTGTATAGTATTTGTATTACCCACCTCTCGCCGCCCGCTAGCTAATAATAGGGAGTCACATAGTATTATATCTACAGCTGCCAGTGCCCCTAGGGAAGGTTAGCGCCTCTACTATAACCCCTTGCGTATCCTTAGATGCTATAAGATAGAAGGTAACTCTAGCAATAAGCGTTTCTAGCTTTATTAGCAAACATAGCTGTAGTACCTCTTATGTTTACTATACGTAGCTAGGAATAGCACCTTTAGGTGCTATATTATTAGCCGCAAGGCCTATTAGCCCTATTACTATAAGAAATAATATTATATATAGGCCTACTACTTATTTACTACCAACCCCTTCCTATAATAACTTATATATAAGATTGTAGCAGTAATCCTTAAGGGGTAGGCTATTAAAACCCCCTATTAGTACTCTAAGGAGACTTAAAGGACTATAGTAGTAGTCCTTATTCCTAAATTTAAGGAGCTTAGTAAGCGCTTTATTATACTAGTTAATGCTGCTATAGCCTCCCCTACTATAGTAGAGGTAGCTAATAGCTATGCTCCCCTAAGCAACCTAGCTAGCTATAGGGCTACACTAAACGCCCTTAATGCCCCCTCCTAGTCTATTGTTATACATTACTCTGCGCCTATTATCGCCCCCCCTATGCCTACTTATATAGCGCCTTACCTATCCACTGCCTCTATTACCCTATCTCCTAGCCCTAAGTATACCTCCCTTATAGCTATACTAGAGCGCCTAGTTACTTATATTAATTAATTAACATAGGTGTTAACGCAAATAAAGGATCGCCTCCTAGAGGCAACCCCCTTGCGTTTATTTAGGAGATTCCTCCTAATAGCAGAGAACCTATTTATAAATAATAACCTCCTACCTACTCACTCCCTAGCCCCCTATTGTACTATATCTATTCCCTTCTATTAGTAGTTATAGACCTATAAAGAGGCTGCTCTATTAGATAGTAAGCTCCCTACAGCTTCTATTAGTGCCCCTAGTATAGGGCTAGTAGTCACCCCTTTACGCCCCTAGCAGCCTTATTTCCCCCCCCTAGGAACGCCTATAATAACTATTAAGAAGGACACTAAGGAGTAGTTAGAGGAATTAAGTTAAGTTAATATAGAGTTCTATACTATAGTCTAAGTATTCTAAGGGGGATATAAATCTAAAATCGTTAGCTGTAAGATAGGCCTATTATAGAATTTTGCGTTCCCCTATTATAACTTAAAATATACTAAAGCCTCTATCCCTTTTAAATTTTCTAGTAGTTCCTATATTAGCTTTTTATACCCTACCTATTTTACTAGGATATTTTATTAGTTACCCTATCCCCTTATATTCTTAGTGCCTAGAATTTCCTATATAGTAAACTTAAACGCCTTTAGTAAGGAAGTACTAGGGAGAGGGCCTAGGTAATAATTACACACTACCTAGGAGGGAAGTGGGTTATATACTACGCGTTTAATAAGATTAATATAGAATACTAGGTAGATTCCTAGGGGGACGTTTAGTTAGACTATAAGAGGGGTAGGAGCCTCTAAGATAGTGTATTTAGCTATTACCTAGTCTAGCTTATAACTAGGACGTTTAGTTTTAATATAGCAAAGATCTAACTACACCTTATCCCCTAGTTAGAACTATTCTACTAGGCGTTAGGAATAATTAGTAGTGTCTTACTAATACTATTAGGTAAAGTTAATTGCTGCCTATACTAATTGTGTACCTTTATAAATAGTCTTAAGAAACCTTACAGTGTGTCCTTTAGGTAATATATAGCTCCTAAGCGCGTTTGCTAGGCATTAAATAAGTTCTATATTATGTCTATATAGGGCGTAAAAGGCGCTTATTCTAGTAATAGTTAAGGTCTAGTTGTTTAGAGCTAACTAGCAGAAGGGTAGGTACAACGCCTAGTTATATTATAAGAATGTAATAATAATATATAGTGTAGCTTATACTTCTTAGTTAGCCCTTTCCGTTCCCCTATTAGTCTAGGGGTAATATACTATTAAGAGAAGTTGCTGTGTATTTATAAGAGAGCAAAGGGCGGACTAAAACCCCCCTATCTAATCTAAGCCTTAGTTAGAGATAATACTCTAGGGAAAGCTGTAGAATCGCTATTAGCAATTAAGGAATCATTATGTACACACCTTAGCCGCTATTATAGTTATAGCTTCTAACTAAATATACTTAGAGAGGCGGTTAGTAATAACTATAAGGTACTATAGGTCTTCTACTCCCTTAGCTAGGAGGTTGGTTATAAAGTTAATAGAGATTTATAACTAGTATTAGTCTAGCGCTAGGATTAGTTAAAGTAGGCCTTAGCATAGTTACTAACTTTTCTACGCGCTAATATAATAATAATTACAGATATAGCGCGCTACGTTAGTAGACATGCCTTCCTAGTAGAAATCCTAATAGAGTGCTTAGAAGGTAGAGTTCTTCCCTAGATGTCCTAATAGGGGCAAGTTATATACTTATTAGATAAGCATTGTAGTAAGTGGCTTATATTAAGGGGCCTATAGTCTACCCTAAAATAATAAGGCGCTATAGGTATTAAGGGCATAATTACTAATCTATTAGTGTATCTCTACTATAGAGGGAAATCTTTAGGCACCTTACTTAACTACCTTTAGCTTTACCTTATAGATTATATTAGCCTATATACCTTAATCCTATAGGTCCTAGAGGTGTGTATTAGTAAAGAAATTATAGCCTAATAGTTCTACTATATTAGAAATAGGGTAGGGATCTATTGGATTCTTAGTAGGTGTATTATAGAATGTATTATAGACCCTATAATTTAGTGTCTCCCCTCTAGAGGTAATATTCTAGTCCTAAGCGCTTATAAGGCATACTATTAATATAGGTTAGAGTAAACTTTACAGCGTAGGGGGTTGTCCTAACTTATCCTACTTACGTCTAGAGAGGGCGTTAGGTCTATTAGCTTAAGAGCTAGGCTAGTAGTAAAGGTAGAAGTTAAATAATGCTAGTATCTTAGCCTAGTAAGCCTACCATTTAGATATCTTGTGGGGACTAGTAAAATATTCTAGGTTTTTATAGTTAGTTAGTATAGTAAATAGATAGGCAACGCTATAGAGCTTAGTAGACTATGCTTTAAGGTAGGAAATAATACTAAGAAGCTCCTTATTATAAATAGTATAATTCTATTAAGGTAGGGTTAAGTAAGCTAAGTGGTATACTACTAGATGCAATATTCCTACCTAGCTATACTAAGAAAGGCATCCCCTAATGGCTTCGCCTAACGCATCTGCTTTAATAACTATGTCCTTATTAGGGTCCTATTAAGCAAGGATTAGGTATAAGATAAAAGCCTATTTTAGTCGTTAGAATAAGGCCTTATACTTATTAGACTAGACAAAGGGGGCGTCCTTCTTAGTAAGAGCTAAAAGGGGCCCTATTATATCTAAGAAGTTAGTAATAAACTCTTAGTAGAAGTTTGCAAAGCTAAGGAAGGCTCTAACACCCTAAATATATTAAGGGGCCTCCTAGTCTTATATTGCCGCCACTTTATCTAGGTCTAGGCGTATTTCTCGCCCTATATAGATAATAAACCTAAGGTACTTAACTTCTTTAATGCTAAAAGCGCACTTATCTAGATTAAGGTATAGGCCTACCTATTACAGCTAAGTAAGAACCTATTAGGTATGCTGTATGTAGTCTTTATAGCTACCCCCTAAGTAGATTAGGACATTGTCTAGGTATGCTGTAGTGTATGTCCCTAGGGCATTGCTAAGCATGCTATTAATGTATTATTAGAAGGTAGCTAGCACACTAGCTAACCTAAAGGGGCATACTAACCATTTAAATAGCCTAAAACGTGTCCAGAATGCTATAAGGTGTTCGTCCCCTTTAGCTACTCTAAGGCAGTGGAAAGCTGCCCTAATATCTAACTTAGTAAACTAATGCGCCCCTATAAGGGAGTGTAGGGTCTCTTTAACTAGGGGAAGAGGGTATTAATTCTGGTTAGTAACCTTATTAAGGGCGCGGTAATTAATATAGAACTGCTAACTACCCCCTACTTTCTTTACTAATAGGATAGGGGCGGCTGCTAAAGAGGAAGAAGCTGTTACAGTCCCAACCGGGAACCTCCATTTTAGGGAGGCCCCCCACATCCAGTGGGGGACATCCCTATAAAAGGGGGTTTCCCCAACTTATAGAAGGAGAAGAACAACTTAACAATAATCATACATATCACTTTACCTTACTCTTACACTTGATTGCCTATACAATTGTGTACTGGTGTATTCCTCTTCTTTTATAACGAAGTCTCGACAGGTTCTGCGGACTTCCACCTTTTATGACGTATCTTAACGTATGCGTGGATACCCCCTAAGTTACGTATTAACTGGAGCTAATAATACAGCGGCTTTAGCACGTAACAACTAGTAGCAATTACTGTTTCTTTTGTACGCCTACTGCTACGTAAGAGGCAACCATTTCTATGCTGACAACCCTAGGTAACCAGCAAACTCAACCTATTAGTCTAAAATCCCTAACCCTTATGTTAATATTAGAAAACTAGATACACCTTATACACTGTCTCTAGGCCTTTTACTAAGAATTCCCTAACTATAGAAATAGGGGAAGACTGCTTATATCTCCTAAGGAAGCAGGAAACCTCCACTCCCTTACTAGATATTAGCATATTAACAGCAAACTTCAACTCTAAGCAGAACCTATAGTTGTTAAAAGACCATCCCACTGGAATCCTGTAGACCTTATTACAGTAAGCGCTAAGTAGTAAACTATAAAAGGCATTATCTATATTGCCTAGAAGGACAGACTTTTTAACCTTAGTAGGGACCTTAAAGAGACAGAGTTAGTACCTATTAAAGACAGTACTATACTACTAGAGATAGATAATAATATAGGAATATTTAGCATACCCTAAGAAGACGCCTTAATAGAAGAGAATTCTAGCCTAAGGGAGAGGGGACTACTAGAGACCCTAAATCTTACCTTACTCCCTATAGAAGACACTAACTTCTCTTCCTAAGAAGGCAGCTATTACAGCGCTATCTTCTAAAGGAAAATACCCCCTAGAATCCTAATCTACTATTACGCTATATACAATAAGTTTAAGGCCCCTTCTATTGCTTTTATAAGCTCTATAGGCTTTAATTAAGTAGAGAAGGCAGCGCCTTACTGTAAAGAAAGGAAATTCCCTTGTCCTTATAACGACAACCACTATTAATAATAGGAATCTAGCATATTTAGTGAAATTAAGTAAATGTTGCTTAATATAAGAGAGTAGTAGGAAATTGCACTTAACAGCATCCGTTGCTCTACACGAAATAACCTTAATAAGGCTATACACTGCTTAGAGACTAGGACCTACTTTGCCCTAGCCCTAGAGCCAGCTACTAACTAAATAGCACCCCTTTTAGCGGAATTTTAGCGGCAACCATCTGAGTCTAGACCACAACCTATAGTACTTACTAGATGGACCTCCACTATAGACGTAAAACAACTTACAGCGTCCTTTAGATCCTAAGGTGTTAGAATAACCTTAGTAAGGCATATAGAACTTAGTATATAGAAGACAGAACACCTCTATGCCTAAGCCAACTACCCCTAGAATAACACCTACTCCACCGTCTGCTATAAGGAGTATGTAACTAAGCTACCTACTGCTTAGGGCGTAGAATGTCTGCCTCCTATAATAGAACACCTCTAGAATAGAGGTCTGCCCTATAAGCTAGTAAACGTAGGCTAAGTTGCAACACTTATTAATAAATTAGTTGATTCCTTCTAGAAGATAGGGGACATTGGGTACCTAGACCCTAAGACAAATCCTAAGGATATTAATAGCGTAGCTATTAAGTATAAAGGCAAAATAGCAGTCTTTATAGATGTGGACCTATAGATCTAGTCTATTAAAGACCACTTTAACTATGTAGGACCTAGCTAATAAGACCAGATTCTGCACTAGATATAGTATCTTTTCTATAGCGCCGCCCTAATATAGTACTACCAGCACCTTAACGACAAAGAGAAGATTGCTATTTTCTGTAATTTAGACACTATATTTACTGCTATCCAGAAGGAATTTGGCATCTAGGTCTAAGATGCTATAGTATAGCTTAACTAAGCTGAGTTCTCTAGGGAAGACGTCCTCTCTAATGCATCCTTACGCAACTTTGCAGCAAAGGTATTCTACTATGCTTAGGTAAATAGCGAATCTAGTGATTTCCAGCTATTAGTTTATCTTTGCTATAAGCTATATCCTAAACTTAGGCAAATTTGCCCAACCCCTGCAGAAACAGACCGCTACAACGCCTACGTTAAACTTATTAATAGGAAAAAACGCAACCTTAGGGATTTCCTCCTTAAAAGAAAAAACCGCTAATAAGCTAACTAAGGCAAGGATTCTGCAACCGCCTATATAGTAGCTAACAAATTAGAATCTAATAATAGGGACCCTGTGGATATAGGCGTAGAAGTATACTAGAATTAATAACTATACTGTTAAGATTAGTAGGAGTACAGTAGAAGCCCTTACTAGCAAGAGTACTCTAGTTACTACTACAACCCTTACAGCCCTAATAGGCAATAATACTTAGATAGGGAATAAAGTAATAAAAACCCTCCCTAGCAAGGACATCTCTGCCCCTTTTCTAGGGATAGAAGCTGCCTATAGGAAGGCTGCTGCTAAGAACTATAGTAGAGCAGGGATAACAATAAGAGGACTAAAAACAACGCAGACTCTGGCGAAAAGACAACCAATACTCTGAAATAGTGCAAAGAAGGCTGTAGAACCTGCTTTAAGTTACCCCCACCACAACCCTTTAGGCATAATAAGCGCTATTATAAGAAATAGGCTCTAAAAAACGGCAACAGTGCTAATTATATTGTGGTTGTTAATGACTTAGATGCTAAAGCTAAGGAAGCCTACCTTGCTGCGTCTAGATACCATATTATTAAGGAAGGTGTTATTAAAGACGATAGTAATGAGGAAGAATCTAACTTTGTTAACGCCTTCTACATTAAACTACCCTATATAGTAGAGATAGACTAGACGAAAGGTATTACTATATTTAGAGGATTAGTTAACAGCTAAGTAATTAAAGCAGTCTCTTACCCTTACTAAGTGGAAATCTCTAGCAAGATAAAAACAATAATATACCTTAAGATAAACCTTTATTTTAATAACCAAGGTGCAGACTATGAAATTTGCCTAGACACTAGCACTTTATCTATCCTAGTTAATAAAGAATAGCTTAAGCAGTATAGCTACAATGTAATATAGGGCACCCAGCAACCAAAATCTATAAATAGAGTGAATTCCTCCTTCCACATTACTAAAACAGCCACCTTTAACTTCTATATAAGAGGCAAAGCTAGGGGTAAGTTAGTATTAGGCTACTTTACAGTAACCACAGATGTAATAGAGAAACTTGCTCTAAAAATGCTAATTAATACGGATTTTATGCATGATTATGGCATTAAGATCGATTTTGTTAAGCTAAGAGTGGTTTTCCGCTTAGTTCACAATATAACCACTCTAGGCTAAATCTTCCGCCCCCTTTAGCTTATCCCTATACAAAGGGTTACTATAGTAAATAATATAATAATCCTACTATACTATATAGAGGAAGTGTAGGTTTACTAGGAGGATCTTAAGGACCTAGAAGACATAAGTATATACTATTTTGTGTTGTAAAACCACTAGATTTTTAACACTATACTTAAGAAGGGCTAGGATAAGACTCTCCCTATATATAACTACTTAGATTATACGCTCTACATCCAACTAAACCAGCGATTAGGCCACCTAGAAGGGATGGCCGTAGTTGATTCCTACTATACTGTGGCAAACATCTACAAATATTCCAAATTTTGCGGCAAAAACATTAACGTTCCCTGGTTTAGCGAAGGGACTTAAGAAACAGAATACGCCTTTTCCGTTACTAAAATCTATAAAGTAGGGGAAACTATTAATAACCTAGACCTAAAAGCAGTTAATAGGGGAATCCTATTATATAGAATCTCTTATTTAGACGAAGTGCCCTTTGTCTTAAATAAGTTTGGCATTAAAGTTGTAAATCTTAACCCTACTATAGCTAAGAAGTTAGTAGACCTTACTAATAAATACAATATATACTGTGACAGAGGTGTAGTGCCTATGCCTAAAGAAGAGCAGATGAAAATCAACTTTATTAATAGATAGCAAAATTAGCTTAAGCTACTATAGGTATACAACCTTAGCTATAAAGATTTTAAGAAATTCTGCAAAATCTTTAATAAAAAGCATAAGGCTGGAAAGGTATTGTACCTAGAAGGTAGAGAAAAGGCACCCTACCTATGCCCTAGATTCCTTATATAGAGAGATATAGGGAAAGAATGCAAAGGATAAGCAGTAATTAATATAAGGCCTATTAATAGCATTACTGTCCTAGACGTCTACCTACTACTAGACTAAAGCAACATTATAGGGGACGCCTACAGCAAAAAATAGATATCCCTCCTTAATGCATCTAGTTTCTTTAACTAGCTCTTAGTGTAGTAAGAATACTATAATTAAATGGCTATTATCTCTAAAAGAGGCATTAAAGTATTGTACGTAGCTATATAGGGTTTTAAGAACTTACCTACGTATATACAACAATTTATAGATAAAGAATTCTGCAACTATAGGGCGTTTATCTACGTCTACATTAATAACATTGCCATCTTCTTAGACACTCTTAATAAACACCTATAGCACCTTAAAGTTGTGTTCTAAATCCTTAAAAAATGCTAACTTTACATTGCTGCAAAAAAATTATTTATTAGGTATCCCTCTATCTAACTACTAGGATTTATTGTTAATACAGAAGGCATCACTAACACCAGCAATTGGGTTAAGGCATTTAAGAACCTACAAATGCTAATAACACTCTTAACACTTAAAACCTTTATTAGCATAGTAGGATTTCTCTAAGCCGGCGTCCCTTAGTATAATATTTACATTAAACCTCTATAGGAGAGGAAGATGGCCTTGCTTTAGGAGCTCTATATAAAGAATAAACTACTAATTAGAGCGTTGAAGTAAATGCAGAAACGCGCAGCTTAATAGGCAAAATTTACCCTATTAGAGTAGGAAATCGCCTCCTTTAAAGCTATTAGAAATCTGCTTTACACTAAGGTTCTGCTATAGCACTATAACCTAGAGCAACCCCTCTTCTTTAAAGTTAATGCCTATAAGGAAGGATTTAGATTATATACCTTCTAATTAGCTATTAACTAGGATAGAGAAAGCATCCCTAGAAAGGATATTAGTAGCAACTAACTACAACCTATCTTGTTCCTCTCTAGGCCAACGTCTATAGTTAAAAAGCAATATAGCTCTATAGAAGCGGAGGTTGTAGCAATTGCCTAAGGAATGCGTAAGCTATAAAAAATAGCTTAGTTAAATTCCTAGCCTATAAACATTATTATAGATTACTCTCTAGCAAAGGGTATAATCTAGCACACCTTACTTACTACAATAGACCTTAACAAGGCTAACCTTAAATTAGCAAAGGTTGCTAATTACTTATTGTAATTCAAACTCTAAGTAATTTATATACCTAGAACGCTAAACGTGGTCCCTAACGCGCTCTCCTAATTACTAGTAGACATTAGCTATTGTAAGGCAGTAGATCGCAGCCATTTCAATGAACTTAATGCGTGTGTATACTTTGGGGAAGATTTCTTAGCAACCGCAATCATTAATAACAAGATGAAAAGCTCTATTATAACAGAATACCTACACAATGCAAAATACAGCTAGATTATTAATGGAATAAAAGCCTATAGGGAGAAGCAGCAATATACTAATAGAAATTAACCTAGAATCCCGCTCTATAGGTAGGACCTTAGAGACAATAGGCTACTCTACTACTAAGATGCTAAAGGCTGCTAAAGGCTATGCATCCCTTAGAGCTGCGTTAAGACCCTACTTTAACTTACTTATAATAACTATTATTACTTTAGCGCTAGGCAGATAGCTAAGGAGCTATCTATAGTTAGTTTTCTATAGATAAGCAGCTAAATTCGCACCTATATTGCACACTACAATACATATAGGGAAAATACAGTACTCTAAATCAGACCCCTAGGTAAAATAAAGCCTTTACAAACCAAACCAGTCCCCTTCTACTGCATTTTGCTTAACTTTATTACTAATATACTAGAAGTTAGCTCTGCTAACACTATGTAAATAGTAGAAGGCTACAGCACTTACAACTTACTCTGCCTAGTGAATTGCTTGTTTAGTAAGAAAACAATCCTTATTCTAGGTTATAAGTTATACACTGCTAAAATCTAGGCAGGACTCCTCCTTAAAGGGCTGTATCTTACTAACTAGGGTCTCTCTAAGGAAATTATTAGCAATTGTAATCCAAAATTTATGTCTAAACTCTAGACCTTACTCTTCTATAAATTAGAAGCTAAGCTCCTTATGTCTACTGTATACCACCCCTAAACAGACAGAGTGGCTAAAAGGAAGAACTAAACAGTGATTATCGCTCTACAATATCACACAGCTACTAACCTAGATGTCCTATAGGTCTTAGTAATACTAGCGTTGCAATACCATCTTAATAACGCTATATCAGCCCCTATTAATCAATCCCCTAATAAGCTTATCTTTAGCTATAAGCCCCTTACTATTATTAATCTCCTTACTAACCCTAATAAATCCCTTAGCGGTCTAGACAACCTAGACATAGAGGCTCTCTAAAAGTTGTACTAGAAGGAAGCAGAACTTACTATAATAATAGCTGCGGCCCTTGCTAAAATTAGGTACAATGCTAGGCACGACCCTATAGATATTAACGTTAGAGATATAGTCTACCTTAGACTCTACGCTAAATATAAACTCCTAGAGAAGCTAAAGAGGAAATAATTACCTTAAAGAGCTAGACCTTATAAGGTCTTTAAAAAGGTGTCTCCCCTATCCTTTTAGCTGGAATTCCCCTAAAACTCTAGGGTTTATCTAGTAGTATTAGCAGCCTAGCTTTAGAAACTACAGTAAGGGGCAGACCCCTTTAGAAGGGCTGAACCCCTACTACCACCTATTAACCTTATAGGATTAGGTAAAGCAGACCACTAGGAAATTAAAAGAATTAAGAACTATTGGGTTAGAATCTACTAGAAGAAAGGAAGGAAACTATAGATTAACTTCCTAGTCTATTAGAAAGGATTCTTAGCAAAAGATAACTAATAGATCTTAGAGGAAGAAATACGTGTTAATGCAGCGGAAATAGTTAACTCTTACCTAGAGAAGAACGCCATTAACTAGGATAAGGAGTATCGTAAGCGCTGCCTTGTAAGAGACTCTAACCTATAAAACACAGCGCAATTCGCCAGCAACACGCCTTACACTATAAAATTGCAAAAGGCATGCGTAGGAAACCCTTACTAGCAGGAAACTACGCCTCTAAGGCAAATTCCTATGCAACCCTAAAACTTACTTCTAACTTACTTATCTAAAGTAAGCTTAGTATAAATTTCCTAACTACCCTTCTTTTTAATTTAACCCCTTTTCCCTCTTTCCTTTTCTTTTCCTTCTTTTCTCTTTTTTACCTTCTTCCTTTAATCCCTTGTATTACAATTATTATAGCTATAGAGCATTAAGAGTTATTACACTAACTAGAAGCCCCTTGTTTTTGCTAAAATCAGTAAGTATATAAGCATTTCTCCTACTAGTAGCCCTAGATTACCAACTTTCTGCAACATTAAATTCCTTAGGATCTTCACTACTACCTTTAACTCTAAAGGAAACCCACTAAGCTAGCATAATATTTAGTTTTATGTATAGACCAACGCCTATATAGAACCCCTAAACTTTATACCATAGACCCCTAGGGAAGCATTATATAGGCTAATACACTGGCTGTAGCTATTACTAGCTATTATTTGCGCTATTTAAGCAGAATTTAAACATTACTTTAGCCTAGAGCTAGACTGAGAGAGGTATTGCTAGCATAACATCCTATATACTCTAGAAGTCTTACTACACCCTGCCTTCCTTTAGCTTAGAATAGTAAAACTAATAAGCCTCTTTGCCCTAATAACTAATACTACCCCTACTAACCTTTTCAGCGCTAACCTTATAGTAGAACTATTAGAGGAACATTTTAAAGTTGCTATAGCTAAAGATAATACAGCGGTAGTAGGGATTAATACCCCCTTCCTAGCAATAAGATAGGGATCCAGCGACTCTATTATGCCTAATTAACTGCTAGGATTGTAGAAATATACAGCTAATAATAAAGGGAGTAATAACCCTAAGGAGAGTATTAAATAGAATAACAACCCTAACTTTAATTCCACCCTTAATAGCAATAGAGACAAATTACACTACCCTGCTACTAAAAGGACCTATAAAGGCTGTAAGCGCAATATCTAGGCAATTAAGATAGAGACAGCGGTATATATGCAGGGCTTCAACCTATTTTGGCATTTTCGCTAATTTAGCCGCGTAGATAGGAAACCATATAACCTATAGACCGCGGAAGACATTGTAGCGTTTGCCGCAGAGGTTAACGTAGAAACCATATATACTGCCTAAAGGTATACTAATAAGCATTGCAATACAAAGAAACCATAGTTATTTACTAACACCCTATACATAATCGGACGGGAGTTTTATATAGCTAGCGCTAACATTTCTATAGATAGTTTTAGCATTAAAATAGATGATCCCCTATATAACTTATATATTAGAGTTATAATAAACTGTAGGGAAATCTATAAGGCGCTGGAAAGCATAGTAGGGTATAAGGGCAAATTAGAAGTTCTAGTAGTGTAAGCTGCTAGGGAGGCCTTAAAAAAAGCAGTCTCTATCTACTATAATAGAGGATTATAGAATAACAAACCCTAGACTAATTAGCTGCCTGCTAGGGAGATAATTATAGCCGAACGCATATACGCAGCATACGGCGCCTTAAACAGTACCCTTAGAGGATATCTTACATTACTTAGCCAGTTCTACCTTTCCAGGATTGCAGCCCTAGCAGAGACTAACCTAGTCCCTATCCCTATAGTTAGAAATAAGATCCTACACTAGGTGATAGCACTTTAGGCAGCCACTAAGACCTTAGAGAAAATCACTGTAAGCCATAAAGAAATGCTTAGAAAGTAAAGACGCAGCCTCTAAACTATCCTTAAGCTAATTAATGTTTTATACAATAGTACTACAGCATCTATTAATAAGAGGATTAAGGAATGCTCTAAGAAAACCACCGGCCTTATTAGGAAATTAGAGGAACGCCTCTACGTAATAACATTAGTAGTAGTAACCTATAAGGCCTTGCTTAAGGCAACAATAAACGCTACTATAGCTATTAAAAAGGATGTTACAACCCTCTATAGAGAAGTAGATAACTTAAGGACTATAGTAGAGATGTTCTATACTATACTAAAAAATCTGCCTACTACAATAGAATTAATAACCTAGGGCAGAACATGCCTTCCTAGCAGTGGTTTTTAACTAGTAAACCTACCTACTGTGTAGTTAGGTGGAAATAAGGGATAGAGTGGCTATAAGCGTAGGGCCTATAACTTATCTATATTACCTAGCTTAGTATAGGTCTCTTAGCTACGCACAGAACCCAGCTCCCTAGACTAAAAGGGAGCGTTAAAGGCTAGATAAAGTAGACTAGCAGTGCTGCTAGATATAGCATAACCCCTAACCTTAATAACTATAGTGCTGCTGGCCGCAAAAACGACAACGATAATGAAACTGCTAGGCAAGCTGCTAAAGACCTCTGCCCTACTAAATGCTCCTGCACAACCATCTTTCCCTCTAGCGCGCAAACTATTAGGTAACCCTACCCTAGCAACGCTAGCAACACTAGCTGCGCCTATAGAGACGCCTAAAGCTAGTAGAAAGAGAGCTATTAATAACCTCTTTAACTAATAGCCCACCCTACTACCAATCCCTTACTTTTTACTATGCTAAATAAGACTTTACTCTATACCACATAACTATATTACTATTATCCCTAGATTATTTCTACTTACGCTATACTAATTAAAATTCTATTCTTCTTTGCCTAATAACAGAGCTATAGCTTACTAAATAGCTAATATACCTACAAGGAGTTGCTGCCTATATTGCTATTATTTCCTACAGATAGACTGTGGAAGTTCGCAAATCAAGATGTTAACGTAATGTGAAGTTATGCATTGTATAAACTTATGGTGAAGCCTATAACTAAAGCCATTTCCTACGCTCTAACCGCGGAAACCAGCAGACCTACGCAGACTTACTAACAACTTACCTGCCCATTACTACGCGCTTACTATAATGCCTTCCCTTTTTTTTTTTTAGAAAACCTTGCCCCTCTGCTCTTACAATCCAATTTCTTACCATTAACGGTCAGCAACCCAGGACCTATAATACACCCGTCTAAACGTTAGAACCTTACGCACTAAACGAGGAAAACAGCGTAAAAAAAGGATATTATGTCGCTCCTAGTGATCTGTGTTATTATTCTATCCTATAGGAATCTTAACTAGCTATAGTGGTCTAAGGAGGAAACTAGCAACATTTGCTTTAGCTATAATAGAACCCTTTAGATATTAGAGGAATATAGTAACCTAAGGGCGTAAGTAAGGACTAGGGGCATCTCCGCTAGGGATTAAGGCAATATAGCTTACCTAGCTTCCATCTTTAAATTATACCACTCAACCTACTAGTAGGAACTAGTAGAAGGAGGACTATAATGCTTCTTCCTCCTCTTCTTCCTCTAAAGAGTAGACTAGGATATAACCACAGCTATTAGTAGATAAGCTATATATAGCAATAAAGTCGCAACTATTTGCAAATTATTCTAGGCATTCTAATACTACTCTATAGAACTTAGTGCTAAAGCCCTTATCTAGCTACCTTAACAAATTTATTATAATGTTAAGCTACTCTTTAGGGCCTATAACTTATAGAGGCACGCTAAATCTAACCTAGATAGTGCTAGGATCTGCACTAACTAGGGAACTCCTACCCTAGTAGCCTTAGACAAGGAAAAACGTCTTCTTAATTTTATTGCAATGCTAGCGGAAAACCATAACAACCCCTTCTAGAGGTCCCTAGCAATGTGCTACTATAGGAGATTGCATAGAATACCCAGCGATTTCCTCTGCCTACACTCCTAAGATTGCAGGGCCTAAATCCTAGCCTAAAGCTGATTTATTAACTGTGTATTAGAGCTCTGCGGCTGACTTAACGATATCTCCCTTAGCCTTAGACACACCCTAATGCATAACAAAATGGACTAACTACCTAGTAAGGCTAGCAATTAATAAATATACAAGGCCTTAGACGCCACTAGGGGGAATCTTACCCTTTACAATAATTAGAGACACGCCTATACTCTTACTATTAATCTGAATGTTAACGCTATTACTATGGCATCTAACCTATAGTAGTAGGAGGTGTATAAGGCTATTATACACCTACTAGAGGTTAGGACTACCCTAATTAATATAATTCTTTACCTAATAGAAAGCAAGGAGGCGTAAGGGGTAGCCTAGGAATACCTTACTATATATTTTACTATATTCCGCTCCTTAATAGTAGTTCTAGGCGTTAGATAAGTAGTAGTCTGCTATTACTAATAATAAAGTAGATTATAAAGTCACTCCCTGCGAAAACATTATATATTATAAATAACCCCCTAGAATTTGCGAATTTCCTACTTCCTAGCGCAGGCAGCTTTACCTTACATAAGGCTTACAATTAACTTACCTGCCCATTACTAAATAAACGCTAGCTTAGTGCTTTTAACCTACTACTAGGTATAAAGGCAGCTATTCCCCCCTTTAAGGAGCATAGACAAATCCTATATACACTACCTTGCTAATTAAGTTAGGACCTTTTGCTATTATAAACCAATGCTATAGGGGGATGCCTAAAACCTACAGAGGATTACACCCCTAAGGGGCTAAATACAGTATAATAGAAGATACCTATAGCTAATAAGACCTTACCTTCTTCCTACTATAGGAAGATAGTAATCTATAATATAGAGTTAGAAATAGAGGAACGGGACCTTTCCTTATTAATAATAATGGTTACCCCAGCACAATCCACAAACTCTGCTACTCCTACTGCGCTAGTAATCTAATTAAAGGAGGGTTCTAATACATATTCCTACTACAACAGCTACGCTATCTATATAAAGTCCTTTAATAGTAAGTAACTAGCCCTAACGGCAAATACTCTATTACCCTCCTTAACAAATTCTATATGTATGCTGCTAAACTTAGTGTAGAAGGCCTTATCTAGACAATAGGGAACCTTTTCTATAACATATTTGCATTTTTTTAATCTTATAATCTCTAGTAGCATACAATAGCTAGCCTTAAAAACCTTCTAATTAATAACAAACCCAACCCTTCCACTGCTAATCTAGACGAATACTAATAATTACTTTACTTCTTTATAACTATAGTAGAAAGCAATAAAAATACAGAAGACGTAGAATTCTAGCTAAACTACTCCTAGCTAACTACCTTAGGCAGCAGCACCTTCTTACATAGTTAATTACACTAATTAAGAACCCTACTAACTGCCTAAGCTAAAGTATCTATAAAAAACGCAGAACTCTCTAGCTATCTCTAAGCCATTGCTAACAATATAAACAAAGCAATTTTCACTACACAGAACTAGCACCTAGCCTACTATAGCGAATTTATAGAGCATAATGCTAATACCAGCAATAGGATGAAATCCCTTGCTGGCTACGCCAGCCTTATAGCTTATTAGACATAGATAAGGGAACTTATTAGAGAGCTTAATATATACGCTATTAATATAGTACACTCCCCTTAGTAATAGAGGGCGTTTAAAGTAGCCCTCTGCCACAAAGACGTAATTAGAGGCATAAGGGACGACATTTACAACATTATAAACGAGGAGGCAAATACGTTATAAAAGAACAATATCTTTAGGTCTTATTACATAGGGACACTCTATTTTTTTTCTTACTAAGGGGCACCCTTTCTCTTTCTGCAATTTCTCTACTGTAGATAGGCAGAAGTCTACAACCTATAAATAACTAAGCAAATCGTAAAGTTATGCATTGTAAACAAATAGTGAAGTGTATAAAACCTAAAAGGAAGAACACTTTATATTACCTATAGAAGTTAATACTTATAAGGAAGTTACCTTTTATTTACTTTTCTATTACTACAGCTTCCTCCTCTTTTTATGCCTACTCTAAACTAGAATTTATATATGCCTTACCCTCTCTTTTCTACCCTTCTTTTCTACCTTCTAGTTATAGTAAGCCTCCCTAATAGAAACTAACAACCATATTTACTTATACATAAGCCGAATTTATAGTATTAATAGCTAGAACAACTAAGTATAGTAATATAGAAGGCTATAAAGAATACACTACTAATACACCCTGCCTTTACGGAGACTTAGTCTATTAGAAGAGTAAATATTATATAGAGGAAGATATCTATAATTAAAGCATAGCTACCTTTAAACTCCTATAGCAATACAGCAATCCCTAGCAAAGGGCAAGGGATAAGAGATAACAGCCGCTTCCTAACTATAGAGCTAACTTCCCCCTCTCTATTCACAAACTCTATATGTTAGCCTAGCCTAAGCATATAATTAAAGGAAATTTCTGCTGCATCTTCCTACTCTAACAGCTCTACTAACTCTATAGGTATCTCTAATAGTAAGTAAGAAGGCGCAAAGGCCTAATAATTAATAAAACCTTATTGGAATTCTTCTAATATGCTGTAGAATTAGGTGTAGAGTCTCTTATATAGACAGTAGGTAACCTTTGCTATAACATCTCTACTTTCTTCTAATCCTAAGACCTCTAGGGCTACGTCCTTTACAGTGTTAAAAACGCTTAGGCATTTAAAGGCTCTATGCCTTCTTTAGCTACTACTACTAAAGCAAAGTGCCTACTTAAATTCTTTACTAAGATAGTAGAAAACAGCAATAGCACTAAGGATTTGGATAAATAGCTAACGCATAATTAGCTAGCTCTCCTAGCCATTAGCATATTTATACTTAGCTAAACATAGTAGGTAAGAGGCTTGCGTAAAACACATATAGAGCGATCCATAAAAATCGCAGAACTTACTAACTACCTCTAGGCTATTGCTAACACTATAACTTCCCTAGTTTTTAATATAAGCAACTAGTATATAGCATACTACATAGATGAATATAGATACAATGCTATAGTCTATAAAACTATAGAGAGTCTTGCTGGTAGTTCTTACCTTACTACCTACTAGAAATAGGCGTAAATCCTTATCTAGGACCTTAACCTCTATACAATTAATACTATATAGAACCCTTAATAATAGAGAGTCCTTAAAACAGCCCTCCTCTATTAAGACGTGGTTTAGGGCATAATAAACGACATCCACTATGTTATACATAATAACCTAGGTGCAGCGTACATCAGCTAATCATAACTTACAGAAATACTACAAATAGCTAGGGAATAATAGTAAATAAAATGCAGAATAAGGAATTAGGAAGTGCAGTAGAAGTTAGGATAGTTAGTAGGAACACTTATTTATAGAATTCTTTTCTTGTTTTCTTTAGCTTAGGATAAGCTATCTTCTTCTATAAAAGGGGGGACTTATTACAGTCCTAACTAGGAACCTCTATTTTAGGGAGGCCCCCTACATCTAGTAGGGGACATCCCTATAAAAGGGGGTTTCCCTAACTTATAGAAGGAGAAGAATAACTTAACAATAATTATATATATCACTTTACCTTACTCTTATACTTGATTGCCTATATAATTGTGCACTGGTGTATTCCTCTTCTTTTATGACGAAGTCTCGACAGGTTCTGCGGACTTCCACCTTTTATGACGTATCTCGACGTACGCGCGGATACCCCCCAAGTTACGTGTCGACTGGAGCCGATAATACGGCGGCTTCAGCACATAACAGAAGCGTAGATCTAACCTTTGTCTATTAGGTCTATAATCTGCTTCTATATTTTAAGAAGTTAATTATATAGTATATTATATAGCGGTGCCTATAGTAATTCTAGGAGGGAGCTATCTAGATTCTTCTAGAGTTAAATATAGTAATTAGAGCTACCCCTATGAGGGGGTAGTATAGTAGTATAATCCTTACTAAAGAGATCTATAAAGTCTACTAGTTTAGGTGGTAGGCAAGCTATGGTTTCTAATTTATCTATTAAGAGGAGTCCTACTATATCTATAAGGGCTATATTAATCTTATAGAGGCTAGTGCTAATAAGATAAATAGAAGGATGTCCCTAGTGCACTTATTAAGCTAAGCTAGTGTATATAGAGCCTAATATTAATATAGTGGGGTTGTCTAAGTGCTAACTATTAGAGGCCTTAATGACAA
The DNA here is from genome assembly GCA_013435705.1 of Claviceps paspali. Classification (NCBI taxonomy): domain Eukaryota; kingdom Fungi; phylum Ascomycota; class Sordariomycetes; order Hypocreales; family Clavicipitaceae; genus Claviceps; species Claviceps paspali. Next base: position 55,500 of record JABAEC010000005.1, on the reverse strand, counting down.
GTCCTTTACGTGTCCCTACCATAAGGGAGCGTTAAGATGTGTAAAGTTTGATTTTATTTTAGGCTAGCTAGGGGGCCCTAAGAATATAGTTGCGTAAGAGGCCTAGGATTATATAGGCAACTATAAAGAACTCCTACCTATTAATATTAGCCTAAAAGTGGATAAGATAGGTAATATATAGATGTGTTGCAGACTTTACCTAGGACCCTAGGGGCTTCTCTAAGGCTATAGTAAGGCTATAAGTATGTAGTAGGGCAATGTAGGGCAGGCAGAGTTACTGCACTAGTTGTTTACTTATAGCTGCAAAGCTATTATAACTACTATTAACTTAGGCTTGTAGAAATAAGGTTCCATTATATAGGAGTAGTATAAGGAATAGGGGGTCTTCTATATAATTTTCTATATCTAGATATTAGTCCTTATCTAATCTAAAAGTAGTGGTAGTAGAGTACTTTATAGTATTAGTTTACCTATTACTAAAACTTAAGCAATAGGATCCTCTTTTTCTAACTTAGTATTTAATATCTTCTCTATAGATTTATTAAGGGAAGTGCTATAGGCTCTTATACCTATTATAGAGGAAGGTGGTTTTATAGAGAGGAGGTTGTACTACTAAATAAGGTGCCTATTAGCGCTGTAGTAGAGACACTAATTAGCATTGTAATACTAGTTAAGAACTACTTAGGTAACCTAGGAGGCCTATATAGTAGTCTTAGTAGCATTAGGCTAGGAGGGTTGTATCCCCTTTATAGTGTCCTAGGGGCGTTATAAAGCTTTCTAGAAGCTAGCAGTGTTAATGCTACCTATCTCTGTGTTACTATTATAGTTGCAAGTATTAGGTTGGTAGCGTTGTAACTTAACGCGTTCTTTAAGGTAGTAGGAGTTAATATCTAAGGCAATGTAGAGGTATTGCTTAACCACCCCCTAATAGTTGTTGTAGGGGATGTCACGCCTAATACAGAAGTTATGTATCTTCTTATTAAGCACTATATAGAGTTACAAGAGTTTAATAGTATCCGCCCACCCTATACCTCCTACTAGCACCAACTTCTATTTAAAATAAACGTAGAAATTAGTAAATTATTTATTATTATGCTATTTAAGCTAATTAAGCTTAGAGACTGCATGTTCCTCCCTATGTGAATCTATAAATATACTATCTAGATATCCTAGAAAGGCTATAGGGCTATAGTTAAGGGTGTGCCCTAGCTTAAAGTAGGGGGCTACCTAGGCCTATATCTTAGGGCTAAGATTCTAATATATAAGGAACTATTTGTTATAGTTGCTACTAATAAAGTTAGAGTCTGCCTATAGCTTATAAGACATAAGGTTTTGCTAAGCCTAGAAGGAGGCCCTATTGCCGTTATAAGGGCTCCCTATTAGGAGGGGCTTACATAGGGAGCGTTCTGCGTAGGGCCCTATTGTTATTATATTGTAGGCCGCAGCCTCTATAGCATTTACGTAGTATTGCAATTCTGTAAGTCGCCTTTCCTACTTATAGATTGTTATATAGAGGAACTTAAGTTCCTTCTGATTACCTAATTAGTCTATTGCATTATTATTAGGTTTCCCTATTATTATTCCATTAGTTCTATTTTGTTCTTTAAGGTAATAGTTAATAATTATTATAGACTAGCCTAGAGAGTAACTGCTATCTAGCGTTTATAGAGTTATTATTAACTATAAAGAAGAGAAGAGAGGCTCTTTCCTCTGGCAGCCTATCTGTATCCTATATGTACTCTATAGGATTGCTAGTTAAGCCCTAAGCATGCCCTAAGAGTCGTCGCTTCTTGTCCCAACCTATGCTAAAGAGTATCCGATAGGTAGCCCCTCCTATGCCTGTTGTCCCCCACTCTCTTCCCCTTCTTCTCTTACTAAGGACCCGAGCCATCAGCTCGAGTCCATCACAGCTACTAATAAAAGATAACTTAGTTAAAGCTAAAGCAGTAGTATAGTTTTACTATAAAACTATAAACCCTCTATTATATAACCCCTAAGAGATAGAAAACTATATTATTTAAATTATAAGTAAGCTCTATATTATAGTAGAGATAGTAGTATTATATAGGCCTTATAGTAGTTCTAAACTAAACCTCTAGTAGAATAACTATATTAAATTAGTAGCAAAAGATATCTAATATATCTAGTACTATTAGTAAACCTTAAGGATAGAGGAAAACTAGTAATTTACTACTAAGGTAGAATAGAACTAGACCTAAGTTATAAAAAGTAAATACTATAGCACTTAGTATATAGCTATATAAAAAGCTAATACCTATAGTAGAAGCCTATAGAAGGTAAAAAGGTAGGCATAGCTTCAGAGTAGTTTCCTACTAGAATAGTAGTGCCTTTCTAGCCTACTATAAGGTACTAGCCCCTTTACTAAAGTTACTACTATTTATAGAAATAAAATAGCCCTTTTAGCTATAGGATTTTTTCCTATATTAAATATATATATAAATAATCTCCCCCTTAACCTTAACTACTATCTTAATACTACTATATTCCTATATAACTAATACTTTAATACTAATAATATCTATAGAATTATTAAAGAACTTACTAGCTAAAAGGCTACTAGCTTTAATAAGCTACTAATAGGGTTCCTTAAAGTATATAGCTATCCCCTAGTATAAGTACTAGCCTATCTATTAAATATATACTACTAAGTTAATTACTACCTATTACTATTCTAAATAGCTAAAGTAATTATTCTTTATAAGCTAGGTAAAACCCTAAAAAAGTAATAGTAAGTAGAAGTATAGTATTCTATCTCTCTCTTTAGTATAGTAGGAAAGATACTTAAAGCTATAATAGTAGTATAGCTAACCCTTATAGCTAAAGAGAAAGATGCCCTTTCTAATCTATAGATAGGCAACTATATAAACTATTCTACTAAAGTTATAATTAGTATACTTATTAAATCTATAAAAGTAGCCTAGCACTATAGTAAAACTATATTACTATTATAATTAGATATATTAATAGACTTTAATACTATCTACTACTAATACTATATATATATTCTCTTTAAAATAGGTATTTCTACTTAGATTATAGTATAGACCTATACCTTTACTACTAATAAAACTACTAAAATCTTTTTTAATAGTAAGATAATAAAAGCCCTACCTATTTCTACTAGAGTACTATAAAGGTTCCTAATCTTACTAATCCTCTTCCTTCTATATATTACCTCCCTTTATACTAAGCTTTATAAAGCCTATACTATATTAGTTCTAGGCTTCTCTAATAATACTAACCTCCTTACCTATAGTAATATATTAGTAGAGACTTAGTATAGCCTTAAGTCTATATAGAATATATACTAAGCCTAATTAATAGAAGTAGAACTACTCTTTAATTTAGCTAAGAGTAAGCTAATATACTTTATATACTACTAAGTAGTAGTTATAATACTAGTCTAACTAAAGACTATTATAATATAACTAATTTAAGCCTTTTAATTCCTAAAGGTCTAGATCTACTAGAAGCTAATCTAAAAGATATACTACTATAAAGTTATAAAGAAGTTAGTATAGTAATAACTTATACTTATAGTGCTATTAGTATTAACTTAAAGCTATACTATCTATAATACTTAGCTTCTTTATATATAGATAATATAAAGTACTATTATATATAGTATAAATATATACTATATCTCTATAATTATTAATAGTAAAGTATAAGATATAGCCTATACCTTTATTACTAAATAAAATAAATATCTATACTTAATTACTAGTATCTTTAAGGCTATACTATAGTCCCTTCTTAAAACTAAAATAGCTATTCCCTTTCTTAACCTATTTCTAAACTTTATCTTCTAAAGATTCTATAATAGAATTAATAATAATAGTATAGCTAATAAAATATAAAATACTTATACTATAGTTATAAACTACCTCTACTACTATTCTATCTATAGATAAGGTAAGCTATTAGTATACTATCTAAACTATACTCTACTATTAATCTAGCTATATACTAACCCCTATAAACTAGCTCTAATAAAGGCCCTTACTCTAAAATAGAAAGATAGATAGTATTATAACTATACTACTATAAATATATACTATAACTACCCTAACCCTATAGTAGTAGAGTATAAACTATCCTTTACTTCTATAGCTAAATTTATTAGGCTATATAATAGCTTTAATAAGTATAAATCCTTAGTTCTTATCTAAATATATATAGAAAAGATAGAACTTAACTTATTTCTATATTACTACTATATATCTAATATAGACTTATTAGTATACTACTACTAAAGAGACAATAAGAACTACTACTATATTCTTTTAAGCTATAAAGAATATAACTACCTATACCTAATTAACACTAGCTTAACCCTACTATATAACTAATATAATATTTACTTAGCTACTAATAGTAATATACTAGCTATAGCTATTACTAGGTGGTTTATCTATACTAGCTGCCTCTTTTAATTTTATTTTATATATTACTTATAATAATAATAGAAGGTATATAAAGATAAGGTATATAGTAGCTCTAGGCTATTACTATACTATTACTATAATAAGTCTATAATAAGTATATAAAATTTAATTTAAAATAGATATACTACTATACCTAATCTACTATACCTATATTATATAGCCTTTTTACCTCCCTCTTCCTTTTCCTTATTCTTTATATCTATTATAGTTTTACTTACTAAAGCTACTTTTACTAATAGGCTACTATACTATACCTACTTTACTATTAGCTTAAGGTTATATATTTCTTTATAAGCCTTAATAAACTCCTTAAATATATTAGCTATCTAATATATATAATAAAGTAACTTATCCTTAAACACTATTCTAGAACTAACCTAGGACCCTAAGGGCTCTATACCTCTCTTATACTAGCTAATAAGCCTTTTTACCTTCTTCTAGGTAGTATTATATACTCTTAGCTATATAAAATTAGTAATAGTTAATATTATAATAGTTATATATTAGACTTATATTAATCTTATTACCTATAGTATATATATTCTAAAGGTTTATAATATACTTAACCTACTTATAATAATATAATAATTTTTATAGCTATAAGACTAATTAGTAACTAAGCTAATACTATAGTAAAACTATATCTACTATTAAGTAAGTTTTTTTCTATTTAATATATATAAAATATAACTACCTAGTCCCTACTAGAGTTAGTATTAGCCTACTATTAGCCCTATATTAAATATATACTATAGATATTATAGTAGTGCTTATATATACTATAGATATAAGTAAAATATAGTATATAAAGCTACTTATAGTAATCTATAGGCTAAATATAGGTTAGTAGTAGATATAAGTTAGAAATATAGTAGTAACCTACCCTTTATATAATTAATAGATTTAGTAGTATTATAATAATTTTCTCTACTAAAAGTTAGTACTATATAATATTATAGTAGTACTACTATAGTTAGTAATCTTACTATAATTACTACTTTTACTACTATTAGATAGTTTAAAGGAAGAAAAGAAGAAAAGAGATTATAAGTAAGGGGGGAAGTCCCTTTTATAAATAATAAATCCTATAAATTATATAACTTATTATATAATACTTTAGCTAACTAAAAGGTAGTAGTTAGTTAATATATATTAGCTATTAAATAACTATTACTAACTACTATAATACTCTAATAACCTTTAATCTAGTACTAATACTTACCTAAACTATTACTAGTAGACCCACCTTTAAAAAATATACTCTCTAGTAATACTAGCTACTCTTTAGCTAGCTATATAATATACTCTATATAATAGGCACTAACCTAGGACTACCTTAGTCCTATAGTAGTAATACTATAGTTATATATAGGTTTCCCCCCCTACACTAGGGTTTTTCCTATATAATTAAGTAGCTAAGGTTCTAGAAAATAGGGACTAGCCCTATCTAGTGTAATAATAATAATAATAATAATACCTCTAATTAGTAAATTATTATAATATAAGCACCTAAAGTATATTATTTAATATATTTCTGCTCTTTTACTAGGTCTATAATATTAATAGTATAGATTTTCTTACTCTAGCCTTTCTCTATAAAAAGAAGAGTATTATTATTAGTAGTAAAAAGGATATAGCTATTAAAAATAAGAGGATTCTTATTATTAAGTCTTTATTTTAGCTTTACTATAAATTTAGCTTCTAGTAATTCTTTCTCTTCTTATCTAAAGAAAATTTTATTATTAAGGCTAAGTATATTATCTATTTATATACTAATAAGGCGAAATCCCTAGCTTTCTATATTAAATATAAGAAGGTATAGATTATAAGTTAATACTTCTATATTAAGTTTCTTATAATAGTATTTTAAGTATATTAACTACTAATAAGTATCTACTTTTATAATTCTATAAAGAGGCTTAATAACTTTTATTATAGTATTATAAGAGAAGTTATTAGTAATTTCTTTAGAGAGTCTTATAGTAATTAGTCTATTTAATTCTATAGAGGATTAAATATATACTTATATAATATCTCTAATCTAAAGTAAGTAGCTCTACTAAAGTAGTAATAGAGCTAAAGCTATAATAAGTCTTTAGCTTACTCTTTAAATTATAGGTAACTAAGTTAAAATTATTATTTTCTTAGTATTATTATAGCTTTAGATTATAAGTTATAATTTCTTATATAGCTTATTAATTCCTTTTCCCTTAATTTCCTATATAAGCTATAATTTAAAGAGTTATTATATTCTATTTTCTTATTAATAGAAGGGGATAAATTAGAATACATTTCTAGCTTATAGAGAATTTAATTCTGCTTTATTAAATACTTTAAAGGGTTTCCTTAGTATTATAATCTCACCTTTATATCTAAGTTATATAGCTAAATTAAGGTTAGCTTTCTCTTTTAAAGTAAGAAAGACCTTAAGGGGATTATTAGGATTGCTTTAAAGGGTTTAGAGAAAAACTTATAATAAGATTTTAGATAATGTAATTACTTTTAGTCTATTTTACCCTTTAGATACCTTCTAATGGTTAGCTAGCCTAAATTCTATAGATATATCTACACTAGGAACTCTAGTGCTAAGTATAGATATATCTATACTAAAAACTATAGTATTATTATTATTATTATTAACTAGTAGTATAGTCTTAGATAGTAATGCCTTAGTAGATATGCCTTTAATTAACCTCTTTAGCTTTAGAGAAGAGGCCCTTACTTTAATAGTAGTATTATTAGTATTACTTATCTTATTAGCTATAAAAGCTAGATTATGTTATGGACTGGCCTAGAGAGCGACTGCTATCTAGCGTTCATAGAGTTATTATTAACCATAAAGAAGAGAAGAGAGGCTCCTTCCTCTGGCAATCTATCTGTATCCTATATATACTCTATAGGATTGCTAGTTAAGCCCTAAGCATGCCCTAAGAGTTGCCGCTTCTTGTCCCAACCTATGCTAAAGAGTACCCAATAGGTAGACCCTTCTATACTTATGGTTCCCCCCCTCTCTTCCCCTTCTTCTCTTACCAAGGACCTGAGCCATCAGCTCGAGTCCATCACAGATTAGTAGTAATATTTTCCTAAGTATATAATTTAATGCCTTAAAGTATATTATAAAGTAGTAGATAGGGTAGACTAAAAATCTTATTACCTATATAAATAGGCTAGTTTAGTCTTTCTTTATTTAGCTCTACTAAAGGCTCTAAAGTAGAGGTAACTTACCTTACTATTACTATTAGTATCTTAGTATTAGTAAGCTTATTAGCCCCTTTTTTAGCTACCTTTAGTAATTCTAAAGGCGTTTTATTCTCTATTACTACTTCCTTTTATAGGCTTTTATAAGTACTATAAATAGATAGTAGTATATATACTATAATAGAGAATAGTAGTAGAGATAGCTTTATATTCTTCTTAGTAAAAGTATAAGTACTAAGGGAATGTTTCTAAAGCTATCTATAGCTATACTTGGGTATACTAGATTTACTAGTTAATATAGAAGAGGCATTCCTCTTCTATTAGATAGAGGGTATTATAAAGCCTATTAGCTCTGCTTCTTAGAAGTCTTTTACTCTAGCCTCTTTATTATTATAATAGTCTATTATAGCTTAGATAGATATTAAGGTAGTTTTATTATTATTATTAGTAATATATAATTTTATAACTATAGATTAGAATCTTATAGAGCTATATAGTATCTTAATAGTATAGTTCTCTTTATTAATATTAAAAAGGGTAAAAGGGCTAGTTTAGCTCTCTTTTTTATAGAAAATAATAATATTAGATTAAAGAGGAAGTAAGTATAAAGGTATAGTATTAGGTCTATTATAAGTATTAATAGAATTATTAACTACCTTTACTACTATTTATAGACGTTACTCTAGAGTAATAGGGTTATTATAAAGTTTAGTATCAATAATATTATAGGCCCTATAGAGAGGGGTATAGTATCTCTTAACCTTACTAATACTATAATATACTTCTATTAGAATCTCTAATATATTAATAGTAAGGAGATATATATAATACTTAAATTCTATAGAAGCAAAGTTCTTACTAATATTATAAACTATCTAGTCTAGGGGTTCTAGATAGGTATTAATTTAATATTCTTTAAGGGTATTCTAAATATTATAGGCCTTCTATTTTTATAGGTAAAGAAATCTTATAGCTTAGAATAATATTATAGAGTCTATAATATATAAAACTAATCTACTATTAAGTTATATAATATTAATAATAATTTTATAGTTAAAGTTATATTTATTATCTTAAAGGGTAAATTTAAAGTATTCTAAAGCTTTAGTATTTAGCTAGTAATAGTAGTAGATACTTATAAGCTTTTTTAGTGCTTCTCCTTATACCTTATTGTTAAAATAATCACTATAAAGGTGTTATTTTTGAGCCCCTTATAATTGCAGCCTACCCGGCAGCGTTATTCAACCTCAGCAACAACGGCAGTTATACCTCGATTTCTGCTGCGTTTTCTGCTGCGTTTTCTGCTGCGTTTTCTGCCGCAGAATTCTGCCCTAGGCGGTCAGCTTTGTATTCTTAGCTACCCTAGATCCCCTCGTATACCTCTGGCCAAACGGGTCGTATATCTGCACCTGCATTATGTGGTGGTGAGTCTATTTTTTTGTTTTCCTATACAAATGAATTTTGCAGGATTTAAAAAGTAATACACAAACCCCCGCTAGCGTTCCTAATCTAACGATATAGTTAGAGGGTATATAAGGAAGTAGAAGTAAATTTCTCTCCTTACCTAAATTGCTTATTGCCCTAAATTGTCTGTTACTGTAAAGAATACTAAGCTGCTATTCTAGATTGCTAGAAGTCGTTGCCCTTCCACTGCTAAAGATAATTGCTTATAGAAGGATTACTCCTAGAGCCTCACTACCTCTACTAGTAATCACTCTATACCAAGCCATATTTTCAATACTTATAGCCTAATTTATTTAAAATAGTAGTTAGATAGGCTATTAAGGGGTAACTAAATTAATAATAAAGTTATCTAAAATCTTACTTAGAGAGAAAGAAAGTAGTTATTTCTATAGCTTTAAAAGTCTACTATAGATATTTCTATTTTCTAATCATTAGAACTATTATATTGCCTTAGATAAGTAGGTTTTATAGGTTATTAAACCTAATACCTAACCTATTTATATCTATGATAGATAAAAAGAATAGGGTAGTGCTATTAAGTATAATAAAAGGTATTATACTAAATATTATAGAGACTTTTAAGATATTAGATAAAGTACTAAAGCCTATACTAAAGTATACTATATAGAAAGGTAAGGGCTTTATTTTTAGGGTCCTTATCTCTCTTATTAAGGCTTAAGTCTAGCTAATTCTAGTAGTAGAAGGTTCTATAGTACTAGTACTTAGAAGAATACTATAGAAGGTATATTTAGAGTAGTAGTTCTCTAATATAAAGTATTATAGCCTAATAGTAGCCTAAAATAGGTTATCTTTTATCTAGATATATTTATAGTAGCTATTATTTAAGGTTTTAATAATAGCTTTATAATTTAGTAGATTCTAGGTCTTTATAAAGAAGTTTATAATAATAAGCTTATAATTATTAATAGAGGGAAATATAGATATAAGGTATAAGATAGGCTAGTTTTGCCTATAAGATAGTAAAGGAGTAGAAATATTACTTTCTAATAACTTATAGTAGTTATTATCTATAAATTTAGTAATTTATAGTATATTATTAAGGTAATTATTATTAGTGCCTTTATATTATTATAGGAAGGCCTTATATTATTACTTTATTAGAGGCTTACTATATTTTTTAATCTTCTATTAGGTTTCTTTAGCTTAGTATTACTCTTTTTTAGTATATTTTATAGACTAATAGCCTAGTTAGTTATAAACCTAGCATTAATATAGAGACTTTGCCTATTAATACTAGTTTCTACTATAAGAGGACTAATAATACTTTTAGTTTATAAAGAAAGTAGAGTTTAAAGGTAAAGAGGAATCTAATAATTTATTATAGTTATTAATATAGTATTATATATTTTCTTTATAGAGAATCTAAAGTATAAGGTATCTTAAGATATTACTATAAATACTACTAAAGGTCTTTATATATATATAATAGTTATTAGCACTTATTAATATATTAGATACCTTTATAGACCTACTTATAGAGTTTATAATCTATATCTAGTAACTTATATAAGCCTAGGTATACTTTCTAAAGAGTCTAGACTATAATATTAAAGGCTTTAAGTATAGAGTTATTAGAATACTTAGCTATATTACTTAGTAGAGTAGTATCTTCTTATTCTTACTTATAGAGCTTAATAATACTTTATAATTTAAAGTAGGTTTTAAGGGTAGTAATAAGCTTATTAAGTATATTTCTATAATTATAATAAATAATATTATAGAGATAGAAATTCTAAGCCTTACCTAAGAAAATAAGGGAAAAGGTATTTCTAAGATATTCTTCTAAAAGGCTAAGCTTAAAGTATTAGTCCTTAAATAGAATAATATTTAGGATAATAAAGTTATAGATCTTATCTATATACTTCTTACTATTCTTATATAAGTATTAAAGTTTAGGTATTAGCTTTATAACTTTAAGGTAAGTTATATTATATATAAAGCAATAGTTCTACTAGATAGAAAGCTATTATAGTTAAGGAGAAGGCTACTCTCTTATAAATTAAGAATAGCTATATTGCTAGGGCTGTAGTTACTAAGGCTAATTATATATAGAGTATAGAAAAGGCTTAATAGGTGCTTAACTAGGAGGGTAAATTAGTAGATAGGGATTCTATACTTCTTAGTAAGGGTATTGTTATGGACTGGCCTAGAGAGCGACTGCTATCTAGCGTTCATAGAGTTATTATTAACTATAAAGAAGAGAAGAGAGGCTCTTTCCTCTGGCAACCTATCCTTATCCTATATATACTCTATAGAATTGCTAGCTAAGCCCTAAGCGTGCCCTAAGGGTTATTGCTTCTTGTCCCAACCTGTGCCAAAGAGTATCCGATAGGTAGCCCCTTCTATGCTTATGGTTCCCCACTCTCTTCCCCTTCTTCTCTTACCAAGGACCCGAGCCATCAGCTCGAGTCCATCACAAGTATTATAATTATTAATAGTAAGGCCCTTTATCTTACTAAACTATAGGGCTTACTACTATTATAGCTTACTAAACCTATAGTATAGGTAAATTCTAGGTAATTTATTACTAAAGTTGCTTATTAGGGTTAAGAGTAGTAGAAAGGGGTTATAAATATAAAGAAAGGTAGTTAAATATATACTTTATAGGGTATAAAAGTTTAGGTAAAGTAAGGTCTAAGTTAAATTTACTAGATTTCCTTTACTTAAGAAGTTCTTTATAAGACTAGATACCCTATTTATCTTTATATATAATCTTATATAGGGTTTTATAGATCCTATTACCTAATTATAGAATAAATATACTATTCTTATAAAGAATATTATAAAGGTATTATATTAAATCTATATTAGCACTCTTAAGGTTCTTAAGAGACTATTCTATAAAGAAGCTTTAGAAGGTTTTCTAAAGTTTTTAGTCTTACTATTTCTTAGTCTAGATATAGCTAATAAAGAGAGCAATCTTATTATTAAGGATTTAAGGTAAGGTTATAGTAGATGTAACCTCTATTATATATTTCTAGTCCTTACTAATATATCTTATATAATTCTTAATATACTTTAGTAGTCCCTTAGGATTATATTTTTAATAACTTATCTATAGTAGCTTATTATTAATAGAGTTATCTTCTAATAGATTTATTATACTAAGGAGTACTAAGGTATAATAATATAATAAATATAGTTAAAGAAAGGTTTAGAAAGGTAAAAAAAGTAAAGAAAGAAGGTAAAATAATTATATAGAGGTTTTTATATATAAAAGAGAAGGTAAAAGTATATATAGAATAGGATTTATAGATAGAAGTAAGTACTTATAGATAACTAGATAGGAAAAGGGTGTAGAATATTATATTTCTATAATAATTATAGTTAAAATATAGTAATTCCTATATTTTCTTATTATTTTTATTTAGGAAGTTCTTTTATACTTTCTTCTTCTAGTATTATTATTCTTTTATAATAGATAAGGGGAATTAAGCCCTTATAGTACTAGCTTCTAATAAAGTAAAGGCTAGTAGCTAAGGTAATTTCTAGAAGTCTAAGGAGTATATAGTCTTAACTATCTTCCTTTAGTATACTAATAAGACTCCTTATAGTATCTCTTCTTAGGTTTCCTTACTATCTATAGTTATATTAGTATTTATAACTACTAATTAGTATTAGTTATACTAAGGTAACTAATTATAATAAAAGCCCTAGTATAAAAGAATAGGTAAGGCAATTATATAATTAGTCTTATTATATATATCTAAGCTAAGAAGGACGCTCTTTGCAATAAGCTTGCAAAGGTAAGGATATATATAGTATAGGTTATATAGCCCTACTGGCCACCTGTCTCTACCTATGCCTAGTTGTCGCCCTACTTATCTAGACGGATTCTACCAATCAGAGCGCGAGGCTCTAAGTTCGATTCTGTGCATCACAACAATTATCTTAGAGGTTATTTACTTAGCTTTTACTTATAATATAGTGCTATAGACTTCTATTATCTTTAGGTAAAGTAAACTACTTCTGCTTTAGTTATATTATAGATACTACCCTAGTACTTTATAAAGAACTATAAAATAGATAGAAGCCCTATAAAAAACCAGCTAGCTTATATAGTCTTAGGCTCTTTAGAGAGAAATAACTTAATTCCCTTAAGATAAGTATTAAAATTATTAGGGTTTTAGTTATCTTACTATTAGACCCCTTCTAGATTAATCTAAAGTATCTTATATTATTAGATAGATTTATAGACTAGTAATTAAGACTATTCCTTAAATAGTCTCTATAAATTCTTATATTCTATCTAGTAATTTACTAGCTATTTATATATAAATCTATTCTATTTCTATAAGACGTTTTTAAATATAAAGTTTAGAGTATATAGAACCTTTCTTCTATTCTTCTAGAATTTATATAGTTTTTCTAAGAAGGTATACTTAAGATTACTAAGCTATATTAGATAAGTAGTAGAGTTAGTTAATTATTAAAGGTATAGGATGTTTTAGTAGAATATATTAGGGTTCTCTATATTAAGTAGTTTCTTTAGCTTTTCTATAGATTTATTCTATATAGCTTCCTAAGGGTAGTAATTTAGTTCTATAGGGTTAGCAAATTATTATAGCTTCTATACTATTTTAGCTAGTTTATCCTTTATATATTAGTATTTCTAAAATATCTTAAGTTTTTCTTATATTTCTTCTATATCTACTCTTTAGTTTAGATCCCCTAATTAGAAGATTAGAATTACTTTTAAGTAGCTATTATTAGAAGGTATAATTACCTAGATATAGTAGTAGATTAGATTCTCCTAGCTAATATATTAAATCTAAAGAATTTAAAAGAAGCTTCAGAATTATAAGGAGTATAGAACTAGGCAGAGTTAATAGTTAGATTTAGAGTATATTAAAGAACTAAAGCTTATTTCTTCTAAGTATAATATTACTAGGAGCTTCTTTTGCCCTCCTAAGGTTAAATAGGTTAATAGACTGTTTAATCTTATCTATAATAGTTAGCCCCCTTTATTCTATAAGCAGTATAACTAGCTAAACCTAGGCCTAAAGGTATATTAAAGTATTAAGACAATTAAAAACTCCTACTTAGCTACCTAGTTTAGTATATAAATAATAGAATTACAATAGATTAACTACTTAAATAATATATATAGCTTTCTAATAACTTTAGAGTATATAAAGACTAAAGATAGAGAGCTAGATTAATAGCAGCTAACCTTAATAGGCAAAATCATTACTAGAGGTATTAAGAATGTTGTCTATATATATAACTATAAGTTCTTAATTTAAGCCGCTAAGATAAGCTAATAGAGCCTTATAGATAGAATAAGGAAGAAAGCTTTTTATATTAAAAACGAGGATATTAGTTATTGAAAATATGGCTAGGTATAGAGTAATTACTAGTAGAGGTAGTGAGTCTATAAGAGTAATGCTTCTATAAGCAATTCAATCTTCAGTAGAAGGGCAACGACTTCTAGCAATCTAGAATAGCAGCTTAGTATTCTTCACAGTAACGGACGATTTGGGGCAATAAGCAATTTAGGTAAGGAGAGAAATTTACTTCTACTTCCTTATATACCCTCCAACTATATCGTTAGATTTGGGCCGCTAGCGGGGGTTTGTGCAATACTTTTTCATTTTCTGCAATATTATTTGTATAGGAAAACAAAAAAATAGACTTACCACCACACAATGTAGGTGCAGATATGCAACCCGTTTGGCCAGAGGTATACGAGGGGATCTAGGGTAGCTAAGAATACAAAGCTGACCGCCTAGGGCAGAATTCTGCGGCAGAAAACGCAGCAGAAATCGAGGTATAACTGCCGTTGTTGCTGAGGTTGAATATCAGCAATAACAACGCTGCCGGGTAGGCTGCAATTATAAGGGGCTCAAAAATAACACCTTTATAGTAATTATTTTAACGGTATAGGACTATAAACTTCTATTATCTTTAGGCAAAGTAAACTACTTCTACCTTAGTTATTTTATAGATACTACCTTAGTACCTTATAAAGGACTATAAAGTAGGTAGAAGCCTTATAAAGAACTAGCTAGCTTATATAGTCTTAGGCTCTTTTAAGAGAAATAGTTTAATTCTCTTAAGATAAGTATTAAAATTATTTAGGTTTTAGTTATCTAGCTATTATACCCCTCCTAGCTTAATCTAAAGTATCTTATATTACTAGATAGATTTATAGACTAGTAATTAAGACTATTCCTTAAATAATCCCTATAAATTCTTATATTCTATCTAGTAATATATTAGCTACTTATATATAAATCTATCCTATTTCTATTATACTTCCTTAGATATAAAGTTTAGAGTATATAAGACCTTTCTTCTATTCTTCTAGAATTTATATAGTTCTCCTAAAAAGGTATACTTAAGGTTTCTTAGCTATATTAAATAAGTAGAGAGATTAATTAATTACTAAAGGTATAGAATATTTTAGTAGAATATATTAGGGTCCTTTATATTAAGTAGTTTCTTTAGCTTTTCTATAGATTTATTCTATATAGCTTCCTAAGGGTAGTAATTAAATTCTATAGGATTAGTAAACTATTTTAGCTTCTATACTATTTTAGCTAGTTTACCCTTTATATATTAGTATCTCTAGAATATCTTAAGGTTTTCTTATATTCCTTCTATATCTATTCCCTAGTCTAGATTCTCTAATTAAAAGGTTAGAATTACTTCTAAGTAGCTATTATTAGAAGATAGAATTACTTAGATAGTAATAGTAGATTAGGTTCTCCTAGCTAATATATTAAATCTAAAGGGTTTAAAAGAAGCTTTAGAATTATAAAGAGTATAGAACTAAGTAGAGTTAATAGTTAGGTATAGGGTGTATTAAGAAACTAAAGCTTACTTCTTCTAAGAACTACACTAAGTATAGCCCCCTTTTATAGAGTATAGCATCTAAGGTATATATCCTTAGCGTCTTATAAGCAAGAGGGTAGCTAGCTACTATAGATATATTAGTACTACTATAGTATAGTAGGTAGGGGTCTTACATAAGGTTGTGTGCACTCCGTGCACACCCCTGCGCTTATATAAGGTTGCACGCATCCTATGCGTGCACCTTACACTATACTATTAGCTTTAATAATAAAAAACTCTTTATAAAGCTATTAGAGCCTTAGAAATTTAGTATCTACTTGATCTAAACCTTTCTAATTAACTAAAAGATTATCTAATTACTTTTAAAGTATTTACTATACTAAATATAAAAGATTTAATAAATAATATAAACAATAGACTAAAAGGGATTAATCTAATATTTAATTAAGCCTTAGTAATACTTAATAGAATATATTAGTATAAAAAGAAAGAATATAGAGAGCTTAAGGTAAAAGAAATAAAGCTTTATTATTTATTATTATTATTATTATACTAGATAGGGTTGGTCTCTATTTTCTAGAACCTTAGCTACTTAATTATATAGGAAAATCCCTAGTATAGAGGGGAAAACCTATATATAACTATAGTATTGCTACTATAGGACTAAGGTGGTCCTAGACTAGTGCCTATTATATAGAGTATATTATATAGCTAGCTAAAGAGTAGCTAGTATTACTAAAGAGTATGGTTTTAAGGGTAGGTCTACTAATAGTGGTTTAGGTAAGTATTAGTGCTAGGTTAGGGGTTGTTAAGGTATTATAGTAGTTATTAATAGCTATTAATAGCTTTTCTCTGCCCAAAAGTTAGCACCACACGACACCGCGGCGGTACCGCCACGATCAGCAACCTCACCATACTTACCGCTTTCACTACCGTTGGGTGGATTAAAGGAAGGAAAGAAGGAAAGATGTTAGGAGCGAGGGGAGAAGTCCCCCTTATAGATAACGAACCCTATGGATCACGTGACTCGTTACGTAACGCCTTAGCTAACTAATAGGTGGCAGCCGGCTAATAAGTACAAGCTATTAACAGCTGTTAACAGCTATTACAACACGTTAACAACTCCTAACCTAGTACTAATACTTACCTAAACTACTATTAGTAGACCTACCCCTAGAAATATACTCTCTAGCAATGCTAGCTACTCTCTAGCTAGCTATATAATATACTCTATATAATAGGCACTAGTCTAGGACTACCTTAGTCCTATAGTAGCAATACTATAGTTATATATAGGTTTTCCTCTCTACACTAGGGTTTTTCCTATATAATTAAGTAGCTAAGGTTCTAGAAAATAGGGACTAGCCCTATCTAGTGTAACAATAATAATAATAATAATAGCTATTAATAGCTAGTACTTATTAGCTAGCTGCTATCTATTAGTTAGCTAGGGCATTATATAATAAGTTATATAATCTATAGGGTTTATTATTTATAAAGGGAACTTCCCTCTTTACTACTAATCTCTTTTCTTCTTTCCTTCCTTTAATCTATCTAATAGTAGTAAAAGTAGTAAGTATAGTAAGATTACTAACTATAGTAGTACTACTATAGTATTATATAGTGCTAACTTTTAGGCAAAGAAAATCATTATTATACTACTAAATCTATTAATTATATAAAGGGTAGGTTACTACTATACTTCTAACTTATATCTCCTATTAATCTATATTTAGCCTATAGACTATTATAAGTAGCCTTATATACTATATTTTACCTATACCTATAATATATATAAGCACTGCTATAATATATATAGTATATATTTAATATAGGGCTAATAGTAGGCTAATATTAACTCTAGTAGGGATTAGGCAGTTATATTTTATATATTATTTTTATTATTATTATTACACTAGAT
The DNA here is from genome assembly GCA_013435705.1 of Claviceps paspali. Lineage (NCBI taxonomy): Eukaryota > Fungi > Ascomycota > Sordariomycetes > Hypocreales > Clavicipitaceae > Claviceps > Claviceps paspali. Next base: position 37,629 of record JABAEC010000005.1, on the reverse strand, counting down.
AGGGCTAGTCCCTATTTTCTAGAACCTTAGCTACTTAATTATATAGGAAAAACCCTAATGCAGAGGGGAAAACCTATATATAACTATAGTATTACTACTATAGGACTAAGGTGGTCCTAGGTTGGTGCCTATTATATAGAGTGTATTGCGCAGCTAGCTAAAGAGTAGCTAGCATTACTAGAGAGTATGTTTCTAAGGGTAGGTCTATTAGTAATAGTTTAGGTAAGTATTAGTACTGTGTTAAGAGGTCCTTAGTACGGAATAGCTTCATAGGTGTTCGACGAAGCCCCCATCCGCATAGGAAAACCCAGACCGTAAAAGAAAGGCTCCAAAAGGGGAAGTCTCTTCGGTCCTTAGTCCTGATTTGTATAATTAAATAGTATCTTTAACCAAAACCTCATTGTTTTCATAGTGTGGCTAGGGATAGACCTACCCAGGAAAAAACTTCGCGATTCCTCCTGCACCGCGGTAGCGACGCGGAATCGCCTCTAAAACACTTAAAAACCATTGCAAAAGAATCGCTAGGCCTATTTACCCTATCCTTTAATAGCGTATTAAAGCTAGAGTATAGATATAGTAGGTGTAGGAATTCTAATAGATATTAATAGTAGCTACTATAGTAGCCTTACCTAAAGCTACTATTACCCCCTTACTAGTAAAGAAGGGTTTACCCTATTTATCTAAATTAAATCTATACTACTACTACTAAGCAGCTAGATACTAGACTATCTAAAGCTAGAATATAAAGAAATAGCTAGAATAGTGCTAGTATTAATGCTAGAGAGTGTATAGAATATTCTCCTCTAAGCTATTAATGCAGTATTAATATATGCCTAATACAAAAATATTACACCTACTACTATATATTAATAAATTAAATAAGTAGTTAAAAACATAGTTAGAAAGGCTTTTAAGGAAAACATCTCCCTAGCCCTAACCTAAGCTAGCATTATAGCTAGCAGCCTTCTAATAACTTAAATAATATAGTATACTACTATAGTAGTACTACCCTAGGTATACTATAAGATTATTATAAAAGGTAATATAATTATAAACCTTATTAAGAACTAAACCCCTATAGATATTATAATAGTAGTTAATAGGGCTATAGATATAGATATAGTAGTAGTAGTAAGGCATCTCTATAGTAGTAATATAGTTATTACCTTCTAGAATATAGTAAAGCCTTATACTAAAGATACTACCTAGATCTATACTACCTTTAGGCTAGATATAACCCTAAACTAATAAACATTTAGTATAATTATAAAGGGTTTTCCTATCTACTACTCCTAGAACTAGGCTATAAAAGACGTACTAAGGAATATAGTTATAGCTAATAGCCCTAGACTAGTAAGGGTAGTAGTGTAGAAATACTATAACTTTACTATATACTTACCTTTTATAATTAGTATTAATAAAGTTAAAGTAGTAAATAAACTATACTATACTAAAGTTATATATAAAGCTAAAATCTTTAAAGTAGAACTATATAATAATATCCTTTACCCCTACTAATACTATAATTACTTTAAATTTAGTTATATAGCTACCTACTATAAGATACTACTATACTATAGCTAATATAGTACTAGTAGGTATAAGTAAGGGGAGTAGTCCTATCCTATAATAATAGGCATAATATAGAAACAATATATAAACTATATAGGTATACACCTAGTATAGTCCTATTCCTATAATATTGTAAATAAATACTAGAACTATATAAAAGCAGCATACCTAATATAGCCCTAGGTATTTACTAAACTACTAGTAGATACTAGTAAAGGCTAGACTATAGTTTAAAACCTAAATAGATACTATACTATAAGTAACCTACTATTATATAAGGTATTACCCTAGAAGTAAATTAGTAAATCTTATATATATAGACTAGACCCTTCTATAGAACTAATCTCCTATATAAGGGAACCTATAGTAGCCTACCTTAACCTACTACCTAGCTCTATAGTAGTGCTATTTAAGCTAAGCTATACTTAGTAGACTATCTAATAGTATATAATTAAGGTTATATACTAGAATATATAAAAGCACACCTAACTTATATACTTAGTACTATAGAGCTAACCTAGCACTAATATAATAGTACTCTAAGAACCTAGTATAATTAATAGCTACCCTCTAAACCCTAGCCTTAGCTACTTCTAACTAGTAGTATAGGGTAGATATATAGCTATATATATTAACTACTAACTTAGTATTAAATTATAGTTAATATAGAAAGGTAAAGATTAGTACTCTATTATAATATAAGGCACTAAAATATACTTAATCTACTCCCCTAACTATAAACTAAATTAGACTACTCCCCTAACTATATTAGTAGTAGTATTACCTTATTTTTATAGTATTTTTATAGAAGACTTTAATTAGTATTATTTACTTTAGGATTAATTTAGTTAAACTTTAGTAGAGAGTAACCTTCTTTTAATAATAATAATATAATAGTAACTTAGCCTTACTATACCCTTTAGTAAGGTAATATAGTACTTTTAAGGTAAATATAATAGTACTATTAACTATACCTAGGCTACTTAGAATATATATATAGAATTCCTAAGAGGCCTTACTATCCCTAGCTTTAACTATATACTATAGCTTATATAACTTAGAACTACTAAAAGACTATTATATAATAGCCCCTATACCTTTAAATAGCTACTAATAAAAGATAATCTAATTAAAGCTAAGGTAGTAGCTTAGTTCTACTATAAAACTACAAACCCTTTACTATATAACCCCTAAGAGATAGAAAACTATACTATCTAGATTATAAATAAGCTCTATACTATAGTAGAGATAGTAGTACTATATAGGCCCTATAGTAGTCCTAAACTAAACCCTTAGTAGAATAATTATATTAAAATAGTAGTAAAAGACGCCTAATACACCTAGTATTATTAGTAAACCTTAAGGATAGAGGAAAACTAGTAGCTTACTACTAAGGTAGAATAGATCTAAACCTAAGTTATAAATAATAAATACTATAATACTTAGTATATTACTATATAAAAAGCTAATACCTATAGTAGAAGCCTATAGAAGCTAGAAAGGTAGATATAGCTCTAGAGTAGTCTTCTACTAAAATAGCAGCGCCTCCCTAGCCTACTATAAGGTACTAGCCCTTTTACTAGAGTTACTACTATCTATAGGAAAAAAACAGCTCTCTTAGCTATAAGATTTTTTTCTATATTAAATATATATATAAATAACCTCCCCCCTAATCTTAACTACTACCTTAATACTACTATATTCCTATATAACTAATACTTTAATACTAATAAAATCTATAGAATTATTAAAGGACTTATTAGCTAGAAGGCTACTAGCTCTAATAAGCTACTAGTAGGTTTCTTTAAAGTATATAGCTACCCTTTAGTATAAGTACTAGCCTATCTACTAAATATATACTACTAAGTTAGTTACTACCTATTACTATTTTAGTTAGCTAAAGTAATTATTCTCTATAAGCTAGGTAAAACCCTAAAGAAGTAATAGTAAGTAAGAGTATAGTACTCTATCTCCTTTTTTAGTGTAATAGGAAAGATACTTAAAGCTATAGTAGTAGTATAGCTAACCCTTATAGCTAAAGAGAGAAACGCCCTCTTTACTCTATAGATAGGTAATTATATAAACTATTCTACTAAAGTTACAATTAGTATACTTATTAAATCTATAAGAGTAGCCTAGTACTATAGTAGAACTATATTACTACTATAACTAAATATATTAATAGCCTTTAATACTATCTACTACTAATACCTTATAAATATTCTCCTTAAAGTAGGTATTCCTACTTAGATTATAGTATAGACCTATACCTTTACTACTAAGAGAACTACTAGAATCTTCTTTAATAGTAAGATAATAAAAGCCCTACCTATTCCTACTAGGGTACTATAGGGGTCTCTAATCTTACTAATTCTCTTTCTCCTATATATTACCCCCCTCTATACTAAGCTTTAGAAAGCCTATACTATATTAGTCCTAGGCTTTTCTAATAATACTAACCTCCTTACCTATAGTAATATATTAGTAGAGACCTAGTATAGCCTTAAATCTATATAGGATATATACTAAACCTAGTTAAGGGAAGTAGAACTACTTTTTAACCTAGCTAAGAGTAAGCTAATATACTTTATATACTACTATATAGTAGTTATAATACTAGTCTAACTAGGGACTGCTATAATATAACTAGTTTAAGCCTCTTAGTTCCTAGGAGTCTAGATCTACTAGAAGCTTATATAAAAGATATACTACTATAAAGTTATAAAGAAATTAGTATAGTAATAACTTATACTTATAGCGCTATTAGTATTAACTTAGGGCTATACTATCTATAATACTTAGCTTCTCTATATATAGATAGTATAGAGCACTATTATATATAGTATAGGCATATACTATATCCCTATAATTATTAATAGTAAAGCATAAGGTATTATCTATACCTTTATTACTAAATAAAACAAATACCTACACTTAGTTACTAATACTTTTAAGGCTATATTATAGACCCTTCTTAAAACTAAAGCAGCTATTCCCTCTCTTAACCTATTTTTAAACTCTATCTTCTATAAATTCTATAATAGAGTTAAAAATAATAGTATAGCTAATAGAATATAAAATGCTTATACTATAGTTATAAACTACCTTTATTACTACCCTATCTATAGATAAGGTAAACTATTAGTATACTACCTAGACTATATTCTACTACTAACCTAACTATATACTAACCTCTATAAGCTAGACCTAATAAAGGCCCTTACTTTAGAATAAAAAGATAGATAGTACTATAACTATACTACTATAAATATATAGCATAACTACCCTAACCCTATAGTAGTAGAGTATAAACTATTCTTTACCTCTATAGCTAAATTTATTAGACTATATAATAGCCTTAATAAGTATAAGTCCTTAGTTCTTATCTAAATATATATAGAAAAGATAGGGCTTAACTTATTTCTATTCTACTACTATATACCTAATATAGACTTATTAATATACTACTACTAGAGAGGTAATAAGGACTACTATTATATCCTTTTAAGCTATAAAGAATACAACTACCTATACCTAATTAATACTAGCTTAACCCTACTATATAACTAATATAATATCTACTTAGCTACTAATAATAATACACTAGCTATAGCTATTACTAAGTGGTTTATCTATACTAGCTGCCTCTCTTAATTTTACTTAGTATATTACTTATAATAATAATAGAAAGTAGATAAGAATAAGGTATATAGTAGCTTTAGGCTAATACTATACTATTACTATAATAAGTCTATAATAAGCACTTAAAATTTAATTTAAAATAAATACGCTACTATACCTAATCTACTATACCTATACTATATAGCCTTTTTACCTCTCTCTCTCTTTTTCCTACTCTTTATATCTATTATAGTTCTACTTACTAAGGCAGCTTTTACTAATAGATTACTATACTATACCTACTTTACTACTAGCTTAAGGTTATATATATTTTTATAAGTATTAATAAAATTATTAAATATATTAGCTAACTAATATATATAATAAAGCAGCTTATCCTTAAATATTATTCTAGAACTAATCTAAGACCCTAAGGGCGCTATATCTCTCTTATACTAGCTAATAAGCCTCTTTACCTTCCTTTAGGCAGCATTATATACTCTTAGCTATATAAAATTAGTATTAGTTAGTACTATAATAGTTATATACTAGACTTATATTAACCTTATTACCTATAGTATATATATTCTAAAGATTCATAATATACTTAACCTACTTATAATAATATAATAATCTCTATAGCTATAAAACTAATTAGTAACTAAGCTAATACTATAGAGAAACTATACCTACTATTATATAAGTTTTTTTCTATTTAATATATATAAAATATAATTACCTAGTCCCTACTAGAGTTAGTGTTAGCCTACTATTAGCCTTATATTAGATATATATTATATATATTATAGCAGTGCTTATATATATTATAGATATAAGTAAAATATAGTATATAAGGCTATTTATAATAATCTATAGGCTAAATATAGATTAGTAGTAGATATAAGTTAGAAGTATAGTAGTAATCTACCCCTTATATAATTAATAGATTTAGTAGTATTATAATAATTCTCTCTACTAAAAGTTAGCACTATATAATACTATAGTAGTACTACTATAGTTAGTAACCTTACTATACTTACTGCTTTTACTACTATTAGGTAGATTAAAAAAAGAAAAGAAGAAAAGAGGTTATAAGTAAGGGGGGAAGTCCTTCTTATAGATAATAAACCCTATAGATTATATAACTTATTATATAATACTTTAGCTAATTAATAGATAGTAGCTAGCTAATAAGTACTAGCTATCTAATAGCTATTAACAACTACTATAATACCTTTACAACCCCTAATCTAGCATTAATACTTACCTAAACTATTACTAGCAGACCTACCCTTAGAAACACACTCTCTAGTAATGCTAGCTAATCTCCAGCCAGCTACGTAACACACTCCACATAATAGGCACCGGTTTGGGACCACTTTGGTCCTACAGCGGCAATACTACGGTTGTATATAGGTTTTCCCCCCTACACTAGGGTTTTTCCTATATAATTAAGTAGCTGAGGTTCTAGAAAATAGGGACTAGCCCTATCTAGTGTAACAATAATAATAATAATTAACCAAAACCTCGTTTTTGGTTAAAGATATTATAATATCACAATCCTAACTAATACTAACCCCTTTTAGGTATTACTAATGCAATAATCTTCTAATATTTGTAAATTAGGATACTAGAGCAATAAGAGTTATATATCTAATGCTTTATACTAATAATTAAATAGTATCTTTAACTAAAACCTTATTATTAGTTAAAGATATTAGGATATTAATAAGAGGTTGTCTCTTACAAATAGCTTCTAATATAGTGGTTTATCTTATATTATAGCCTTAGATACTAAGGTAATAGGTTTCCTATAATTATTCTATATCTTTTATAATTAAATAGTATACATTACCTAATCCTAGCTATTACGCCTTATATTGCTTAGAATCTTATATTATAGTTATAGTTACTAGGAATGTATATATAGCTTCTCTATATATAAGTTCCTCTTAATTCTATATAATAATTACTACAATTCTAGTCTAAATTCTTATTCTTGATTTATTAATAATATAATATATATATATTCTAAGCTACCTAGGCCTAAATACCCTTATTTATACCTATCTAATCTTACACTCCTATGCCTATCTATACTAGTCCTAGCCCTTCTACGCCTAGCCTTATAGGTTATATTACTACTTATACAACCCTCCCTAGGCGTAGGGAAACAATTGTTTTATATATATTAACCTTATAATATAGCTAGTAAAGCAAAAATAAAGGAAAGGAACTATTTAATTATAAGGCCTTCTTTAAAGCCCTAAATGTTTTAACTTATATAAGACCCTAGGGGTCTTAGAGGTTCTTAGAACCTTAGATTCTAAGTTCTTAGAGAATGCTCCTAATACTACTCTTTTATTCTATTTCTTAGCTCTTACTATATAATTAAAGCTCTAATTAGCTTATAAAAGCAGCTATAGTTCTCTTTTTATATACTTCTTCTTAATTTATTACTATAAGTCTAGGCTTATAATAGATAGTAGTATAATAGATATATAAGTCTTTAAGATAGGGTTATATATTAGCTAAGAATATTATAAAATATTAAGTTCTTAAAAGTAAGAGAGTAATCTAATAGTTATTACTATTTTAGCTAGCCTAAGTTATCTACTTTATACTATATTTAATCTATTTACCTTTAGCTTCCTATAGTTATTATTCTAATACCTAGCTAACTCTCTATTAATTTATAAAGCCCTTAGCTAGTCTATCCTATCCTTAAATTCTAGATAGCCTTTTATAATATTAGCTTTTTAATTAATATATAGTTCTTCTATTAAAGTAGTAATTATAAGGGATATTATAGGGTTATCTAGTACTAAAGAGACTAATAATATATTAGATAGATCCCTTTTTAGAGTACTATCTTCTATAACTATTTTATTTAAGGCCTTAAGTTCTATAGGTAGTAAGGGTAGTAGTAGTAGTATATTTAAATCTATAAAGATAGTAGCTACTAACTAAGGAAGATTAGACTTTACTATAACTAAGGCTCTTTATCTTCTTAGTCTTAGTATATAAGCTAAGGGAAGATTATCTAATCCTACTAAGGCCTCTTTAGTTATACTCCTTATAATCCTTATAGGAGTTACTAGTAATTCTCCTTTTCTAGTAGCCTAGCTTATACTTATAGGTAGTATTAGTATAGTTACCCTTTTTAGAGCCCCTAAGGGTAATAAAGTTCTTAGCTTCCTAGAGACCTTCTAATTACTAGTATTTATTATAGTAAATTAGCTTTTAGAGCAAGAGGGAGGCTTAGATTATAGGTTTATAGTAATAGCTACTAATCCTACTATTAGAATAGTATTATTAGCTAGTAGAGCTATACTATCCTTATTTATAAAGAAGATCCCCTTTCTATTATAATCTTTAAGAGCTTAGGAATAGTACTAATTAGGATAATCTTTATTCTTTTAAATCTATTTCTATAGCTTCTTATTTAGGATCCTAGGCTTAATCCTATAGCTTATAGTTATAATAGTTAGGATCTTCTATAGATTTATAAGCTTATCTCTTTCTAAGGATATATACCTTAATAGTCTCTAATTATTTATTAGGTAATTATTCTAGTATTTAAGCTTCTTTATACTTAGTATTCCCCCTCTGCTAGTATATATAGCCCTCTTTATAACTATTCCTACTAATTTCTTAGTATTTATAGAGGGTTTAATATTTTAGAAATATCTATTTATACCTTTAAAGCCTAGCACTAGGCTAACTATAACTTTATTTACTATAAGGTTTTAAAGGATATATAGAACTATTACTATTCTATTTAATCTACTATTATTAATATAGATTCTATTATAGAAAGTCTAATCCTTAAGGTAAAGCTTAAAGTTTTTTAGTATTAGGTTTCTTAGCATTAATCTAATCTACTTATACTAGATTTTAACTTACTTTTGCCCTACTTTATAAATATTATCTATATTCTTTACTCTATACTTTATTTAGTAGTATAGAGTCTAGAGAAGGAAAAAGGCTATAATATAGCTATATTCCTAGCCTCCTTTTTATAGTTAGGCTAGTATATAGATTACTTTAAATCTATATATGTTATGGACTGGCCTAGAGAGCAACTGCTATCTAGCGTTCATAGAGTTATTATTAACCATACAGAAGAAGAAAGGATCGTCTTCTTCTGTCTCACTATGTGCGCCCTTTATATCTCCTATAGGTAAGCTAAGCGAGTACTACACGTGCCCTAAGTGGAGCCCCAGCCTGTTCCGCAGGGTGCCCGATAGGGGGCCCTTTCGTATACGGGACCTCCCCGCCCTGCGTGTAGGGTCCGCTGGTCTTCCGATAAGGATCCGAGCCTCCAGCTCGAATCCATCACAATATAGATAGTTAAAGAGTTATTAAATTTATTCCTAAGCTTTAACTATAGTAAGGAATCTATCTATCTTTAGTACTATCTATAAGTTAAAGTAGTATAATACTTTTTTTATCCTATTAAAAATAGATAAAGCTTAGTAATCTAGAAAGTAAATAAAGCTAGCTACTAGCCTTGTTTTTCCTATCTTATTATATAGGTCTTAAGGATTATATTATATACTATAGATAATGTTAATAATATTCTCCTCTCTAATATAAAAAGCTTTCTTCCCTATTTTATCTATAAGGCTCTATTAGCTTATCTTATTAGCTTAAATTAAGAACTTATAGTTATATATATAGATAATATTCTTAATACCTCTAGTAATAATTTTACCTATTAAAGTTAGCTACTATTAATCTAGCTTTCTATCTTTAGTCTTTATATGCCCTAAAGTTATTAGAAAGCTATATATATTATTTAAGTAGCTAATTTATTATAATTCTATTATTTATATATAGAACTAGGTAGCTAAGTAGAAGCTTTTAATTATCTTAATACTCTAATATACCTTTAGGCCTAGGTTTAGCTAGTTATACTACTTATAGAATAAAGGGGGCTAACTATTATAGATAAGATTAAATAGTTTATTAACCTATTTAACCTTAGAAGGGCAAAAGAAGCTCCTAGCAATATTATATAAGAGATTTACTATATACTCTAAGGTATAAAGGATTCTATTAAAGTATAATACTTTCTTTTCCTTATTCTTCCTTTTAGGTAGGCTTATTATACTACTTATAATTAAAAGCTCTCTATTTATTAAAAAGGGTAGAGGAGAAAAAGGAGGGAAAAGAATAAGGAAAGAGAGAGCTAGAAGGGTAGGCTTAGTATAATAAGGTATAAGGCTTTAGAAAGGTAATATATAAAGCTAGCTTACTTATACTCTACACTAAGAGCTAGTTATATCTTATAGATTCTATTTATAAGCTCTAATTATCTTAAGAGCTAAAGGATAGAGAGGGTCTTACTTCCCTATTATTAATTATATAATTAATCTATAAATTAGAGTATACTTAACTATAATTTACAATTAGGTTACTAAGGTTAAGATAATATACCCCCTTATTAGGCTCTATAATTATATTCTACTACTTTTATAATAAATTTTATATAGCTTCCTATTATTTATATATCTTCTTTTTAGTAGAGCCTACCCCTATTTTTATAGCTTTAGTAACTTATACCTTATCTTAATAGGCTGCCTATAAATACTTTCTTCTATTAAGATTCTACTTCTATACTTTTCCTCTCTCTTCTTTCCTCTTCTTCTTCTTTCTTTAACCTCTTTATCTATTAATATCTTTATAAAGCTTCTAATTATAGTAATATCTTTTAGTAAGCCTTAGGATAAGCTTTTAGATATCTTTAAGATTACTTTAACTAATCTAACTATAACTTTATTATCTATAATAGTTTTAACTTCCTAGGTAGGCTATACTACCCTTTTCTCTTTATTCTATTATTCTAATATAGTAAAATTACCTTCCTTTAATAAGCCCTTCTAATTATTTACTAACTATAGTTTACTTTATAGTTTTATTATATATTTGTCTTCTAGGCTTATAGTAGAATTAATATAGGCTGTTATAGTCTTCTAGTATATACTAAAATTACATTTTAAGATATCTAGAAGAACCCTCCTTATAGCGCTAGTAAAGAGCTCCTTAAGTATATAAGAATCTATAATATTTATTATTGTCAGGGACTGGGACTACGCCTAGTCACCTAGAAGAGGTGGAAAAGGACTATATAGAAGGAAGGGGGAAGGATATACTAAAAGAAGGCATAGTAATGCAAAGGAAGATTACTATTATACTACTAGGATAAGACATAGCTATTTAAGGATAGATAGGGAAGGGAGGAGAGGATATTTCTCTTTCCCTTCTCTCTATAATTTTTAATAATACTATTAATACTTATATATAGTTATATCTAAGGCTAGTCTATAATATTTAAAAATCATCCCTTTCTTAGCTAAGGATATAGCTAAGATAGTATACTAAATAAACTAGGATAAGTAAATCAACGCTTTATATAATATAATTATACAATAGGAAAACATTATTAATAAAATATAGGCAAATAATAGTGTATAAACAGCTTTAAATATTACTAACCTTTAGACTATAATTTAAGACTAAAAGGTATATATTTAATAACTCTTTACTATATATAATTAGATAGTGCTAGCTTCTTTTTAAATCCTTTATAAACTAATCCTAATTAGTATACCCTATAGGGGAAATAAGGCCCTCTTTTAGTTATAGAAGCTCTTTATTATATATAAGCTATAATTAGACTAGGCCTTTATTAGTATAGTAATAGATTAATAGATATTTATTTAGTAAAGTCTTAAACTATCTATATAGGCTAAGGTTATAGCCTATTTTAAGTAGGGGCCCTAACTAAACTATAATATAGAGGCATTCCTAGCCTATCTTAAAACTATCTATAGAGATCTTTATTATAAGAAATTAGCTATAACTAAACTAAACTAACTTATATAGGGCCTCTAGGAAAATTTTACTAATTTCTTTCTATAATTTAAATAAAAACTCTCCTTTATAAAGGAACTTAAATAGAGTAATAAAATAAAGGTTGCTAAGTTATAAGATACCTTATTAGAGTAACTCTATTAATATACCTATAGGTATAGAGTAGATAAAAATAACTATAACTAGGTAGTAGTAATCTACTACTCTATTACTATTAATATAGAAATATACTTTATAAATAAGTACTTTTATACTTAGGGCGCCTTCTTTATACCCTAATATTAATAATATAATATAGATAGGGATATGCCTATAACTAGGGTTAACTAGGCTAGTACTAATTAAGCCCCCTTCTACTCTAGGAAACTAGGAAATACTATATATAGAGATATTGTTGTGATGCACGGAATCGAACTCAGAGCCTCGCGCTCTGATTAGTGGAATCCGTCTAGATAAGTGGGGCGACAGCTGGGCACAGGTGGAGACAGGTGGCCAGTAGGGCCACGTAACCTATGCCGCACACATCCTCACCTTCGCAAGCTTATCGCAAAGGGCGCCCTTCTTAGCTTAGACATACATAATAAGATAATCACATAATTGCCTCATTCGTTCTTTTGCACTAGTGCTTTTGTTATAATTGGTTACCTTGGTGTAACTAACACTAATTAGTAGTTGTAAACACTAATACAACCACAGACAGCAAGGAAACCTAAGAAGAGACGCTATAAGGAGTCCTATTAGTATACTAAAGGAAGATAGTTAAGACTACATACTCCTTAGACTTCTAGGAATTGCCTTAGCTACTAGCCTTTACTTTATTAAAAGCCAGCACTATAAGGGCTTAATTCTCCTTATCTATTACAAGAAAATAATAACACTAGAAGAAGAAAGCATAAGAGAACCTCCTAATTAAAAACAATAAGAAAACATAGGAATCGTTACATTCTATTAATAATTATTATAGAAACATTACATTCTACACCCCTTTCCTATCTAATTATCTATAAGCACTCACTTTTATCTATAAATATTATCCTATACATACTTTTACCTTCTCTTTTATATATAAAACCTCTACACAATCATTTTTACCTTCTTTCTTTACTTTTTACCTCTCTAAACCTTCCCTTAATTACATCTATTGTATTATTATACTCTAGCACCCCTTAGCACAATAAATCCATTAGAAGATGACTCTATTAACAATAAGCTACTGCGGATAAGTTGTTAAAAACACAACCCTAAAGGACTATTAGAATGTATTAAGAATTACACAAAATGTATTAGTAAGGACTAGAAATACGCAATAAAGGTTACATCCAATGCAACCTTACCTTAAGTCCTTAATAACAAAATTGCTCTCTTTATTAGCTATATCTATGTAGATAGATGGCAAGACTAGGAACTCTAGGAAAACTTCTAAAGCTTCTTTATAGAATAGTCCCTTAAGAACCTTAAGAGTGCTAATATAGATCTAATATAATGTCTTTGCAATATTCTTTATAAGAACGGCGTATATATTCTATAATTAGGTAATAGGATCTATAAGACTCTATATAAGGTTATATATAAAGATAAATAGAGTACCTAGCCTAATAAAGAACTTCTTAAGTAAAGAAAATCTAGTAAATTCAACTTAGACCTTACTTTACCTAAACTTTTATACCCTATAAAGTATAAGTCTAACTACCTTTCTTTACATTTACAACCCCCTTCTGCTGCTCTTAACCCTAATAAGCAACTTTAGCAATAAATTACCTAGAATTCACCTATACTACAGGTCTAGTAAGCTACAATAGCAGTAAGCCCTATAATTTAGCAAAACAAAGGGTCTTACTACTAATAATCACAATACCCTTATTAAGAAGCATAGAATCCCTACCTACTAATTCACCCTCCTAGTTAAGCATCTATCAACCCTTCCCTACACTCTATACACAACTAGCCTTAGCAACCACAGCCCTAGCAACACAGTTATTCTTAATTTATAAGAGAGTAGCCTCCTTCTTAACTATAAGAGCTTCCTATTAGGCAAAACTATTGCTTTATATATAATATAACTTATCTTAAAGTTATAAAGCTAATAACTAAACTTTAACACTTATATAAGGATAGTAAGAAGTATATAGGTAAGATCTATAACTTTATTATCCTAAAAGTTATCCTATTTAAGGACTAATGCTTTAAGCTTAGCCTTCTAGAAGAATATCTTAAGGATGCTTTTTCCCTTATCCTCTTAGGCAAAGCTTAGAATTTCTACCTCTATAATATTGCCTATTACAATTGTAGAAATATACTTAATAAGCTTATTACTACTCTTAAAGCCTGTTTTAAATTATAAAGCACTATTAAGCTCTATAAGTAAGAATAGGAAGATACCACCCTACTAAGCATTATAGCTAAGCATCCTAATAAATCTATACTTAAAGCCTTTAATATTATAGTCTAAACTCTTTAGAAAGTACACCTAGGCTTATATAAGTTACTAGATATAGATTATAAACTCTATAAGTAGGTCTGCAAAGGCATCTAATACATTAATAAGTGCTAACAACTATTATACACACACATAAAGACCTTTAATAGTATTTATAGTAATATCTAAAGATACCTTACACTTTAGATTCCCTATAAAGAAAACATATAATACTACATTAATAACTATAATAAATCATTAGATTCCTCTTTACCTTTAAACTCTGCTTTCTTTATAGACTAAAAGTATTACTAGTCCCCTTATAGTAGAAACCAGCATTAGTAGGCTAAGTCTCTACACTGCTGCTAGGTTTGTAACCAATTAGGCTATTAGTCTATAAAACACACTAAGAAAGAGCAACGCTAAGCTAAAGAAGCCTAGTAGAAGATTAAGAAATGTAGCAAGCCTCTAACTAAGCAATAATATAAGGCCTTTCTACAATAATATAAAGGCGCTAATAATAATCACCTTAACAACGTACTGCAAATTACTAAATTTACAGACAATAACTACTATAAGTCATTAGAAAGTAACATTTCCGCCCCTTTGCCATCTTATAGGCAAAACTAGTCTACCTTATACCTTATATTAGCATTCCCCTCTATTAACAATTACAAGCTTATTGTTATAAACTTCTTTATAAAGACCTAGAATCCACTAGATTATAAAGCTATTATTAAGACTCTTAATAATAGCTACTGTAAACATACCTAAACCAAAGATAACCCATTCTAGGCTGCTATTAGTCTATAATGCTTTATATTAGAGGACCGCTACTCTAAGTACACCTTCTATAGTATTCTCCTAGATATTAGCGCTATAGGACCTTCTACTACTAGAATCAGCTAGGCTAAGGCACTAATAAGGGAGATAAGGACCCTAAAAATAGAGCCCTTACCTCCCTATATAGTATACTTTAGCATAGGCTCTAGTACTTTATTTAGTATTTTAAAAGTCCCTATAACATTTAGCATAATACCTTTTATTATACTTAATAGCGCTACCCTATTCCTCTTATCTATTATAGATATAGATAGGTTAGGCGTTAGATTTAATAACCTACAAAACCTGCTTATCTAAGGCAATACAATGGTCTTAATAATTAGAAAATAGGGTTATCTATAGTAGACTCTTAAAGCTATAGAAATAACCGCTTTCTTTCTTTCTAAGCAAGATCTTAGACAACTCCATTATTAATTTAGTCACCCCTTAACAGCCTACCTAACTGCTATTCTAAATAAATTAGGCTATAAGGTATAAGGAGAAGCACTAAAAAAGCTTATAAATGCCTGCTACTATTGCTAGCTAAATGCCAAAGCCCTAGGACGCTTTAAATTTACTCTTTAAGATAATAAATACAACTTTAATTATAAGATTATTATTAATATTATACAACTTAACGGTAGACTAGTCCTACACATTATAGACTTAGCAATATTATTCTAAGCTGCTAGGTTCCTTTACCCTTAAAAACAGAAAGCCTATAATATCTAGAATGCCCTTAAAGAATATTAGATTAACACCTATTTAGGTCCCCTAGACTAGATAGTCTACAACGCTAGTAAGAATTTTACTTCTATAGAATTTAAGCATTATACATACCTCCTTACTATTAATACATTAAAAGTTCTAGTAGAAGTATATTATAGTATTAGTAAGGTTAAGAGATATTACACTCCCCTCTGTAGGGCCTACAATATTATTAATACTAAACTTTATAATAATCCTATCACCCTAGAGCAACGTCTGCAAATAGTAGTAAAGGCAGTTAACAATTCCACAGGTCTAAATAGTCTTATTCCTACGCTCTTAGTGTTTAGAGCATACCTAAGAATAACTTATAAGTTACCTCTAAGCATGCTAATTGCACAGTAAGCAGAAGTACTCTGTAAAGCAACCCTTAAAGCCTAATAATGCCTTATAAGGCGGCAAGTCAACAATACTATCAATGCTTATAACAGACCCAACACTATGCCTTTACACTTACTTCCTCTTTAGTCTAAAGTTATTATTTTCTATAAAAAAGAGGGCTAGACTAGACCTTTTACTCTTCTTAATATTAATAAAGAGGACTATACTATTAAAATGCTACATAGTCCTATAAGATTCTAATCTATGGTTGTAAAACTATACATCTATAATAATAATAATAAGACTTTCTTAATGCCTACCTAAGCTATAATAAACTACTATAATAATAAAGAGGCTGGAGTAAAAGACCTCTAAGAAGCAGAGCTAGTAGGCTTTATAATACCCTTAACCTAATAGAAGAGGGATACCTCTTCTATATTAACTAAAGGATCTAGCATAACTAAGTGTAGCTATAGACAGCCCTAGAAACATCCCCTTAGCATTCACACCTTTACTAAAGAGGATATAAGGCTATTACTACTACCACCCTCTACTATAGTGTATATACTACTATTTACTAATAGTGCTTATAGGAGCCTATAGGAGGAAGCAGTAGTAGAGGATAGGGAGCCTTTAGAACTACTAAAGGCAGCTAGAGATAAGGCTAATAAGCTTACTAACGCTAAGACGCTAATAGTAATGGTAAGGTAAGTTGCCTCTACTCTAAAGCCCTTAGTAGAGATAAACAAAGGAAGACTAGGCTAGCCTATCTATATAGGTAATAAAATCCCTAGTCTGCCCCATCTACTAATCTATAACGCGCTGGAAGGCGCTGGATTATATGCTTAGGAAAACATTGCCGCTAACCTGGCCCTTATGGCTAATAAAATAAGCAGTACTAATAATACTACTATTAAAGCAAGGGCCTCTTCTCTAAAGCCAGAGAGATTAGTTAAAGGCGCACCCACTAAGGCATTACCATCCAAGACTGTATCACTAGTTGACAATAACAATAGTGACACTATGGTTTCTAGTGCAGAGATATCTGCGGAATTTGGGCTTGCTAACCGTTAGAAGGCACCTAAAGGGCAAAACAGGCTGAAAGCAACTAAGTTACCTAAAATCTTATTACAAGTTTTTCCCTAGACCCCTTAAAGCAACTCTAACAATCCCCTTAAAGTCTTCCTTACTTTAAAAGAGAAAGCTAACCTTAATCTAGCTATACAACTTAGAAGTAAAGGCAAGATCATAACGCTAGGGAAACCCTTTAAAGCATCTAATAAAGCAGAATTAGATTCCCTATAAGCTAGAAATATGTTCTAATTTATCCCCTTCCATTAATAAGAAAATAGGACATAACAACTCTTTAAATTACAGCTTATACAGGAAATTAAGGGAAAAGGAACCAAAAAGCTATACAAGAAATCACAACTTATGATCTAAGGCTACAACAATACTAAGAAAATAACAATTCTAACTTAGTCACTAACAATTTAAAGAGTGAGCTAGAGACTTATTGTAGCTTTAGCCCTATTACTGCTTTAGTAGGGCTACTCACTTTAGATTAGAGACATTACGCAAGCCTACGTTTAATCCTCTACAGAATTAAATAGACTAATTACTGTAAGACTCCCTAAAGAAATCGCTAACAACTTCCCTTATAATACTATAATGTAAGTTATTAAGCCTCTTTATAGGATTATAGAAGTAGGCACTTACTAGTAGTTAATATACTTAAAACACTATTATAAGAAACTCAACATAGAAGCGTCAACCTATAATCTATACCTTCTTATATCTAATGCAGGAAATCAGGGATTTAGCCTTATTAGTATACAAATAGACAATATACTTAGCCTTAGCAACGAAATTTTCTTTAAATAAGAAGAGAAAGAATTGCTAGAAGCTAAATTTATAGCAAAGCTAAAACAAAGACTTAGTAATAAGAATCCCCTTATTTTCAACAGCTATATCCTTTCTACTACTAATAATAATACTCTCCTTCTTATATAGAAAGGCTAAAGCAAGAAAATCTACACTATTAACATTATAGACCTAGCAAGAGAGCAGAAATATATTAAATAACGTGCTTAAGGCGCTTACATTACAATAATTTACCAACCAGAGGCATTATACAACCTCTTAGTTACTGCATAACACTAAAATATTAAGGAAGAGGATATTATATAACTAAATAAGAGGCTTAAATAGCAAACTAACCATTAGGGACATAGCCTTTATTATATTTCTATTAATCTATAAAAAGTAAAGCTATTTGTCTTTATAGATAGCTTATTTATAAACAATAAAGACCTTACTTTATAACTAGGATATATTATAATCCTAGGAAATAAGGAAGCCTTAGCTAAAGCCAAATTCATAATATAAGGGAATATTATTATATACAGCTCTGCAAAAAGTAAACGCGTAATCTAAAGCGTACTAGCTTTAGAATTGTACAGAATAGTGCTTAGTATTAACATTGCGTACACAATAAACACTACAATAAATATTGTAATAAGTCAACTCTAGCTCCCTAATGTAAAGCTAGTTATCTACACTAATTCCTTCTTACTATATAAGTGCCTAGTTAAGCTAGGCATAACAAAGGAAAAACGGCTTATAATTAATATTATAGCCCTTAGGCAATTATATAAGCAATAAGAGATATTAGAAATCCAATAGATCAATAGGAAGGATAATATTGTAGATATAATAACAAAGGCATCACTAAATAAGTGCCTTAGGAGCTTTATTAACTGTAACAAAGCAATAATTTAAGTTAAGGGCTAGGTTAAACGCCCTACAAAGGGACCTAATGTATAATACTTATATAGTTGCTATAAATGCCCTTAATTAATCCTACTAAGAAAAGAACCAATAACCTACTTAGCTAATTAGAATACTAGATTCCTTTAACAGGATCTACTTATATACACTTCTTCTTCTTTTAATTTTTATTGCGTTTTTTAGCTACTCTTTGGCCTTATAACATATTAACAAAAAGAGAATTCGCTAGTGTTATAATGCACGGAATCAAACTCAGAGCCTCGCGCTCTAATTAGTAGAATCCATCTAGATAAGTGGGGCGACAGCTGGGCATAGGTGGAGACAGATGGCCAGTAGGGCCACGTAACCTATGCCGCACACATCCTCACCTTCGCGAGCTTATCGCAAAGGGCGCCCTTCTTAGCTTAGATATGCATAATAAGATAATCACATAATTGCCTCATTCGTTCTTTTGCACTAGTGCTTTTGTTATAATTGGTTACCTTGGTGTAACCAACAGATATATAAGCTTCCTAGGTTAATAGGGCTACTATTAAGAAATAATAGGTATAGAATCTATATATTTATTATAAAGGCTATAAATACTTTATTTAGGAATATACACTTCTCCTACCTTTATACTAATATATCTAGGTAAATATCTTTATAGCTATAAAGGAGGATTAGCTTAGCCTACTTTTAGAAAATAAATAGCCTCTATATAAAGTCTTATATAGAGGCTCTCTAGCTACTCTACTAAGATATAGATATATACTACTAGCACTACCTATATTAAATACTAATAAATTAAATTACTTATAGATAGATTACTACTTATAATTCCTATACTATATAACTTATATATATTTTTTAATACTTAGATTAATAGTAAATATAACTATTATAGTACTATAAGTAAATCTACTATAATATAAGCTAGCCTTAAGCTTATTCCCCTTTCTTAGTAATAAATTATATATACTATTATAGAAATTAAAGAATAAACTAATACTACCTATTAGGCTATATATTCTATTATATATATTACTAGAGTAACTATAGATATAGATAGATAGTCTTTCTATACTATTCTTTATATAGTTCTAGGCCTTACCTATAATATTATTATTAGGCTTCTTTAGCTTAAATATTAATAAGTTATACTTTATAGTAAAATAAAGAAACTCTTTATTAATACTATAGGTAGCCTAATAATTTAGAGTATTAGTTAATACCCCTTTTTAAAGCTAAATATTACTATTCTTAGCTCTATTATAGTAGCACTACTCTACTAAAAAGATATACTATTAGCTATACTAATATAAATAATTACTACTACCTTATATAAGATTATATTAATTATTACTACTATAATAACTACTACTACTACTAATTAGAATACCCTACTATTAGAACTATAAAACTTAGCTAATCTATTTAATAAGGAGAAAGTAAATACTCTTCTTCTATACTAAAGCTCTTTTAATTACTTTATTTAGCTAAAGTAGAATCTAGATAGTATAGAGGTTAACCTTCTATAGAAACTAATATATAATATACTATAGAATTAGCTTCTTAAGCTTTACTAATAAATTTCTAGCCTTATAGATAAGGGATAGATCTATATTAGTTCTTTCTTAGTAGAAGCCTTAGTACTCTTAGTAAAATAACTAAATAGAAAATAGTAATTCTATATAGACTATTAGGCCCTAAATAAAATTACTTACTAGGATTAATACCCCTTACTATTTATTAAGAAGATACTTTAATTACTTATTTAGGCTATATAGTTTATAAAAGTAGATATATATTCTATATTCTACTAGATCTAGATAGTAGAAGGCTATAAGTTAAAAATAGCCTTTTAGATATATTTTAGCCTTTTTAAGTAGCTTATTACTTAAATAGGCCTATTAGAAGTATCTATAATATTTTAATATTATATTAATAATACCCTAGGGAATACACTAGGCAACTATATAATAGTATATCTAGATAATATACTAGTCTATACTATAGGCTTATAAATTAACTATATAGCTAAAGTTAGGAATATACTTCTTTAGCTCTAAACTATAGAACTTAACCTTAATATAAAGAAATATATATTTAGAGTAAAGACTATTTACTATCTTAATTATATAGTTAAGGTAGAAAAAGAAATATACCCTAATTCTATAAAGATTACTACTATTTAGAACTAGGAACTATCTATATAGGTATAGAGAGTCTATAGCTTCCTAGGATTTACTAACTTTTATTATAACTTTATTAGTAACTTTACTAATCTTATTAGCCCTTTCCTTAATCTTATAAAAAAAGGGATTCTATTCTATTAGAGACCTAATAAAGATATAGCCTTTAATCTTTTAAAAATTATATTCCTTTAGAAGCTAGCTCTTATATAATAGGACCCTAATAAGGCTACTATTATAAAAGTAGACTATTTAGGATTTACTCTAGGAGAATACCTTTTATAGGTTAGTATAAATTAGATACTTTTTCTAATAGTATACTATTTAGCTAGACTTATACTAGTATAATAGAATTATATAATATATAATAAAGAACTACTTACTATTATCTCCTGCCTTAAAGTATAAAGACTAAAACTATATAATATTATATAGCCCTTTACTATTCTTATAGATTATAAAAACCTTAAATATTTTACTATTTTATAAGATATCTTAGAATAATAGGCTTAATAGGTAGAATTTCTCTTAGTATTTAACTACTATCTTAAATATTAACTAGGCCCTTAATATAGCTGCCTAGATACCTTATTACAATAATAGTAGAATAGCTTTAAAAAAGAAACTAGATAGGCCTAGGTCTTATAACCTATAATAATTTAGCTACTATAGATAGTATTAATATTAATCTAGAATATTCCCTTAGGTATACTAATATTTACTAGCTACTACTTATAGGAACTCTAGGACTAGGCTATTACTAAGGATACTATATATAGGAAATACTAGGCTATAGTTTAGAAAGGCACTTAGAAATTCCCTATAGACGCTAAATTAAGGGAATAGGTAGTAGACTATAGTATTAATACTTATAGGATACTATAATTTTAAGGCTAAATATAGCTTTCTATATAGAAACCTTTAATTACTATAGTTATTTAATAATACTATAACTTACCTACTATAGGCTACCTAGGGAAAAATACTATATTTACTATAATTAAGTAACTATACTACTAGAATAATATATTATAGGATATAGTAAGATTTATATATAACTATTATTATTATAAAAGCTAGAAAAGCTAATAATAATATTAAAGACTTCTAAAACCTATTCTGCCCTTCAATAGATATTATACTTAGATATCTATTAACTTTATAATAGATCTACTGTAATGGATTCGAGCTTGAGGCTCGGATCCTTATCGGAACACCAGCGGACCCTACACGCAAGGCGTGGAGGCTCTGCATACAAAGGGGTCCCCTATTAGGCACCCTTTAGAACAGGTTAGGGCCCTACCTAGGGCACGTATAGTACTCGCTTAGCTTACCTATAGGAGGTATAAAGGGCACATATAGTACGACAGAAGAAGACATTCCTTTCTTCTTCTATATAGTTAATAATAACTCTATAAATACTAGATAATAGTTACTCTTTAGGCTAGTCTATAATAATTATTAACTATCCTTAATTTAATAAAGAAATAATAGATAATCTATAAAGCTTATAATAAGTTTACTATATAATACCTCTATAGGGTAGATAAGTAAATATAGGGAAATGCAATTCCTCTATAATATAATTATATAGTAGGTGGCCTAGATTATAGAACTATAATAGTAGACTACTATAATAGAAATAATTACTTCTATTAAGGGCATAATAGGCTAACCTATAGCTATAATAAACCCCTAGCTAGAGTAGTCTTTATATAAGCTATTACTAATAGAGGCCCTATATAATAGTAATAAGATATTATACTTAGTATAGTAGAGTCTTATAACTTATAAGTTAGATATAGATTCTAACTTTATTAGTAATAACTATAATAAATAGTACCTTATCTATTAGAACCTAAGCCCTAAGATATAGGCCTATATTACACCCTTCTTTAAGCTTAGTAGTAGCTTTAACTATAGTATTTAGAAGTTCTTTAACTACCTTAATAGTATATTTTTAAACCCCTATTAATTAGAATATATAGTCTTAGAGCTTAACTAATTAGAATAATAACCTAATAAATAGTTTGCTAACTTTTATATTTACTTTAAATAGAAGCTTATTCTAGTAGAGGGTATTAATTAGGCTAATATAGTAAAGCTATCTAAGCTCTATACTACACTTAATAAGTGTTAAAATAACCCTATTTTTAGGTTATTTTCTGCCTTCAATCTTCTATGGTCTAGATTCCTAGACCTCTCTGCACGCAGCTGCCGATCTCTGCACGCAGCTGCCGATCTCTATTATGCCAGCTGCATTTCCGGTCATTCCGGATGCATCCTTCAGGTATTCTGGATGCATCCTTTGGGTATTCCGGATGTATACCAGCTGTTTAGGCTATTTGTCAGAATCAGACCATCTAGCCAGCTGATTGCATCATCCTGCCAGCTGTACGCGTCATATCGAAGGGAAGAGAAATGACTAAATTCTAGTACTAGATTCTTCCAGTATTACTGATTTTTCCTGTTTTCCTAGACTTCTGTAATTATAAATAGGTAGCTTTCCCCCCTCCTAGATTGTAGAAACTAAGCAAGAATAAGCACAACAATCAGAACAATTCCACTTCTTCTTCTTCCTACTATTCTGCATAATAGTAGTAAAACCTTCTTAATTTCCTTCTTCTTTTTACCCTTTGAGTCATTCTTTGATTCATCCTTTGGAAAAGCAGAAAGCAAAGCTGCTTCCCTGTGATCGATTGCACTCAATGATACGAAGCAGTACAGAGTAATTATTATTACTCTAGAAGTCTCTATCAGCGAGGGATATCATCACATCCCCCCACCTTTTAATAATAAGTATATATAAGACTATTATATTAGGCATAATATTCTATAGAATAACTATAGTAAGGTGGTTAAACATTACTACTATATTGCCTTAGACATTAATTTATACTTCCTAGAGGAATGTATTAAAGAGAGGCAATAGGCTTATATAACTAAGGACTATAATAGTAATATACTTATAGAGGGCATTAATATAGTAACCTTTTAGAATATACCCTAGTACTAGAATAATAAGAAAGGGAGACGCTCTAGATCTAGAGTAGGTACGCTATAGGTAATCTAGGTATCTAAAGAGGTCTTAGAGAGATGCTATATAGCTAGTTAGTATCTACACTATAGTAATACTAGCTATTATATTAGAAGCTATATAATACTTTCTATATATATTCTAATAACTATAGTAGGCATTAAGCTCTATAAGACCCTTAAGGTAGACTTAGTAGATATACTATTAGATATAGATTTAGAAAATAAGCTTTCTACTACTTAAGTCTTAGTAGTAGAAATAATAGTACTATAAAGAATCCTAACTATATTTACTATAGATAAGAGAAGAAGTTATACTAGAAGATAGAAGAAAATATAAAGGAACTACCCTTTCTCCTCCCTATTCTCTATAATAGAACTTTATTTATTAATACTTAGGTTAATAGTAGGTGTAATAGTTTTATAGCTATAAGTAAATAATTAGTATAATACCTTAACCTTCTTTATAACCCTTTACTATTAGTATAGAGCCTTACTACTATAATAGAGAACCCTATCTAGAGCTAATATAGCTTTATAAAGTATTTATATATAATATACCTTACTTACTTTCTAGCTAATATAGATAGCTAGGTATTCTCTATTATAGCCTATATAATCCTAGGCCTAACTTATAATTATATTTTTAGATTACTATAGCTTATCTATAATAGTATTAAATTATATACCTTTTACTATTTCCTTATAGTAGGATTAAGAGGGGGCTTAGAAATTAAGGTAGTAGATAGTTATTATATAAAGACCCTAATAGTAGTAATTCTAGGGTTAGTATATATAGTAATAGCCTTATAGGCTATTAAAGAATCTATAATAGTCTATCTAATATATATAAGCCTAAAGGAAATTAATATAATACTTATAGATACTATAGGTATATTTATAATAATAAATAAGAATAGTATTAAAGCCTTACTAGATAAACTATAGGACTTTATAGATCTTTTTAGTAAGAATTAGGCTAATACCCTTCTCCTATACTAAAGCTATTCTAACTACTATATATAACTTTAGTATAACTCTAATAGCTCTACCCCTAAGCTTTCTTAGGCTCCTCTCTATAATATACTATAGAATTAGTTACTTAAGATTTAGAAATAGATTATTAATCTAATAGATAAGGGCTAGATCTATACCTTATTCTTCTTAGCTATAGCCCTAATTCTATTAATAAGAAAGGTAGGGGAAGGATAGTGTTTCTATATAGACTACTATACTCTAAATAAGGTAATAAAGTAAGATTACTACCTTCTCCTACTTATTAAAAAAACACTTTATTCCCTTACTAATACCTATTAGTTTATAAAACTAGATATTTACACTATATTTTATTAAATATATATAGCTAAAGGGGATAAGTATTTAATAGTATTCTAGATCTACTTTAGACTCTTTAAGTAATTAGTATACCTATTTAGCCTAGCTAGTATACTAGCTATATTCTAGTATTATATTAATAGTACGCTTAGTAATGTACTTAGTATATATATAATAGTATACCTTAATAACATCCTTATCTATTCCTTAGGGTTTTATAAGAACTATATATAATAAATATAGAAGGTCCTTACCTATCTATAATAAGTAGGCCTTTATCTAAACATTAGGAAGTATAGGTTTAGTATAATAAAGGTAAAGTATCTAGGGTTTATTATATATATAGAGCGTAAGGTATATCTAAATCTAAATAAAATTATAGCTATCTAAGACTAGAAGGCCCCTATAAGAATCTAAGGTATATAAGGATTTCTTAGGTTTATAAACTTCTACTATAAATTTATTACTAACTTCTCTAACTTAATAGGTCCCCTTCTAGTACTTATAAAGAAGAGGGCCCCTTTTATTTAGACTAATAAATATAATAAGGCATTTTAATAGCTTAAATAGGCCTTTATATTATACCTAATCCTAGCCTAATAAGACCTAAACTAGGCTATAGTAGTAGAGATAGATATATCTAGAGAGGCAATTAGTAGCTGCCTTTTATAATATAATAAGGAAGAGATATTACACCTAGTAGTATACTATTTAGCTTACCTTATAGTACTATAGAGAAACTATATAATTTATAATAAGAAGCTCCTTAGTATTATCTCTTATCTTAAGGTATAGTTAGTAGAATTATAAAATATAGTAGAGCTCTTTATTATATTTACTAACTATAAAAACCTAGAGTATTTTATAAGTCTATAAGAGATATTAGAATACTAGGCTAGATAGATAGAGATACTTACCCTCTTTAATTTCTACCTTTATTACTATCTAAGGTCCTAGGTAGATAGACTAAATGCCTTATTAAGATATAAGTAGAATAAGTTAGGGCAGCTAATTATACTATAAAGTATTTTTTAATCTATATCTATTATATACCTTATATACCTATAGGGAACCTATAATAGGTATATATTAGATACTAAGGACCTATTAGTAATACCTATAGGGGATCTAGTATAGTATTAAAGTTTCTTTATAGATAACTATATCTAATCCTTATAGAACTAGAGTATATAAGTAGATAGAATATATAATAAGAAAGTTTAAGCTATTAAAAGAGGTAATTAATAGTTCTCTATATTAGTAGAGATAAAACAATAGGTTAGTAACTATAGCTTTAATATCTATAGTATACTCCTCTTCTAGAGAAGACTATAGGCCCTAAAATATAAACCCCTTATTATATTACTTATCTAATAGATTTATAATTTACTACTCCTAGGGTACCTAAAGAAGAATACTATATTTTAAGCTTTATATTAGGACTTCTACTAGAAGGGTATATCCTAAGATATTACTTAATATATTAGAAATTACTACTACCTTAGGGTATAGAAGAGCTAATAGTAGAGTTAGAATTTACTATAACCTATACTAGCACTAAATAGATACTAATTCTAGATCTTAGTAGACTTTATAATAGATCTTTTAGTATAAAATATAATAGCTCTATAGTATCTTATAGTTATTATAGATTACCTCTTAAAGTATATTTAGTTAAAAGTAATAACTATAATATTATTTAAGGTATATATATAATAGTTTCTTAACTATTAGTAGTAATTTTATAGATTTCCCTAGAGTATTATTTTAAATTATAGCTTAGATTAGATAGGGCACTTTTAGTCCTTACTCTACTTCCTTACTAGTACTAACTATCTTCTCTTAATTATATACTATCTATAGATAGATAGTAGTATAGAAAGAGTAAACTAAGAGATATAAGTAGTTCTTTATATTATAGTAGTATTTATATAGTATAATTAGCCCTTATATCTACTAGCTTACTAATTAGTATTAAATAATTACTCTTTATTTATAATAGGGGTAAGTATATTTTATATAATATATAGCTATAATATAGAGTTAGTTTAGTATATTATAGATCTATAAAGAAGCTAAACTTTACCTAAAGGATAAGTAGTATAGTTTATAAAGTATATCTAGAAGAGTATATAGCTAGCCTAGGTAGTAATTAATTAGGCCTAATAGGCTTAATAAGAGAGAGTAAATTAGTTCTAGCGCCTAGTAGAGTAGTTCTAACTAGGCAATAAGGTATAGCTTAATTTATAGTATATTAAAATAGAATACCCTAGCTAGAAGCTTAATTAGATAAAGGCTAAGTATATAGTTCTAAAAGCACTAATACCCCTTACTATCTACTTAGATATATTAGATAATATCTATTCTATATTTTATATAAACCTTATAGAGTAGGTAGCTATAAATCTTCTCCCCTTCTAATAGATCTATAATTACTATCCTAGCCCTTTCTAAGAAGAGGCTAAGTTAGTAACTAAAGAATATTAAATTAAAGAGATTTTAGTAGTAAAGAATACCTAAGGCTAGAGGTATTATAGAAATATATTAGTTAAATAGGTTAGCTATACTAAGCCTATATAGAAGCTACTAAAAAATATCTAAGATATAGAGGCTCTTATTTAGTTTAAAGTATAATAGGGTAATATAAGTAGTTATAATAGACCCTCTTAGAAATTATTAAAGTTAAATTCTTATCCTTAGTAGAGTCTACTAATACTAAATATAGGTTTTCTAGGGGCCTATATATTTTTTAACTTATTATCCTTCTCTCTCTTAATAGTAGGTATAAAAGCTAGTATAAAAGCTAGGATAAAGAGTTTAAAGGGTTAATATACTAAATATATAGAAGATATTCTAAGGGGATAGGGGGGGGTGCTATCTTATAAGATAGTATCTTAGTAGAGCTATAAGTAGTAGGGGGAGGCTATACTAAATATATTCTCCTCTATAAAGGGGTTCTTATAAAGAGGAGAGGGGGGTAATCCCTAGGCTAAGTATAATAGGGTGCTAAAAGTATATATAGTTTCCTTAAACTAGAATATAATATATATATTATACTCTATAGAGTTATATAAGTTAGTAATAGTTAAGACCTATATAATAGTAGTAGTAGGGTTATATATAGGTATAGATAGAGGTATAGTAGAATAATAGATAGGTATAGTATAGTAATAGATAGTAGATAGAATAGTAATAGTATAGGAATAAGAAGTAGATAAGGTAGTAGCAGCTAAAGGTATTTCCCCTATCTAAGGAGGTGTATTAAGGGCTATAAGGGCAGCCCTATAGATATTATAGTAGCTATAAGGGGCATACCCCTTAGTAATAATAGTAACACTAGATATAGCTATAGTAGTATTAGTAAGGTTAATAAAACACTACCTAAGTTCTATAAACTTAGATAGTAGAATAATAGCTTTAATCTTACTAGTGCTAGGCACTAGCCCCTATAGGGTCTTAATAGCCTTACTAGCCTTAATTACTATAACTATATTTTAGATAGTATAGTAAAGTATAGGATCTATAGTAAATAAGTAGGTAGCCTAGATATAACTATATTTTTTTGCTATATATAGATTATAGGCCTTATTACTAATAATAAGGTAATTAAATATCCTATTCTAGGCAGTGTATAGTAGATAGGTTAGACACTATTACTATACCTATTAGTAGGCTATATATTACTTATTATCTAAGTCTCCTTCTATTTTATAATAGCTAAGGATTTAATTAGGGCCCTAGCTAGGAGATAGCCTACTAGAAGTACTAGTAGTAGTAGATATAATAGCTACTATAATATTAATAATAGGCCCCTACTAGGGATATGTAAGGGGAATAATAAACTTATAATTTAGATATATAATAAGTAGTGTAGGTAATGTAGAGAGGGATTAATAGTAATAAAGCTAATATATATAGATAATAAGATAAGATAGGTAGGGGATAGGACTATAATAATAATAGGCTATAATTAGATATAATAGGTAGGGGGTTAGCACTTAGGCTAAGGCTATAATATATAAGATAGGGAAGAGAGATATACTAATATAGGTATAATTTAGTTATATATTAGATATAATAATTATATAAATAGAGAAAATAGGGTTCTAAGGTAAGTAAGGAAGAATAAGTAATAAAAGAAACTATAGCTTATAAAGGAGAGGGGATAAAACCTCTTTATACTACTTAAAGGAAGGGGAGTAATTATATATATAATTATATATATTACACAATTACACATTATGTAATTACATAATTTGTGTGTAACACCTATATTCCCTAATTAGAATACTATATTATTATAATCTTACTGCTAATAGTACTAGAGTACTATTAGAATAGGCCTCTAGACCCTATACTAATATTAATAACTTAGATAAGTTATATTATAGTAGGTCTTATATAGAAGAGAGGGCAGCTAAAAAGGGGGCTATATAATAGATTTAAGCTTAAGGCTTAGATCCTTATTATAACACTAGTAGACCCTATATATAAGGTATAGAGGCTCTATATATAAAGGGGTCCTTTATTAGGCACCCTTTAGAATAGGTTAGGGCCCTACCTAGGGTATATATAGTACTTACTTAGCTTACCTATAGAAGGTATAAAGGGCGTATATAGTAAGACAGAAGAAGACGTTCCTTTCTTCTTCTATATGGTTAATAATAACTCTATGAACGCTAGATAGCAGTTGCTCTCTAGGCCAGTCCATAACATCTACTAGCTAAAGATATAGATAATCTAATATTTCTTATAGTTATAACTAATTACCTCTTAAAATACATCTAGCTTAAAGCTATAAGAATAATTACTACTAAAGTATATACTTAATATTTTAAAGAATATTAGTAGAGATTTTATAGATTTTCTACTTAGATTATTATAGACTAAGGGTTAGACTAGCTTAGTAGCTTTTAGTTCTTCCTTTATAATTAGATTAGTATTAAATAACTACTTTCTATATTCTATTATTTCTAAATAGATAGTAGTATAGAATAGGTAAATTAGAGAGTATAAGTAATACTCTAAATATTAGTTTTATTTATATAATATGACTAGGCTAAACACCTTATAGTATATTAAATTATCTTAAATAATAGGGACTCTATAGTTATAGGTATAAGTCTAAATCTACTGCTTAATAGATACAATCTTAAGCCTATATAATACCTACTATTAGATAATATATCCTCTAAATTACTAAAGGGGAGGGTATAGTATTTTCTTATATATCTCTATAATAGTATAGATATAATATAGAGTATAATTATATTTACCTAATAGTAGTAGTAAAAGGTAATAAACTTATTATAATAATCTACTAAAAAGTTCTAGGTTAGGGATCTAATTTAGCTCTTACTTTAGTATATAAAAATAAATAGACTATTATAAAAACTTAACTAGGTAGCTATAAAGTATATAGTTTTTTATACTCTAATACTACTAATAGTTAAGCTAGATATTCCTTATAGAATATACTTAGTATTTTATATTAACCTAATTAAGTATATTATAATTAACCTATTGCCTATATAGGTAGTTATAGTCTTAAAACTACCTATAGAACTATACCTATCTAATAAAATATAGAAACTATAAAAGGAATGTTAGATTAAAGAAATACTTACTATAAAGAATACTTAAGGCTAGGGTAAGTAATAAAATATCCTTATTAAGTAGAAAGAATAGATTAAATTAATATAAGAACCCCTTAAATTATTCTAAACTATAATAGTACTAAATATATTTAAATAGATATAGGGTAGTATACTAATATATAATAGACTATAAGTATATAATATAAAATTACATTTTATTTAGTCTAAGGTATAATTACCTTATCCTAAAATAGTAATAAACTAGGTTAAAAAACTTTACTTATAGAAAATATTCTCCTTAGATATACCTAGATTCTCTTTACCCTTTATATCTAATTTAATTATAAAGGATCTAATAGAAATAATACTTTAAGATAACTTATAGTAAGCTTAGATAATATATAGTACTATTTAATAAATAGAATAGTATATTAGAGTATAAGTATACTTTAGAGTTAATATTTAGTAATAAAAGGGATAAAGATTAATAGAATAGTAATATAAAGTAATATACTTATAGTTATTAATTAAGAAGAATATCTAACTAAACTTCTATTTATAGAAGGCCTTAATATACTTAATAGTAGTAAGGGTATAGATACTTTACTTAGCTATTATAGTTATATAGCTAAAAACCTACTATATAGGAATTTATTACCTTTATATAAAGCTAGATAAGAAAGGTATACTATCTAATATAAGCTAATTACTAGGTATAGTAGATAGTAAACTAGGAGTAAATACTAATTAAATAGATACTAGTAATATTATTATAGTATTAAAATAATAGCACTACTAGGCGCTAAAGCTATAAAACTCTATAGATAATTTAGCCTTTTTTACCTTAAAGGTAGTGATTTTAGGTATTATAGAATAAATAATATAAGTATTATTCCTTACTATATAAACTATCTCTTTATAGGTCTATTATTATTTTAGATTATTAGCCTAGACTACTATATTCTATATATAGAAATAATAGCCTAGTATTGTGTGAGTGGTGACGCGACCTGTGAGGTCAGGCGCGGAAGGGCCGGGACTAGCGCAGATAGGCGCAGGAGCGCAAGATCAGATGGGTATAAATAAGGGCATTTAGGCCCAGGTAGCTTAGAACACAATGCATGGCATTATTGATGAATTAAGAATGAGAATTCGGACCAGAATTGCAGTGATCGTTATGCAGAATTAAGAGGAACTTATACATAGAGAAGCTGTGTACACGTTCTTAGTGACCGCAACTATAATATAAGAATCTAAGCAATATAAGGCGTAATAACTAGGATTAGGTAATGTATACTATTTAATTATAAGAGACTTAGAATAACTATAGGAAACTTATTGCCCTAGTATCTAAGACTATAATATAAGAAAACCACTATATTAGAAGCTATTTATAAGGGATAATCTTATATTAATATCCTAATATCTTTAACTAATAATAAGGTTCTAGTTAAAGATACTATTTAATTATTAATATAAAGTATTAGATATATAACTCTTATTGCCCTAACATCCTAATTTACAAACATTAGAAGATTGTTACATCTATAATACCTAAAAGGGAATAATACTAGTTAGGATTATAATATTATAATATCTTTAACTAATAATAAGGTTCTAGTTAAAGATACTATTTAATTATATAAATTAGGACTAAGGACTAAAAAGACTTTCCCTTTTAGAGCCCTTCTTTTATAGTCTAGGTTTTCCTATATAGATAGGGGCTTTATTAAATATCTATAAAGCTATTCTATACTAAGGACCTCTTAATATAAATAGGGGCTTTACTAGGGAGTTAATTTAATTATCTATTAACTTAAAGGCACTATTACTACTATAATAAGAACCATTAATATAAAAAGCTAGGGGACCCCTTATATACCTAAAAAATAGGATAATAATAATTAAATAAAGGGTATTATAAAAATAGAATAAGTATTAGAAAAATATAATTTATATAATATAGATTATTTAATTATAAGAAGCGCTCCTATAGGGAGAGTGTATGCTAGTAAGATAACTAATGTAGTAAAATATAATATAATAGAAAAAAGGGGTTTTAGTATACTAAAGGCTAAGAAAGAATTTTCTACTAAAGGAAGGTATAAAATAATAATTAAAAACAAAGGATTAATTAATTAGAATACTAAAAACCTAATAAATAAAGAATATATAGTAAATTTAGCTAGAAAGAGAAAAATACTATAGTAGTACTATACTAACTTAGAGAGGCTAAGGCTAACTCTATATAAGAGAGACTAACTAGTAACTAAGGATAATACTAGGATCCTTATAGGGGTTACTATTATTAGACTATTCTTTATACTTATAAAAAGCTACCTACTAATAAGTATAGTTAGTCTATAGATATTTAAAGAATACTTATTAGTATAAATTACTATAATAAGGAGAATAAAACACACTCTCTCCTAAGCTCTTAATTATTTAATTATATAATACTATACCTATATATTAGATATACTTAACTCTTTAAAAGCAAAAAAGGAATTACCTCTAAAGCAAATATAGAAAAGCAGCCTTTTAAGGATACTAAAAATAAGTATTAATCTTAAAGATAATAAGTTAACTATAAGCCCTAAAGGAGATTAAGTTACTTAAGGCCTATTTAGGGACCTTAAAGCTCCCCTAAAGATATTAATTATAATAAAGAATAATATTAAAATGCTAATAGAAGGGCTTAATAAGGAATCTAGGAGACGCAATTATATTACAACCTATAGACTAGCTAACTCCCTATTTAATAGTATAAATGTCTTAGAATATATTATTAACTTTAAATTTAAAATAATAGCTTTTAGAATTAATAAGGAGCGTTAGACTAAGCACTTTAAACGCCTAATATATAAAGAGCTCTATAAGAACATTTAATCTATAGGAGCAGCCTATAAATAGCTAGAATTTAAGATAATTATCCTATAGTAGTTTAAGGCAATAAACTAGAACCTTATTAAGTCTATATATAATAGCCTTATTAACCTTAATACTAAAAGACCTTAGGGAATAGCTAAAATATAAACTTAGCTATAGTACTATAGAGCTTTAATATTAAAAGCTAACCTAAAAGGCTAAAAGAATATAATCTTTTAGGGGAACTATATTTTTAGGGCACTACTATAGAGTATACTCTTTAGATTTATTAATACTAAAAGGCTTAGTAGAGATAATTTTCTAATAATCCTATATATAGATTTATAGAAGAAGCTAAATAAGTATATAAGAGTTAGACTTAAGATAGAGAATAGGAATTTAGTCCCTAGAAAACCACCCTTTATAAAATAGCTTAGGGATTAGATAGTTATAAAAGGAAATTAAGCTAATACTAATATAAAGACCTAGAAAACTTACTTTATAGATAACTTAGATACACCTACCTACTATAGAGGGTATATTCTAATTATAGCTAATATTAAAGATAAGAAGATTACTAAAGGTATAGATTATATAGATTAAATAGATAACCTTATCTATTAGCTTAAGGAGATATATATATTAGTTATAAAATAAAGTATAAGCAATATAAACCTATTATACTAATTAGAGGAAAAGTATAAATAGGACCTTATAATTAATTATTTACTATAGGTAACTAATATAGTTTAAGGATAGAAGGTAGTAGAAGACTAATTAATTAATAGGTAAGGAAGAGTACTATATAGCTAGTAGTAAATATAGGGGTACTAAAGGTTAATCTATAATAGGGGTTATAACTAAAGATCTAGTAATTAGGGATATATTAGGACATCCTAGGGCACTTAGTAGAGCTACTTCTACTATAGAGATACTTACTATAGGTTCTCTACTTACTAAGTCTATAAGATAGATAAGGCTAATAGCTTTTATAACTATATATAGGATAAAAAGATCCTCTTAGTTAGAGGGCATCTAATTGCTCTAATATTCTCTAGTGCTTTTATAAATATAGGAAGTATAATATAATAAGCTGCCTACTTTTAGGCTTCTATCTTCCCTAAGAGTAAGGTATTTAATAAATTATAAGCTATTAGAGACTCCTCTATAGGAAACCTAAGTAACTAAGAACTAATACTAGAGGAACGCTAAGTTATTAAGTTTACTATATTAAAACCTAAGATATAGAAGCTATAGCTAAAGCAGTAAAAAGCGCTAAAAGCGGCAAATAGGGTTATAGTAGTTATAGTCTTCTAACTAGAAATTCCTTCTAATATACTAAAGAGAGCTACTAAAGGGTAGGTATTAGTAGTAACTAATTTAGTAGATACTAAAATACCTTAAAAGTTAGTATACTTAAAAGGAAAGCTAAGGAAAATAGAAGAGAAGCTTTAAATTAAGAATAAGTTATATAAATCTATAAAAGCTAACTATTAGGAAATAGACCCTATCTATAAATAAATATTAGGGACTTTATATAATAAAATATTTAATAAGAAGATTAGGGTACCTATTAGGGACCTCTACTACCTTATACCTTCTTTTACTATAGTAGTCTCTAAGAAGAGTAAAATACACTCTTAAGGAATTAACTAAATATACTTTTTTAACCTAAGTATAAAGAATAGACTAAGCTCTAGTATCTACCCTATAGGGCTATAGAAGAGGATATAAACTAATAACTATAAAGATTATTTAATTAATGCTATTTATAGTATAAGAGACATAATTAAGGATAAGGAATCCTATAAACTAATTAAATCTATAGAGCTAGGCTTAATGTAATTATATAATATAGACTAAGCCCTTATAGAACTATTATAGGAAAGGATATAGAATATAGAGAAAGCTTTTAATTAGATACAAAAGTTACTATATATTAACGCCTTAAATATTATTACTAGAGACTCTATAGCCCTAGAGCCTTAATCCCTTATAAGCTATCTATAGAAGTTATTCTATCTATAAGTCTACTTAGGAAACCTAAAGGAAAACCTATTGCCTACCTTAGTTAATAGTAGCTTATAAGAAAATATTATTACCTAAAGCTTTATAAAGATTACTAGCCTTAGGATCTATCTAGTAATAATAAATACTAGTATAATGTCTTATACTAATAGGGTAATTAAGATATTAGAGGAAGTATATACTAAACTTTACCTAAGGAACGTTTAGACCCTTATCTGCCTCTATATCTCTCCTAATACTATAATAGTAAAATTAATCTTAGGAATACCTTTTATTTAGATAGCTAAGGCTATATTTAAATATAGAGATAGAGAAGGAAATATAATAATTAGGTACTGCTTTAATAATATTATAGTTATATTAAAGGTTGCTAAAGGAATATAGTAGGAATTTGTTATAGAAATAAAAAACTCTGCTATAGGTATTTATACTATAGACCTTTAGTATAATAATAAACTACTAATTAGGCAAAAAGAGTATAATAACTATTTAATTAATAAAGCTACTATTAAACGTTATCCCTTTATAGCTTCTATAGCTATATTTAGGGCACTAAGCTATAATATAGTTAGGCTATTAAAAAAGGGTAACTAAAGTAAGGGTAATATAAGTATTATTCTAGGAAACTTAAAGGATTATATAACTTAAGAGGAGCTAGGTGTAGAGCTAGCTAATAATAAAAATCTAATACTAATATCTAAGTAAGAGGGATTAGTAATTACTAAGTTAGTCTTAAAAGAGGCTGCTTATAAATATTATATATAACTATTATATACTATAAATAATCTCTAGGCTGCTAAAAGCTATAAACCATTTAATCTATAGGTCTATACACTTTATAAGAGAAAGGGAGTAAAGATTCTGCCTTAGGATAATATTCCCTTCGATAAAATAACCCTAGAGGGAGACCCCCTTTAGAAATTAAAGAAATAGATAGAAGTAAAAAGATAGCTTAATACCTCTAGGGTATATAGAAAATATATTACTAGATAATTTAGTAAGTATCTATAAGGGTTTTATCTAATAAAAGAATGCTTAGATTAAATAGTTAATAGAGTTTAGAAGCACTTAACTAATATAGAATTAAGTGTTTTTAAGGAGATTATTTACAACTATAAAGCAGCTTTAGTATAGGATCTGTTAGAATATAGTAAAGTTAACCCCCTTATATTACCCCCTTAGGTAATTAAGATAGTTAATTATAGTATATAGTAAGTAAGGTCTATCTCTATACTACTAGGACTTTAAGGAAAGCTTATTAACTTACTAAAGAAAAAGCTAGAATATAGGCACTTAGAAGAGAGTTATAGATTATATAGAAACCCCTACTTTCTAGTACTTAAGAAAGATAGAGGGATATAGCTTATTCTATTAGCTATAAAGTATAATAAGGTAATAGTAT